>JZKD02S0188274.1:231685-274852 GCA_000966675.3 Picea glauca | reverse complement strand
TGTTTTCCCACGAACATTCCTCTATATAGCAATGAAACATCATGGCAAATATATCATTCTTGTGGCAACAAAAACTTTTCATTTTTGTTTTTCCACGAACATTCATCTATATAGTGATGAAAAATCATGGAAAATATAATATTCTCATGGCAAAAAAAACTTTTCACTTTTGTTTTGCCACGAACATTCGTCTATATAAAGATGAAAAATCATGGAAAAGAGAGCAATCTCTTGGCAACAAAAACTTTTCATTTCTGTTTTTCCATGAACATTCGTCTATATAGCGACAAACAATCGTGGAAACAAAAAAATTTCACTTGAGTTTCGCCACGAACATTTGTCTATATAGCGATGAAAACTTGTGGAAAATATAAAATTCTCATGGCAACAAAAAATTTTCATTTATGTTTTTCCATGAACATTCGTCTATATAGCTACGAAAAATTGTGGAAAATATAGAATTCTCGTGGCAGCAAAAAATTTTCATTTGTGTTTTACCATGAACATTCCTCTATATAGAGACGAAAAATCATAGCAAATATAGCATTTTCGTGGCAACAAAAACTTTTCATTTATGTTTTTCCACGAACATTCCTCTATATAGCGACGAAAAATCGTGGCAAATATAGCATTCTCGTGCCAACAAAAACTTTACATTTCTATTTTTCCATGAACATTCGTCAATATAGCGACGAAAAATCATGGAAAATATAGCGTTCTCGTGGCAACAACATTGGATTTTTGTCGCTATATAGACGGGCGTTTGTCGCTATATAGACGAATGTTTGTAAAAAAAAATGTTGCAACAATTGCTTACCAAACAAATGACACATGGAAGCCATATTTCATGGATATTTCCACGATGAGTTCTAGGTCGTCAATATAGTGAAGAAAAAAGATCCACGAAAAATAAGGCCTGCTTTCATGGCAAGTTCAACAAAGAAGTGTTGCAATAGCAACGCAAAAGTGTGGAAAATTTGGTCATATTACAAAATATAAGTGAATTGGGGAAAGTTAAATAACAACATTTATGGCCATAGTATATCTCATTGTACTTGAAAAAATGCCATTTAAAGGAAATTATTAACTGAGAATCTATATCTCTTCCTACACTACTTAGATTGAATTTTTGGTTGTGATTCTGTAAAGTTGCACTGGATTTCTATTTCTTTTTATTCAAGGTGACATATTGGATTTCTATTTATTTTTATTCAAGGTGACATATTGGATTTTTGTTTCTTTTTATTGGAGGTGACATATTGGATTTATATTTCTTTTTATTGGAGGTGACGGATTGGATTTTTGGACAAACCTTTATGTAAAAACAAAGCATTGGCTTCCTTGTGGTACATCTTTGAGCATCCTATGAACATATTTTAATATTGTAAAATTAAAAATAGTAACATGAGTATGAATTTGATGTATTTCATCCTCCACAATCTACATTTTAATTGCATTTTCTTGCACATTACCAACCTTGTGTGTATCGGATAATAATATGTTCCCCTTTTAACAATTTTCTTTACAATACAATATTTAAATTGGAAAATTGGTTATGCAAGGTTTTTTTTCTCATAGATACAGTAGTTCTCTTGATTTCCTTTCCTATACATATTTATTTAATAGAAATTCATTATCTTTCAAACATATTTATTTTAACATAACTTCATTATGGAAGATGAAGAATGTATTCGTTTTCAATTTGTTATGTTATTTCCGCTTGATTTTGTTTTATTGAGTTTTATATGCCCTATTCAAAAGTTCAAAATATTTAAGTGATAGAATTTAGATTTTTGTTTTGGAAAATCCTATGGACGTAGTTTAAAATAATATATACTATATACTAGTGTTACCAATTTGCTACAAATATCTAGAATAAGAAGACATGAATTGCTTGTCCTTGATGAACAACTCTGAATCATGAATTCCCCTATTTCCAAGTTAAAGACAAAAGCACATCTCAATTTAATAATCTCATATTGTCCTCTGACCAAATCTAGAAATTATACTAGCATACCTTGTGAGATTACCTCATCAAAAGTAGTGATAAACAACATATTTTTCCTTTTGATTGTTCAATTAGGGGTTTGTATCGAGATTCGCTTGGGGTTTATCTCCCATCTTACCATAATTGTTGTGTTCAATTTAATATTATATGCCAATAATAAAGAATATTCCACACCAATTTAATATTAGTTTTGTTTACAACTTGAGATATATTATGAATCCCCAGATGGTAATAAATGTTTAAGAAAAAGTCCAAATATATTTGAGGATCAAAAGCGTCTGGGTGCCAAGTAAAATTTTCTATTGGTGAATGTGCCTAAAATAATTCCTTCAACTACAAGTCTTCTAGTACATATGCTTGGCCTGGATTATTTGTTGAAGATTTTACAACCTCCTAGAGTTTCTTGGTTTTGATCGAAAGTTGTGTAATTTTAAGATACTTTTCCAGCCACTTCCATGGTTTCTCATCTTTATTACCATCCAAATCTATTATGGCCTTCTGATTACATTCATGCATAAAATAGTGTTAGGAAACACTTTGAATCTCTCCAAACCATTTTGACAACCACAATATGTGTGACTGTTCTGACAAAAAATATATTCTTATGCCTAGTTCATTATTTGATACACTTGCCAAAGTTGGGTCTCAATTATTTATGTAATGTCTTCTTTCCCAGTATCAATTTCATGTATTCTTTAAAAAAAAAAATACAATATTTGAAGAGAAAAACTAATTATGTAAAAGAAATTATTGTGATTGGAAAACCAATTATGTAATTTTTTTTTTTATAGTTATAGAACTTCTAATTTCGAATCTCACATTTTTTAACAAGATTTCATTATGAAATACTAACCCTTTTAGAAAAACATTAAAAATCATATTTTGTCTTTTTATCAATAAACAAGTCTAATTATATTTATCATAGTAGGGAAAATTTATACCAAAATCACTATTTTGTTGGCATGCCATTGGGAAACTAGACCAACATTAGCGGAATAAGTTGTTTTTCCACAGAGTCTAAAATAAATTATAAATTAAAGCCAAACTTGTAAAGTAGTAATACCAGTCTAGGTACCCAATGGCCTTTTTGTAGTCTTCCAAATATCTCTTGTAAAAAATATTTATTATAGTCAAAATTATAAATAGAGATTATTTTGGAGAGAAGCCACTTATCATTGTAGAGTGCTCATGATGTTGAGGCTTGGGGTCACCATCATTCAAAGAATCGTTCTTTTGGGTCTAAATTGGGAGGTTGTCTCTAATATTCTAGAGTTTTTTCCTCATGTCTTCTAGTTGCATTATGATCTCCTCACAATCATCATCTCTATCCTGCAGAATATTTCCCACAAACGTATTTATGTGCTAGTATAGGTCCACCATTTTCCAATACTTTGTGTCCCTAACCCTAGAACTTCCCATGGTTGGTATTGTCAGGAAATACATGGCACTTACACACTAATCCTGGCATAAGAGAAGAATAATTTAATCAAGAATGCAAATGAAACAAGCAATCACATAGTACACTGAAAGTTTACCTTAGAACCTTTAACCGAGAGAAACAAGCATTCCTTTGAGAGTTATGCTCTCTTATTGTCTTATTCAATCTGAATAAAAGGTTACATGCCTAACCTTGGTCCACACCTAAGACAAAATCGACATCATACCCTCTTTCCTGCATATGAATAACCTTGTAACCAATTCGGCTTACATATGCATGATCAACAACTTATACCTACACTTTCATTAACCTGCATAAGTGCATTACATGATTACAACATTATCCTTTACATCCTTACAACATGCCTCTTTATAGAATTTACAATAGAAAAAACCCTAAATATTGGTGCCTAAAAATGGTTACAGATCCACGCATATCATTGGCTAGAAATCCTGCAAAGCCCATGATTCTGTTACAGTAGACTTCCAAGTTGGGTTACCAGTCGACCTTCATTCAGTCTCTAGTAGGTCATCTCTCACCCCCACTTCGACCTCTTGTCAGTTGAATTTTCCTTCAATACCTTCGACTTCGACTTTTCCCGGTGGACTCCCTTGACCTTTGACTTGCTATCGATCCACCTCGACCTTCGACCATCAATCGGTCTACCTCGACTCGAATTTCACTGCAAAGAACATAACAACCCAAAATTCTCCCACTTGTTGTCTTCTTTGCTGAAATAGGAGATTTATGAACTTTCATTCATATACCCAAGGCAACAATGCACATTGCCTCTCTGCACCAAGAGAACTTCACAATACTCACAGACTTGGTCAATGATTCTACTATGTTTTCCAATGTGTCTACTTTCTCTAGTAGCACTTTGTTTCTTTCCACCACATCTCTCATGAAATGGTATTGTACATCAATGTTCTTAGTCTTTGAATGATAAGCAGGGTTCTTTGCCATAAATATTGCGCTTTGAATGTCGAAACTCACCTTCATAGCTCTCTTCTCAAACCTGATTCCAAAACACAACCTTTGAATCCATACTGCTTATTTCCTTCCATGAGTGGCCACCATGTATTCAACTTCTATTTTTGACAAGGCTATGACCGCTTGTTGCTTACTCGTCCAACATATTTATCCACCAAACATATTGAAGACATATCCCTTGGTCGACCTCCATCGATCCAGATCTCCAATCTAGTCGACGTCAAAAAATCCATGTACATATAATTTACCACTGTCACTTCCAAGTTTTCCTTGATATCATATAACATAGTCCTTTGTGCCACAAAAATACTTGAATACTCTCTTGACAGTTGTCCAGTGCTCCTTTTCAGGTGTCGACATGTACCTTCTCAACACTCCCATTGCATGGGCAATGTCCGGTCGAGTGAATACCATTGCATACATTAGACTACCAACAAGACTCACATATAGAACACGTGCCATGTCCTCTATCTCTTCTTGTGTCTTTGGACATTGTTCAACAAAAATCCTTGCTCCCACAGGAACTGACACCTTCACTAGTTTGCAATCCTACATATTGAACCGTTTCATAATTGTTTCAATATACTTCGTCTAATTCAACGAGAGCCTTCTAGTGGTTTGATCTCTCTTAATCTCCATTCCCAGAATGAATTTACCTACACCGATATCCTTCATGTTGAACTTGGAGGATACCTACTTCTTCACCTCCTTTATTGCATCCATGTTATTTCCAATCAACAACATGTCATCGACATACACAACTACATATATGAAACACCCACCTTCTTCCTTGGAATATATGCAGTGATCATCTTTGCTTCTCACAAATCCAAAACTAAGGATGTAAGTGTCAAACTTCTGGTACCACATCCTTGGTGATTGCTTTAGACCTTAAATGGATATTTTTGAGTTTGCACACCAACTCTTGCTTACCCTTTACTACAAATACTTTAGGTTGTTTCATGTATATTTCTTCTTCCAGGTCCCCATTAGGAACGTTGTCTTCACATCCATTTGTTCTATCTATAGAAAGAATGTTGTATCCAGAGACATTAGTACTCTAACAAAAATTAGTTTTGCAATAGGGGAAAAAATATCACCGAAGTTGAATCCCTCAACTTGGGAATAACCTTTCGCTACTATTCGAGCTTTGAACTTCTCGACTTGTCCTGCGACATTCATCTTCTTCTTGAAAACCCACTTTCTACCAATGATAATTCTTCCACCAGGTAATGTGACTAAATCCCATGTCTCATTCTTGTACAAGGATTCCATCTCTTCTACCTTGGCGTCCTTCCATAGTTTACCCTCTACTGAGTCAACTGCCTCACCGACCGACTTGCGCTCATCATTGATGGAAGTTAGCATGAATGTGGAACGGAATTCAGATGGACTATACCTCTCAACTGGTTTTATTATTCTTTCTGATCTCCTTACCACTGTAGTCATTTTCTCCACCTCTTCCTCAGATTCAGTTGACTCATCTGAATCATCTTCTTCATTCCATAGTTCAAACCACATCGTATCAAGATTATTCTTGGTCTAAACAACTTCCTCATGCTCATAATTACCTTCTACTTATCTAAAGACCACATCTTGACTGTACAATGTTCTCCTTGATATAGGATCCCAACGTTTATATCTTTTCATCCCTTCTTTATATCCTATGAAAATACATTTTAATGCCTTCTTGTCCATCTTGCTCCTCTTTTCCTTGGGAACATGGAAAAATGCATCACATCCAAATACTTTGAGATGTGCCACCGAAGGATTATTACCATACCATACCTCATTTGGATTCATGTCAGCTATCGCCGACGAAGGAGACATAGTCACTAGATATCTTGGAGTCTCAACTGCCTACTCCTAGAATTCTTGTGCGATACCAACACCACTGTGCATACTCCTTGCCTTATCCATCAATGTTCTATTCATTCTCTCGGAAACTCCATTTTTTTGTGGGTTATATGGTGTGGTATTTTGGCTTGCTATGCCACATTTCTTACAAAACTGACCAAATTCCTTTCCACAGAATTCACCACTATTGTTAGTCCTCAACACTTTAATCCTCTTCTCTGTTTGGTTTTTCACAAGAGATTTAAACTCCTTAAATATCTCAAAAACCTCTGATTTCTTCCTCATGAAATATATCCATGTCTTCCTGGAAAAATCATCTATGAAGGAGACATAATACAAGGATCCACCAAGTGAAGGCACTGTAACCGGGCCAAACACATCATTATTCACCAGTTCTAGAATCCCATTTTCCGTTGTAGCCCCATATGGGAATCTCACCTGAATTTATTTTCCATATATGCAATGTTCACAAAAGTTGACTTCTAAACCACATTCAGGTAAACCTTCAACCGTACCTTTTCTTTGCATAGCTCAAAGTCCTTTTTCTCGAATGTGTCCCATCCTCTCATGCCAGAACTTGGTCGATTCAATCTCATCATTTTTTTTTGAGTCAGTTTGAACTGACATCTCTCTAGTCGAATTGAGTTGTGTCGACATCGAGTCGGGTCGAGTTGCATTTGAGTCGATTTAAGGAGAAATGACATTGTCGCATACAATAAAGTTGACATTCCCTAACAAATTGTATAGGGTACCAATCCAAACTCCTCTCATTAATACCATCGCACCCCTGACCATCTTGCATGAATCCTTTTGAAACAGAGTATGCACTCCTGCATCACTCATCTTACTGACAGATATCGAGTTTCTTGCCAAACCCAGAATGTGTAGCACACCTAGAATGGCTCTTATCCTCCCATCTTGCAGTGTCATTCATATTCTTCCTCATCCAACAATTCTCATTGTCGAGTCGTCCCCCAAGAACACATCAACCCCATCATATTTTTTATATTCACATAACCATTCTTTATGTGGTTTCATATGATAGGATTCTCCTGAGTCGATCAACAAAACATCTTGATCTAACTCTGTGCTGGTCGACACTAGATACACATCACCTCCCATGTATGAGGTCATATTTCTCTCATTCGACTACTTCTCTTCATATCCATCACTAACTTATGTTTCCTTTGACGTACATTCCTTTTTATAATTCCCATCTTTACCACATTTCCAGGATCTTCGCATGACTGAACCGAGGATTTAGATCTACCCTTTGACTTGAACTTTCTACTGGATAATTTGCCTTTTTCTCTATCTACCAGTTGACCCCTCACTACCAGAGCATCCTTGGTCGATCCTTTCATGTTCTTCCATCTCATTTCTTCAAATAGAAGAGAAGCAACCAGGTCCTCTAGCACTAGTGTGGTTGTATTACTCTCAATATCCATGATTAAGCTATCCCAGGAGTCTGGAAAAGAACATGATTTGTTGATACACTTATTCTCATCAACGATCTTAATATCCATAGAAGATAACCATCCTAACATAGTTTTAAATGCATTTAAATGCTCAGTCACTGAATTTCCATCACTCATCCTCAGAAGATACAACTTCTTTCTGAGAAACAACTTATTTACCAGATATTTCAACTAGTATAATATTCCCAAATTGTTCCACAGTTTCTTGGTCGAATATTCACCTGAGATAGTCAGTAGCACCAAATCTTCAAGACAAAGCATAATCATACTTCTTTCTCTTCTTTCAAGTTTCTCCTATTCTTCTGTCGACATGACTGTCGGCTGGGTACCTGAACATACCTTTATCCATTGTTCTCGATTCATAAGAATATATTTCATTTTAAGCTTCCAAAGCTCAAAATTATGGCGATTGAATTTTTTTATCTCTATTATAGAACTACTCTCCATTCTTTACCATGATATTTAACACAATTTATGACTTGCGACTCTTGTTGTACCTAGGGTTTAGTTCTCATATTCAATATTGGAAAATTAAGATCTGATATACTTGCCAAAGCATAGCACTTCTCTAAACACTCACTTGTCAGGGAAAACCTAAGATTTGATACCACATCTCAGGAAATGTAGGGTGCTTCCACACTAATCCTAGCAAAAGAGAAGAAGAATTTAATCAAGAACGCAAATGAAACAAGCAATCACATAGTACACCGAGAATTTACCCTGGAACCCTTAACCGGGAGAAACCGACATTCCTTTGAGATTTATGCTCTCTTGTTGTCTTATTCAATATGAATAAAAGGCTACATACCTAACCTTGGTCCACACCTAAGACAAAATCAACATCATACCCTCTTTCCTGCACAAAAATCACCCTGTAGATAATTCGACTTACATATGCATGACCAACAACTTATACCTACACATGCATTAACCTGCATAAGTGAATTACACAATTACATCATTAGCATTTATGACCTTACAACACACTTATTTATAGGATTTACAACAAGAAAAACCTTAAATATTGGTGCCCCAAAATGGTTACAGATCCACGCATATCATTGGATACAAATCCCACAAATCTCAGGATTCTGTTACAGTCGACTTCCAAGTCGGGTTACCAATTGACTACCAATCAGCCTTCATTCAGTCTCTAGTTGGTCATCTCACTCCCACAATTCAACCTCTTGTCAGTTGAATTTTCCATCAATACCTTCAACTTCGAATTTTCTCAGTCGATTCCCTTGACCTTCGACTTGTTGTTGATCCACCTCGACCTTCAACTATCGGTCGATCTACCTCGACTTGACATTAACCACAAATAATATAACAACCCAACATGTACCCATTTTCCCATTTCATGTCACTTTCCAAATCATGGATGGTACCATGCTCATGGTGAATTACTTTATCAACATGTTCTATCTCCTCCTAGATGTGTTCTGGTATTTTCTCCCGATACTCATTTGTAGATTCTCGAGCGTCTTTTTGATCCCTCGGGCTGATGGGTTTGGGGCTTGATTTGTTCGCGGTAGTGGGGTCAGGGTGAGGCCTTCAACCCCATCGATAGCCTTGAATATACCCATGTCTAGGAGACATTGAAGATACTAATGTAAGAGATTTTAACTGAATAATGGATGGAGCCTAGAGAAAGTAGATGTCCATGCAAAGATATGGTGAAAAACTTCTGTAGTGGTGAAACTTGGTCTCCTTGTTTATCATATTATGAACCCTTAATGTCAAAGAAATTCCACTAAAAAAAATTATGTTAATGAGACAAGATGTCTGCTTAGATCCATGATGCCACAAAATGGTATAGACATCCCACTGCTTGTAATGATTGTTATAGAAATATTTGCCTCACCATTGCAATCTTGCACAGAGGGCCTTTCTCCATTTCCCTATGCAGACTTGTCATCCCTTTTTGATGATTCCAGAGCTAAAGATAAATATTTTTCTACATATACGCACCCTATCTACTATACAACATGTGTATATGCAGGTTGATCCACTAGAGCCCGCATACATCGACATTTGTGCCAGAAAATACAAAAATGGAGTCGGGTTTCCATGTCACGAAAGGAGATATATGATCCTTGGTCTTCCATATACTAGAAACATTCTGAATCAACCCTTCAATTCAATTTGAAGGCTATAAATGAGCCAATTCTGATATATGGAAAAGAGGAGAAAGAATTCAACTTTGAGAGAAAAGTTACTCTGGAGAAATTACTTCACATTGAGTCTGCATCCCTTTGTCCCTCAAGTCTAAACATAGTGTTCAGCCCCCAAGATCTTCCCTTATTGTTGAGAGAACCTCATTTTCTCCCTTCTATGAGCTTGCATTTGATGGAGGATTAAAGTGGTGGAGACCCAGCTGAAAGGAACTTGGTTTCTTGATTTCAAACCGTGACGACAAGGAAGTTTGCTATGTTTTCGCTTGTGCTGATCATTTATTAATAGAAATACTCCTTTCCCGTCCAATTGATATCGTGCAAATATATGATTATTATCCATGGGCATGTTTGTTATGTTTGTTAATGGATTATTCTATCTAATGTGCCAACTGCTTTATATTATCACTATATACTTGCTCTTCTTGTTTGTTGGGAACTTGTTGCGGGTATAAAGCTTTGGGTCTTAAGTGTTCAACGGTGGAACAACATCAAATGTTGGATCAATGTAGGCCTCTTTCTTATCTTGCACATTATTTTATATATCATATGTTGGAATTGAGTTGATTTCTACAGTCATACCTATTGGTTGTGGTTTACCCTAGCCATAGAGAGTTTTTACCTCGTAACATAAATGGTGACTCCAATGGGGATAATTTTCTTTTTAAGGGTTTGAAGTATTTTTTCTCCTTGCATTGCTCTTTTTCCTTTATGGTTCTTGTCGTATCACTGCTTGACAGACTCTATTCACTCTGGGTCTGAGTTTTCATCCTTTTCTCCCTTACCTAGCCTTTTTTTAAAGCCTGTACGTGCCCTATTGCCTTGACAGTCGTGTACACACGCGTGCTGTCTCATTGCAAGCTGTGTATATACGGATTGTTTCCCTGAAAAATCACGTACACCTTATTTCCTTTCTTGTTTACTTGGTTTGGTGATTGTTGGGTGGGATTTGATGATTGTTGAGCCTTCTTAGGTCTCTGTAGTGCCTCTTAAGCTTCTCTGGGTTGGCAGGAAACCTATTTGGAGATGAATTTTTGGGCATAGTCTTTCTCATTTTTTCATTTTTTATTGTCCTTATACTCTGGGTTGTTTTCTTGGCTGCTTGGTATTCTACTTAAGTTATTGATTTTATACACAGTAGAATTTATATATTAGGTTGCTTATCAGTCCATGCATTTTATTTTTAGTATATTGAAAATACATAAAAATAGGCATTTTGCATTGCTTGGCATTCTTGTCTTTTGAATATTTATCATTAGCTTAGCACATTTAGTGAAAGATTGCATTTTACTTCTAAATTGCAGAGTTGAAATTGGAAATTGCATCATTTTTATTAAGCATATCATTCATTGAAAAGTTAAAGTTAGACTTTGCATTATATTCATATTTATTTTCTTGCAGAGTCATAACATCATGAGTTTCACTTCCATACCTTTTTGAGTAATCATGACCAATAAAATTTACGCTTTAAATTAAAATTGATTAGTCACGATTTTATTTTTTAGGGTGCACAAACTAGTCTAGGATTTAGTGCCTTGGAATAGGATTTTGTGAGTAAACTTCTCCAAGGCAATTAAATCCAGATATGTGTCTAATATAGGGAGTTGAGAATTCCATTGTATAATTGGTAAGATCAAGAGGATCCACTCACACCGAAGTTAATCACGAGGTCACGTGAAGTTGGTTGAAGGGATATCCCCTGGATACTCGCCTAATGTCAGAGATATTTATATGGATTTATTCGTATCTGGGGATCTTGCTAGTGTTGATACCTCCATGAGAAGCAGTGCTTTCAATGTTTCAGGCTTTTCTACCCTACCCATATGGTGATCCAGACTTATGACTGCTCACTTATGCATCAATTATACAATGGTTTATTAGTTTCTTAACTTAGGTACCTGGTAGGTTACTTGCAGGGGTTATTCTGCTTGTACCCTGGGTCAGATAGGGGTCAGACAACACACAACCTTTATGGAGGATTACCTCTCTGGGGGGGGGGTTGATCGACTGATTATTAATCCCATGAGGGCCCCTATAATTGATTATGTTACCTCCAAACTTTAGCGGGGAGTCTCAAGTCCCTCCTGGACAAGACATACCTTCTTTAGTGAGGGAGGCCACTCAACCACTTTAGTCTTTTTGCATGCATATTGGCCATTTGAATTTTGGTATGCTCTCTGATTTCTAGTTGGCCTTAGGAGTCTATTTTGAGTTTCATTATCATGGATAGTGGAGTTTCTTTTTCTCCCTCATTTACTACTACCCACCCCTTGATGCCTACTCATTTCACGGGGACAGATCCTTCCACTTTTCACAATGGGATGCAGAACTACAACACTCAGTTCACACCTTGGGTCTATAGTCATTTTCCTATTGATATGACTTTACCCATGAAATCCTCTCCCTGGTTCATGTATATGAATCCTAACATTGGATCTGGGGGAACCATGGATCCAATTCCTACTTCTTCGTTTGATATGAGCCATGTCCCCATGGGAGGTTGGAACCTCCCTTCTTATGGATCCAATGCTAGCTATGCTCTTTCAGGAGCCAGTTCTTAGATGGGTTCTTATCCCACCTATTACACCCCACCCATGTATCCTTCGTATTCCATGATGGTTCCTTCAAACACTTTTCCCATGACAGGTCCTCACGTACCCTTGGTTACTTCTTATGGGGGGAATCAATTTTATGATCCAGGCTACCCTCTTTATGGGACCCCTTTACAAGACGAAAACATATATCCTCACTTGAATAATTCTTATCCTACCTCGGTATCTTCGCAGACCTTAGTGATGATGTCCGTGCAAACCTTTTCGGACCATTTTGACGTAGGATACCATCTTTCTGGGTAGGGACATGGGGTACACCAGGATCCTTCTTGGCCTGCAACGTTTCAAATCCATTATTTCCCTAGACCTTGGCATAAAATGCCGCAATCCACTGCTAGCTCAGTCACTGTTGGTCATATTGGTGCTCCATCACCCACCTCTTCCTGTCATGTCGGAGATAGGTCGACATTTGCTACAAATTATGTCGACAACTCACACTCAACCTATGCCAATCACATTGAAGGAATCATCCTATTCACCCCGGATCATGGCCATTTCATGTCTCCAACCTCTCTCCATCATATAGGAGAATAATCTCTTACCTATGCCACTCATGTCGAGAGCATGTCACCAGTTGTTGTACACGACATTGGGGGCATCGAGAATCCCATACGCCTTAGATGTAAGGATAAATTCTTTTGCAGGACTTGTGAAGAAAGTCACCTTACTCATTTAGGTTCGGATACTACTGAGATACCTGAGACATGGAGCTCTCCCAATATCCCTTTAGATTATGAGACATCTGTGGTTTCCCAACACCCTGTTCCTCCTTTGATCGATACGGTGCTATCTTCTCCTGACCTCACCCCCGTTGTCGAAAATGATGTGTCTCCTATCCTTATCACCATGCATCCTCTTCATCTTAGGTCTAAAGAGGTGGTCATGCCAGTGCAATATCTAGTCCACTCCACTCTCCTTATGGAGAGAAATGCATCCTTCAGTCATGTCATCAACATTCCAAATTCTACCCCTTCTGAACGAGAGAGATTTACTCTTTCCCCGAGTGCCCTCCCTCCAAGTCCTGAGGAGGTTCCCTTCGATTGGGATGAACTTGTGGGGCACCCCATTCCTCCACCTATGTATTTTCATGTAAGAGACATTATTCGAACCATCACAGAGACTGTATACTCTATTAGCACATTCTCCTCCTTGACTTGGAGAGCTTTAGGTTTCCAAGGCTTTTGTCAGCTATTCGTAAGATACTGACTTTCCACAGAAGACCGAGATGGGAGCCTTGGCTCCCCCTTTACATGTTGATTAGACATCCACAAGTCCAAGTTAATCTCTTTTATGACTCATCTAAAAACCAAAAATATTGCCGAGTGATTTGTCCCTTTCATACTCGCTAAAATTGACTTGAAAGGTCACGCGTTTAATTTAATCTCTTTTCCAACTTGTTTTCTAAAAGTGAAAAGATTTCCGAGTGAACTTGTCTCTTTCACACTCATAAATCGGACTATAAAGGACGTCTATTTGGCACAAGTTTACCCCTTTTTCACACCAAGTAGACTAAAAGACATAAAAAAGGATATTTTTTGGCGTTAAGTTGTGATGGCATATCATGCCCTTGCTTGCAGTATTGAGCCTTTAGCTGGTTCTCGCTTTGTGTTATAAACCATTGCCTAAGAAGTTTTGCATCCTCAACCAAGCAGAGCCTTGTTTATATCCTTCGCAATTTGACACCCTATACCCAGGAGGGAACATCACCCCGAGTGTCCATCTCCCGAATGCATTTGCTTGCATTGAGCATATGTATGTTCCGCTGTTGGAACTAGTTTTGCTTACTTGTGACACTCGTTTCCTCCTTTGTATCATAGAATTCATTTTTTATGAAAAAACAAAATAAGATGGGCAGGAAGGGAGTAATATATTATATTTGGCAGCGGTCATGTCACCTTAGAATAGAGCACAAATTTATTGAGTCCTTGTGTCATCATAATTTTGGGTTTAGCATGGCCTTAAGAAGTTGATCTCGTTACAGAGTTTTCTCTACCGAATGATTATTCTTCCAGTCCCTATGGAGAACATTATTGATGCCTCCTTCATCTCATGATTACATCATTGAGTCTATTCTGCTGGAGTCTACCATATGTCTCATGCTCTTGTTCAAAGGAAGTCTATCAACCTGTGTCGACCACTCCTTAGAAATATTGACATTGCATGTTTGTCTTAGAGTCACATGATACTGTGGTTTTATCATGCACCCTAGCCCTACTTTCCTCATTGGTAGGTAACCTTGAACCCAACAATCGACATTTCATCATTTGTCGTTGACTGGGTGGTTTCCCTTGTGTTCGACGGAAAGACATCTATTCACACTTTGGGATTCTTGCAGTGTCTTGGATGCCATTATCTTTATTGGTGGTTTCCTCGCCTTTGTCAGCATTTTTCATCATTGGATGTTATTCAGAGGGTCTTTTTTGTGTACCTCTTGCATTTGGCACATGCAAAAGACACACAGGGTCATTGGTTCATGAACATGTTCTTCGTCTGATTTCCACCAAATCATGAAGCTCCTTCTTTGTTCCTTGTGCTAACTGATGAGAGATGCCTCAATGCACTCCTTTTAGTGGGTCTTTGTCCATCGACTCCAGCTCATTTATTCTCGATATGGGACCTAGAGTTTTATGACTACCTTGAGGCTTGCAGTCATTAGTGGCAGGCTCTCTTGCCATTGACAGATGGGAATACATCAATGTCTACTGATCAATGGATTCCTCAGGTGTTTGACAATGACTCCTTTATTCACACTTGTAGGAATGTACTCGATGCCTTGATACCTAATTTCATTATTGGTAGGTTGTCTTGCGTTTGTTAACAGTATACCTCAATTACCGGTAATCAAACGATGTTTCATTATGTTCGACCCCAAGTCCTTTATTCACATAATGTAGACTTGCACCTTTGGCAGATAGTGTAGAAGACTTGAAGACATCACTATGTGGCTACAACTTTCCTAAGTTGTTGCTTCCTTTTCATTGGACCAGTACCTATTTGACTTCAGTGATCATGGGAGATCAGATTGTACTCCATTGTATACAAATATCTTTAGATTGGTTTTGAGACTGTTCCTACTAGGCCTTGTTCATGACTATGAAAACTTGTGGCATATAACTACATTTGTATATTTGCCTATTCATGGACACATACACTTATTTGGTATATTTTCCACATGGATTTGCAATGTATTCTATTGGCAACCATGTATGTAAAGTCAGTGTAGAATGTAATGAGCAACTAGTCTTTCCAACTGGGTTCCCATCACTCCACTTCTGGGTTGTTCATAATGTATTTCAGACATTGCAGATACTCCTCTGATCTCACACATTAGGGGGCATCTATTATAGAAAGATTTACCTCACCACTGCAATCTTGCACAGAGGGCCTTTTTCCATTTCCCTATGTAAAATTTTGATCCCTTTTTGATGATTCCAGAGCTAAAGATAAATATTTTTACACATATATGCGCCCTATCTACTATACAACATGCGTATATGCATTCTGATCCACTACAATCCACATACATTGGGATTTGTGCCAGAAAATACAAAAATGGAGTTGGGTTTCCATGTCACGACAGGAGATCTCTAATCCTTGGCCTTCCATATAATGGAAACGTTTCGACTCAACCCTTCAGTTCCATTTGAAGGCTATAAATGAGCCAATTCCGAACTATGAAAAAGAGGAGAAAGCATTCAACTTTGAGAGCAAAGAGACTTTGGAGAAATTGCTTCACATTGAGTCTACATCCCTTTGTCCCTCAAGTCTGAACACAGTGTTTAGCCCCCAAGCTCTTCCCTTATTATTGAGAGAACCTCATTGTCTCCCTTCTATGAGATTGTCTTTGATGGAGGATTGAAGAGGTGGAGACCCAGCTGAAAGGAACTTGGTTTCTTGATTTCGAACCATGTCGACACAAAAGTCTGTAATGTTTTCACTTTTGCTAATCATTTATTAATAGAAATACTCCTTTCCCATCCAATTGATACCGTGCAAATATATGAATATTATCCATGGGCGTGTTTGTTATATTTATTAATGGATTATGCTATCTAATGTGATAACTCCTTTATATTATCACTATATACACTCTCTACTTGTTTGTTGGGAACTTGTTGTAGGTATAAAGCTCTGGGTCGAAGTGATCAATGGTGGAACATCATCAAATGTTGGATCGAGGTAGGCATATTTCTTATTTTTCACATTAGTTTATATAGAATATGTTGGAATTGAGTTCATTTCTGCATTCATACCTGTATGTTGTGGTTTTCCTTGGCCATAGAGAGTTTTTCCCTCGTAACAATGATGAATCCTGAAATTAATCAGAGTCATGATAGAACTAAGGTGTTGTTTAATGAATATGGTGGTATGATCCATTACTACAAATTAAAAATTGCACAGCCCTCCCCATGTTGAGTATTCATCACACATTTATGAGATATGTTTCCATCCCCCAACGTCGCCTAATGTATTATATGCAGGAGAGATACATGGTTGGATGGTCCTTCGACCAAATATTCTCGCATCCCTAACACCCCATCCAAGGAGCTTCCATCTTCATATTCTAGGTTAGAGAATTTCTCAAATAACAGGTCTGACTACAAGGAATCCCATGGTCTATCTAGGATTTCCAGGCTACCCATTATGCCTTCTTTCCCCATTTTTGTTCACAACTTTATTAGCTAACCTACGAATGTGTGATGGTATGAGTTCCAAGATTATTGGGAGGAGGGAATTTATTCATTCTAGGCCTACTTCAATATTCCATCATTATTCAAGTTTGCTTTTAGGTTTTCCCTATTGCAGTTTTCCGAGCTTGTGAATGACAGTTTCAGAATTCCACCACTAATTTAGAGAATCCTTCATGGTTAGTGATACTGATACAATATTCTAGGGCATAAAGTTTAGTTGAATTGTTTTTTTAAATGCCCAGCTTTCCAGCATAGTTCCATAAGAGCTTTCTCTAGTCATTCCTAAAGACTCCTATGAAACTATCTAGGCTTGGATTCCATTTTGAGGAACCATCAAAATTGATTTTGGTGAAGCCCTGGGGAAGCAAAGACTAGTGATATGGAAGGGAGGGATGGGGTTTATGAACCATCTGAAGAGAGGATAGTTTATTGTGAGGGTTAAGGTCGAGGGATAAAAATATATTGTGAAGCTATAGGTATCCATTTCAGTCATGTTATGTCCAGGTGTGGAGGAAGATATTTTCACATCCGTTGTGTTTGATTTTGGGCCAGACATAATGTGCTTCCATTTGCTCCATTTTAAAGTTGCATGTGTTCCATTATTTCCAATTTTCCCATAGTATAAACCCTGGGAGGGGCTTCCATGCTCCATTCACAATAAGGTTGTTTCTTATTTTTTTATGCCAAACTTCGATAGTGTCCCCAATGCTTGGTCTACTGTAGTATCATCTCCATAAAGTTAGATCCCCTTGATCCCTTAAAGTGGACACATAAGAGAAATTATTAAAAATATGTCCTATTGTTTCATCCTAATTCTTACAAAGGTGACAATAGGATGGTCCTAATAACCCTTGCTTGGTGAGGTTGTCCCAAGTGAGAGTTTTCCCTTGGGCCAATAGCCAAATAAAGGTGGAGAATTTTTCCCACAACTATTGCTGCCATATTTTACTCCATATTTCTTGATGGGGATGACTTTGTAGTTTTGCAGCAAGTCGATAGGCTTCTTTAACTAAGAAGTTCCCACTTGGATGTTTTCCCCATCTAATCTTGTCGAGTTGATCATTCATTTTGATTTTTCCTAGAAAGAATCATAATCAAGAGGATCAAGGGGAAGATTCCATTGTTCTTTTAGCATCCAAGTTATCCAAGGTTGATCTAGGCCAGCAGGATGCCAATAATGGAAAAGGTGAGTTTTAGTTTGGTTTATCATAGATTCCTTGAGGGATATGAGATCATTTATTTCACTCCACCATGGAAGATATCGTCAGGAATCCTCCCAGAAGAGGGCATGTTTTCAATTCCTTATCTCCAAGAAATAGTGATGTTGAATAAGAGCTCAGTTTTACCAGGCCACATTCTGTATTGAAGAGACAAGATGGGAGGTATCTATGTAAATCAAGTTAGGAACTTTCCAGTTAGCAACATATTTCTTTTTCTAGATTCTCCCCCATATCGCTTGAGTATTGTTGCACCAATGCCACTAGCGTTTTTCCCCTAGAACCAAGTTTAGAGTGTCAAGATCATGTATCCAAAGACCCAGTTCAAGTTTTGAGAGGAAAATAGTGGACCATGAAACCAAAGCCCATTTCTTACTCTCCTTATTCTCTCTCTAGAGGAAGGTTCTTTGCATGTTGACAACATATTTAAGGATGTATTTGGGAGCAACTAGAGTAGAGAACAGATATAAGGGAATAACCTACAATATATATTTTACAAGAGCCAAGTGACCTGGCAAGTTAAGAGAGAGAAATGAACAATTATTTACCATTCGTGAAAGTAAGTCCTCCCATGATACTTGTATTAAGGAGTTATCCACCAGCAGAGCCCCCAATTATTTAGAAGGAAGGGTGCTTCTTTGAAAACCAATAATTTGTGAGATGTTATCTTGGATACCCAACATAGTCTTAAAAAGGAATATTTGATACTTACTTTGGCTTATAGAAGTTCTATATGCCTCCATAAAGTCAAATAGGACATTCTTGATGGTGAGTGCTTCACAAAAAGTTGGGGTACCCATAAGAATTGTGTCATCAATGAACTGTTGATGAGAGGTTTCTTCATTTTCTCCATGGATATTTAATCCTTTAATCCATCCTTCTGCAATCACCACTTTGATAAGATGACAAAGCCCTTCTGCCATAATAATGAAAAAGAAAGGGGAGAGTGGGTCCCCTTGTTGAATTCCTTGAGAGGGGGTAAAGGTGTGGGAGGGGGATCCATTAATTAAAATGGAGAATAAAGTTGAAGAAGTCAGTGTAATAACACATTGAGTCCATTTCTTTCAGAATCCAAAAGATAGAAGGAGTTGTTTGATGTATTTCCAACGTAGCTTATCAAAATATTTGGACATATCCAATTTCATAATCATACATGATTCTTTGGTAGTTTTAAGAGATGATATTGTCTAGGATTTTTCTTCCTTCAACATAGCTTGATTGTCTTGGGGATATAAGGTTGGGGAGGAGGGGTTTTAGGATATTTACAACGCTTTTGATTATAACTTTGTAGCTTATCATGTTTTGGACTAAGATGATATTGTCTAGGATTTTCCTTCCTTCTACATAGCTTTATTGTCTTGGGGATATAAGGTTGGGGAGGAGGGGTTTTAAGATATTTACAATGCTTTTGATTATAACTTTGTAGATCACATTACATAGGGAAATGGGATGAAATTTGTTGGGGTCTTAAAATTTATCCTCTTTGGGGATCAAGGTGAGGAAGGTCACCTTTAGGGTTGGGAGAAAATTTAGTTAATATCTAGAATCCTCCACTACTTCATGAACGTCATACTTGATAGTATACCAAGAAGCATGGAAGAAGTCAGTTATGAAGCCATCCAAACCAAGGTATTTTTCTTTTAGCATGATCAAGAATGTTTATTCTACTTCCTCCAGAGAGATCTGCCTCATTAAAGCATCATTATATTCCTTTGTGACCAATTTTGGAATGTGTTGATTTATTTTGCTCATGGCTTCCTTTCTGTCGGGTTGCATTCCAACTAACAGGGTGTTGTAATATTGGGTCAAATTGGATTCAATCCCTTCATGCTTGGATATTTTTCTACCTCAGTTGTCCTTTAACATCACTATTCTATTGTGTTATCCATGCTGGATCATGGATCGATGAAAAAACTTTGAATTGCACTCCCCAACTTGGATCCATTGGAACCTAGACTTTTTCCTTCAATGTTGTTTCTCTTACTTGTGGCATAGGGCCATCTGGATTTTCAGGTCCATTTCTTTTGCTATAATATTTTTAGTTTTCCTTGTTAAGATCATCTACTGTTGTATGTGCTCCATATTATTTTTGAGCTCCTTTTTGGCCTAGAAGATATCCCCAAACTCTTCTTTATTATAAAGTGTGCGCTGGATATTAAGACTCTTTATCCTTTGTTGGAATCTAAACATAGGAGTTTCATTTTCTATGGTTTCTTCCTTCCACCACCTTTCAATATTTTCTTGAAATTAAGGGTGCTTTGGATAAAAGGATTCAAACCTGAATGGATTGTTTTTTGGGCTCACTTTGATGTCAAGATATAGGAATATTGGTTAGATCCATTACATGATATGATCATGGATTCAATCACTAAACCTCTGATGAATAGAGAGTATGAGAGTAGAAATCGACCTAGTCGAGATGAAATTTGGTGCGTTCCTCCTCTATGATTGTTTCGGGTATGTATGTCATTCATTATGTGTTGGACTCGTGATTTGGTTAATTAATGATGTTGATTAAATCCTTTTTGACTAGTATTATATATGTATTAATAACGATTTTGAAGAAATTTTGAAGGATTTCATATCAAATCGTCATAGCTTATACCAGGTATGTGCAATTGATGTTTTGCGATAGTTTTGAGTTTAATTCAATTTGATTTAATGTATAAAAGAATATAATGCACGATCTGTGTGTCACAAAATGAATTCACCATGCAATTTTCCATCCGATAGCTCGTTTGACACTCCATCTAGCACCCGATCCAGTACTTCATCCGGCACTACGTCCGACACTGCATCCATCACTTGGAGCGTATGCGAGTTGGTGGTTGTTATATTGGTGGCCTATGATGGGTGAATCGACGACATGGTTTTTTTTCACCCTCGTGGCCTCCAGCTACTGAGCTCTTGACATCTCAGATTAAGCAATTGTGCTAATCATTGAGTGGCTCGTTCAATTTCTAGAAGATAAAGACAGTTAGCACGCATTTAATGGAATTTACCATTTTTAGAGGAGGTTGACCCTTCCATTGGTCAACCTCTCGAATTGTAACTATTATAAATACCACAGTAGTGCTCAGACAAAGTGTGAAGAATTGTTAGAATTGTTTTGCTATGTAATTCAAGACATTTCCACAAACTTGTGCTAGACTGCGTTTTTTAATTTAATGCCAAAATTGTGTTGATTTCGCTCACAATTTGTTGTTGAGGAGTAGCTATGACCTACTGGGGGGTCCACCAGTGGTCTGGGTGAATACTTAGATAGTTAGCTTGTGTATTTCAGTTGTGCAATTATTATTTCTTCCATTTTCTGTTATATGTGCTTTTATCATTTTACATGATGTGTATCTTTTGTTCATCATTTAATTGTTTCAATTTCGTTTTTGTAGGTTGCTTGTAGGGGATAGTTATTAATATGTTGTGTCTTTTAATTGTTAGTAAATATATTGCAAGCTACTAACCTTGTTGTGTGATTAAATTCTAATTTGAATTTCTGTAGGTTGAAATAGAATAGCTAAAACATAGTATTAAGTTAATACAGATTACATAGTTTCTTTGGCAAAGTTTTGATGGATGAATAGTTGTTAGTTTTGTTATTTTAATTCTCAGTGTTAGTCATGCTTTCCTGGATCTAATTTGCTTATCAATTTTGTTGTAGTATGTTGAGGTAGAAGTGGAATTTGAATTATGTTTTTATAATCATTTTAACTTGCAATTTGAATTGTTAATAATAGAATTAACTTAGTTTATTTTATGAAATTTCCATTCTAGATTTAAATAGGAATTTTAATTAGAAGTTTGAATTTGAGATAAGATTTTAGTTACGAGTTTATAATCGTGTGGATTTGCTTAAGTTAGCATAATATTGCATTTGAGTTAAGTAGAATAGTGTTTTATTATCATTGATGATTAATAAATTGAGAGATCACATGGATTTTCAGAATAATTGATATTTCTCCTATGATGGCTAAGCTCTCATTAGATTTCTTGATTCATACCTTTCATTTATCCATAGAAGTTAATATTGAATTTATTCCTCTTGAGTTGTCACTAATCATTAGATGCCATCATGATGTCATAAGACACCGAAGACATAATCATCATATTTGAAGTTTCTTGTTATTGTAGATTAAGAATAGTTGTTGATTAATCTTTGAACACTGTCATGATGCTTTTAATTAAATAGGTTAAGATTTCCCTTTGCAGATTAGAAGTAATTGTGAGTTTTATCTTAAGAATAGAGTTCACTTGCTGAATAGTTTTGATTAGTTACATGTTGAGTAGTTTTGATTAGTTTACTTGCTGAATAAGTTTTAATAGGTTAGTTGCTTACTTGTTGTTGCTCATTGATTTGAATAGATTGATTAGATTAATTTGTTGTTGCTATTGCTCATTAAGTTGAATAGATTACATAGATGACTTACTTTTACTCATTATATTAAATAGGTTAACTTATTCAAAGTAGAGCTTTCATTTTCTTCTTTAGGAACAATCCATTGATCCATTGTTTAAAAGTTGCTTAGGGTAAATAGTTCAAGTTCCTTAATAGGGTTTTCTCATTGATAGTCTTTCCTTAAGTAGATTAGCCCTCATATAGACCATCTCCCTAGTTAGATTATATTTCCTCCAATTTTTCTTCCTTGGCACATATAGTGCTACAACTCTAAGTTTGCCTACCTCGGGTTGACAATTTAATTGAGGGATTTAGTGCATATAGAATACCCATAAATTTTGGCGCCATTGCCGGGGAGTTGTCTCAAGGTAGGAAATAATTAGGAGATAGATCATTTCTAAACCTTAGCGTTATTTTGGTGGTGGGGGAACTTTAAGATGAGAGGTAAGAACTTGCACATCTATTATAGCAGGTTCCCCGAAACCCAATGGTAGTTTTTATTTTTGATTTCTTTCATGAATAGACCTAGGGACCCAAAGGCAAGATATGTCAAAACCAAATCAGACCTTTCAACCAAGGTTCCTTTTGACATTTTCAGGGGAAGGAACATTCAACTCATAAAATCTGCAGATTGATACCAAAAAAGAGGAGCTAGCTCAACCCAAAGAGCTAAATAAGTCTCTAAAAAGACTAAAACAGGGAGCACTACAAAACAAAAATTTGAAGCATCAATAATAGTGGGACAGGAGGAAAGACCACTCAAGCCTTCTACATAACCAACCAATACAACCTTTGTTTTCTTACCACCATCAGGAGACCGTAACTTTGTAGACATCATAGAATCTGAACAGGTGAATACTTTGTTTGGTAGTTCAACCAATATAATTGTTTCTCAAATTGAAATAGAAACTTTGTCACTAATAATCTGAACCATCTCGAGTAGAGTCCTAGACATCCAAGAATTTGGAAGACCTTCCCATCAGAGGGATACCTTTCTTAGACAATAACCTTGGGATACTTTGTTCTCTTCAAGGATAAAACCACCTAGGTACTCTCTTTTTGGAAACCAAACCAGTATAGATGATCAGGAGGATCACAACAATGTAAGACACAAGGAGGGAGAAGAAGCTGGAAACCGAACCGAAACCACCTTCGGGTTTCCAATTTTGGACACCACACAGAATGTCAATATGAAAAACATTCCCCTCTTGACATTGCCCACCTTTTACAGTAAAAGAAGTGAAGACTTAGATACCTTCCTATTTGAGTTCGACATCTTGTGTAAGAGCTACAACTACTTACAAGATGCCCAGAAACTAAAACTTTTTTCTGCCACCCTCAAGGACTCTGCACTAACATGGTTCATGGGGTTGGGAGAATCCAGTATTAGGTCTTGGGAAGCCATGAAAAATGTATTCCTTAAGAAGTACCAATATTACTATAAATCCAAGCATTCTCGTAATGATATTTTCAAAATCCAACAATTAGAGGACTAGAATCTCGAGGATTATATGGAACAATTTGCTTATATCTCACAGAAATCAAAATACCATGACCTTCCAGATGATGCAGTTAGGGATCTTTTCCTTAAAGTACTTTCAGAGGAATACTTAGAGATAATTAACCTGATGGCATCAGGTGACATCTCCCATAAACCATTTGCTGAAATCTGTGAAATGTGTAAGAATTACTCGAGGAGTAGAGCTAAAATAGGAAAGAATGTTTGATATCCTTATAGAAGAAACTTAAAACTAGTTAGTTCAGGTGGTATCATAAGAGTAGAGATAATGAATCTTTTAGAGAAATTTAGGACATATATCTTAAGCACAATAGGTTCCCAGTTGGACACCCTAAATATTAAAAAGAAACATGAGTAGGAAAATGCAACAATGAGAATATTTTTCCCAAGATGCAGGAGGAAGCATTCCTCAAGGTAATTCCCATTAGATAACATTTCAGTTTGTGGCTCCTAGATGGAAGACCACTCAACTGAAAAATGTCCATCATTGCACAGTTTGTTAGCCATCTATAGAATTGGGGATCCTGGGGAGTCCTCTTATGCACCTAGGAGGCCATGACAGCCTCGGAATCAACCTACATACCCAAATCTACAGCCTCAAATTCCACCCTATTATCAACAACCGCAACAGTGGAACTCACCAAGTTGGAAAAACTGGTCTACACAGTATCACCATCCTTGGATTCAAGGATGGAGAGGAGGGCATAACCAAGGGAACCATCAAGCTCCACCTGTCCCTATGCCCAACCATCCTTACCCTCAGTTTCCACCGAACATCCTGGAACTTCTACCAAGTTTTGTTCCACCACCTTTAACTCCTATTCCACAACAACAACTGCAACAATATCAGAATGCAAGCTCCCCAAGACCAACATTATTACTGACACAACTAGTGCCCAATCCCAATAATAATCCCACTCAACCTCTTCACAATGTTGAGATACAACCCTTCTCGACATATGTTATTTCTCCTGTTCCATTGTAGGAGATTCAACTGAGGTCAGGAAAAGTTCCAGATAGGCAGAGACCTTCAGTAGTCATCTAGGAAGAAGAAGAAGAGGAAAGCCCCAAACAACCCATGTATGACACTAGGTGGGAAGATGTTATTATTCCTAAGGACCAAGAACACAAGCTTTCCCAAAATGAACCTTCACAAATTACGAAGTCCCATCCTTATCTAGAAAGATTAGTAATCGAGAAACCTACCACCCAACCAGAATTTGACATCTTGAAACAATTGAAGAATATTTGTGTCAATATTCTCTTTCTACAAGACATTAAGGATATTCTAATCTACAATAAGGTGGTCAAATAATTGTGTATTAAGAAGCCAAGGAGGAAGCAGAAGGATCCTCCTACAATACATTTGATAGGAGAACTTTTCGAGTACATATCATAGCATCATAAGGTAGCAAAATATGGGAACCCACGAAACCCTGTAGTGACCATAAGCTTTAATGAGGTTTCCATTGGGAACAGTCTCATAGACCTAGGGGAAGCCATCAATGTTATGACCATTACTACCTTGGAGGAATTACAGCTAAAACATATGCTTAGACCTACTCCAACTATTTTTGAATTAGCAGATAAGACCAGGGTTATACCTAAAGGAATTTTGGATGATATCATAGTTATGTTATTTTCATGGGAGTACCCAGTAGACCTTATTTTCATCCACTCAAAGGATCCTACCAAAGGCCATCTCGTTATTTTGGGAAGACCTTGGTTAGCCACAGCCAATGCATTTATTGGTTGTAGGGAGGGAGAAACGACCATCTCAAATGGATTCTCTATCCAAAAGCTCACCATATATCCACCAGCCCAACCTATCATGGATAATATATGGTGGCTTGAATGTCCATATGAGAATGAGGACTGGGAGAACCTGTGTTGCCAAGTGATCATTCTTGGGTACTTCAAGAGAACACAACGGAAAATGTGCTAAACCAGTTTATTTCTGCTATTACGTGGGTTGATTTTCCACAATATTTTCCCCAATTTCAGTACATGTTTGGGGAAGAATTTCAGGAAAAATTGGACCCATCGATTTTTTCTTTGACATCTTTCATCTTCAAGATAGACGAGTCTGCAACATCTTATATCATTCCCTACGAGATTAGTTCAGGAAAATTTATACATATAAACTCTGGACTAGATGCAGACCAACAAAAGAAATTAGTAAGTATCCTTAAAGAACAATCAGGGGAATTCACCTGGGAATACACTGACATGAATGGTATACACCCTGACACATGTATTCATCACATATATACCCAAGGGGAAGTAACACATGTTAGGCAACCCCAGAGAAGGATGAACCCAACACCCAAGGATATAGTAAAAGAGGAGACCCAAAAGTTATTAAATGTTAGATTCATTTATCCCATCTCCGACAGTAAATGGGTATCCCCGCTTGTAGTGGTTCCAAAGAAAGTGATCGGGAAATGGAAAACTTGTGTTGATTTACGGGAGCTTAACAAGGCCACTCTGAAGGATTATTTTCCCCTTCCATTCATTGACCAAGTTTTAGATACCCTGTCTAGAAAGAAATATTTCTCCTTTTTAGATGGCTATAGCAGGTACAATCAAATTCTCATCGCACCTGAGGATTAGGACAAGACTACCTTTACTTGTCCTTGGGGCACCTATGCCTGTAGGGTCTTACCATTTTCATTGTGTAATTCTCCTGCCACATTTCAACGAGTAGTACTAGGGATATTTGTTGATATCATTCATGATTGTGTGGAGGTATACATGGATGACTTCACAGTATATGGAAACACTTACCAGGAAGCCTTAGATAATTTATAAAAAGTCCTTATCATATGTCAAGAAATGAACCTGTCTTTAAGTCATGAAAAATGTAAGATGTTGTTGACTGAAGGAGTGGTTCTAAGACATCATGTTTCATCTGAAGGGATTAAAGTCGATCCTGCAAAGATTGAGGTCATCATCAAACTTCCACCCCCCAAGACTTAGAAAGAGGTGAAAAGATTTCTTGGACATGCCAAATACTACCGACGGTTTATTTAAAATTTCACAAAGATTGTTGCACCCATGTTTGCATTGTTAATAAAGGATGTTGATTTTCTTTGGACTGAGCAATGTCAAAATGTCTTTGAAACCCTTAAATCTAAGTTGTCTGTGGCACCAGTTCTTAGGGGAACTAATTGGGCTCTCCCATTTCACATATCGATTGTTGCCTCCGACACTGCAATAGGAGGAGTATTAGGGCAAAAACAAGACCAACAATCCTATGCCATTTATTTTGTGAGAAAGAACTTGTCCCCTACCGAGTTAAACTACACAATTACCAAAAAGGAATTCTTGGTAGTAGTTCATGCTATTAACAAGTTTTTCCACTACATCATAGGTTACGAAGTATTTGTACATATAGATCATTCTGTCATCAGATTTCTCATGAATAAACCCATAACTAATGGTTGAGTGACTAGGTGGCTCTTGTTATTACAAGAATTTACTATCACCGTTCTTGAACGACCTGGAAAGGAGAATATGGTAGCTGATTTTATTTCATGCATAAAAAATGAGGATGATGATATTCTTGTAGATGATAGTTTCCTAGATGAGCACATTTTTTCCCTTTTTGTAAATTCCCCATGGTTTGCAGATATGGAAAACTATTTGGCTACTAGGAAGTTACCGTCTCATTTGTCATCTCATGAAAAACGTAGTATTATTACGCAAAGTGCCAATTACTCTTGGGTTGGTTACAACCTTTTTCGTATTGGTCGAGATTTGATCATTCATAGATGTGTCTAAGAAGACGAGATACCAGAAATACTACGAAGTTGTCATGATGGGCCATGTGGTGGCCATTTTTCTGAAACGTACAACATATAAGGTGTTACATTCAAGATACTATTGGCCTAGAATTTTCAAGGATGTTGCCAAGTATGTGAGGAGTTGCGATAGTTGTCAAAAGATAGGAAGACCCACGTCAGCTCACAAAATGCCCTTGCATGCCCAAGTTATGATAGAACCTTTCAAGAAATGGGCCCTTGACTTTGTAGGACCAATTTCACCTATGTCTTGTAAGAAGAATTATATTTTTGTTTGTATAGATTATGTCACAAAAGTGGGTAGAGGTAAAAGCCCTATTTAGGGCTACAGAAAAATCCATTGTCAAATTCATTTATGAAGACATGTTTACCCGCTTTGGTGTTCCTCGTGAAATTGTTACAGTCCAAGGCACTCAATTCACTTCCAAGCTAATGAGAGAACTAATGGATAAATATGGGATTAACCACTGCAAGTCTTCTCCATACCACCCACAAGCTAATGGTGAGGTAGAGTCCACAAGAAAAGTTATGGAAGATATCTTAACCAAGATTGTTCAATTGCATCATCGGGATTGGGTTGATAGACTTCCAGAGGCTTTGTGGGCATAATATACTACCTGGAGAAACACCACTAGGCATACCCCTTATGAGCTAGTATATGGGAAACAAGTGCTTCTACCAATATAATTCCAAGTAAGGACCTTTCATACTACCGTAAAATTGGGATTAAACTTAGAAGAGGCTTAGAAACAATGATCCCTACAATTAAATGAGTTGGATGAGATCAGAAAAGATGCTATCCAATGAACAATATTAGTCCAAAACCAGAGGATTAAGTGGCATGACAAGTTTATTAAGAAGAAACACTTCCAACCTGGTGATTGGGATTTTTTGTTTGAATTCTGATTTAAAACCTTCAAAGGCAAAATTACCACTTAGTTGCTGGGTCCTTATGAGGTAGTTACCATGTATGGCAATGGGGATGTGAAAATCAAAACAATTGATGATGGACAAGTCTCCTTTGTAGTAAATGGACACAGAATCAAACTTTATCACAGGCCCATTTCCAAAGAAGATTTTCTACATGCCATGTCAATTGACAAGGTATTGGCCTTAGTATATGGGGAAGTACCCCCTTGTTCTTGAATGTTTTTCAGAATTTTCAACTATACATATGTAAATAATTTTGAATTTTGTTAGACAATTCTAGAGATTTGTGTAGGTATTTATTTCACCAGGAGTAGACAGTTTCAAGGAAATATAAAGGATGGATTTTTCTTCAAAATATTGCTATATTTGAACCTTGTTGTCTGCAAAGCATCAATTGAATAATGACTTGCTATAATTAGCTACATTTTTGCAAATATTTTCATCTTCTTTTTCTCAAGGCATATTAAAAAGTAGTTTCTCTTAAACTTTCACCACTGTATAAGGAAGTGATACCATAACCATCAAAATTACAGGTCACTCATACACTTTCCCAAAGAACCCTGAGTAAGCGAGTAAAGTATCTTTATTAAAGAGTAACAAGGAGGTCTGATTAGCAGTTAGCCATGGAAACATAAAATAGAAAAAGAAAAAGAAAGTGAGTTGAGCCTAAAGATACCTTTTCTGTTCTTTCCCAATGGTACCATCCACTACACACTAAAAATGCTTGATTATATCATATATTTAGATAGGCTATGTATGCTTAAGTACCCCTTACATCGGGAAAATCACTAAGGAATATATAAAGGAAAGACATCCTCTAACACAAATACCATCCCAATCTAAAAAAGAAAAGAATAAAAAGAATTTTTTTTTCAGAGTTGTCCCCCCATCTTCTTGCACAAAGAAATCTTATATTAAAATATTAAAAGATGGAGGGCTAGTTTCTGAGGGTGTAAGAGGCTAACCCTCCAGGATACTAAACAGGTCTACTGGCAATAGGTACCGGTCTGTGGTATGACTAGGTAAACCCGCCAGAGTACTGAACAGGCTTGCTGGCAGTGGGGCATTCTAACTAGTGAGGATGATAATCTGACAAAAATAAGAAATTCATAAATCTTAAACTTGTCTTGATGTACGACATTACTTGTAGACAAAGCTGACACGAAGTATGTATGGTTAATATAAGGTTAATGAAATCCATAAATCTTCCATTGGGAATTGACTTTGAGAAGATCTTGAAACTCTCTCGCATACCTCTTCTTATCTATATGTAGGATCTTTTATCCTATAGGTGGGGCCATATTCTAACCGTCTTGTCAGACCGATATGTGAAATTTATCTCTACACTTAACAAGCTGTAAATCTTCGACTATTAGGAGAATTGACTAGTTTCCTATATTTTTTATTATGAGGTGTCACAATACTTAGGAGTGGGGGAAGGGTTTCATGAGTTGACAAATGACAACACTGCCTATCTATAAGCCATGAGAAGAAGAAGTGGAATCTTTAAAAAATTATGTATATTGTTTCCATGATACAGGTTATTATATCAACAATTATTTTGAAATGATAAATACTCCCTGTGTGTTATAAACTATTGTACATTTCTTTGATAGACCACTTAATTGGTTTTCTTTACAGAGTGTTCATTACTGATTTTTGATTACATGCCTTATAATATGCGAGATAGAGGAACAGATTGTGTGAGCACAATGGAAAAACAAGTAATAATGGAACACTCTTATCCTGTCTCTTCTCCTGTTCACTGTGACTGTCAAAGTGTTTTAAGATTGAGTGTTATGGATAAAACATCCATTGCAGGATGAACATATTTCATTTCGCACAGGAGTACCATATGGAATGCCATATGGAGTGTCATATGGGGTGCCATTTGAAATACCATATGAGGTGCCATATGGATGAACGAATGATGCACCATATGAAGGATCAGACGAGATGTTTACACAATACATGTCCACGATTTCAGGTAACCAAGAATCGTTTGAATTTATTTGAGTTAGTTAATGGCAATTGAGAGTTAAATGATACAATTCTCAAACATTTTTATGATCAAATGTCCAAGTCAAAGACTTGGACATTTATATAACTCCTTCATCATTACGATTGCCTCCAAAATATGCTCTTCGAATTTGAAATCGGTGCACTCATGCTCACACATGGCAACTCATGTGTGATGAATTCATCAATGAATTCAACTGTTTCCACCTTAGGCGCATTCAAAAATGGAGGGAAAACTCAAATCGTTATCTCATTTATGCATTGCACTCATCCTCTACTCAATTGCGCTTGCCACTTTCGATTATTAGCTCATTTTCAATTCAATAAGCCATGGGATTTTCCCTTTTACTTCTTAAAAAGTCATGAGAATATGTCTTCCCAAGTAAAAAAGAATGTGGCCAATCCCCATAACATCCTATTCCACCACGACCTCATCAAATTACTTGTTATAGGCGAGTTGGAAAAACAGGGGAACACATGGGATGAGTTCATTTACCAATTTTCAAACCCTCATCTTACAATCAAGACCAGCAAGAAAACACTTGATCTAGGTACTGTTACTCCATCCAATCCCCATTCTCTGAAGACTCCAAACCCTCCTACCTAATCTATCCCTTTACCGGAACAAAATACCAAGAAACTTGTTGATACCCCTACAACCTCATCAGGAAAGAAGACTAAGAAGCCTAATGATATCTCTCCAATGCCCTCAACATCTATTGATCCTGCACCCAAAAAGTTACAAGAGGTAATTCAACATGTCTTCCCTGTAGTCCCCACAAATAGGAGAGGAGATAATCGATTCAAGAGAGGATCATTTCGAAAAAGTGCCTGAAATACAAGAGGAAAGCCTTATGAAAAACCCCCAACCACTTTGGACCCTATCCAAGTATTCTGCAATCTCTAAAGCCCCCACAAAATACTTAGGAAAGTGTCTGCATAAGAATTGGAGCCTAATAGAGAGACAAAATCTGAACCCATTTCCCCTCATAAACCCCCTATTACTCATACCTCACAGATGCCTACACCAGATCCAAAAACTGATAGACTCTCTACATCCTTCAAGGGATCCAAGCCCTCCTCTGAGATATCTAATCATACTCCGGCCATTGAAAAGTTACAATAGGAAAATTTTCATCTATTGCAACAATTGGAAGAGAGGAAGACCATGGATATACATCTCCACCATGACATTGCAATACTACAAGCAAAGGTGAATTCCCTCCAAATATTGTTTGAACAAATGACCAATGACAATCGTAGCCTACGTGCACAATTGAAACACCATAAGAAGGCCAAGAAAAAGTCTCTAGGGCAAGAAGCTTCTAAAGCTAATCCATCCCCTGCTCAGCAAGTCTAGTCATATTGGGAAATTCATTTTTGTTTGCAGTGGGACCTGAAAAATATTAGGTGTGGGGGTAATGTTGGGCTGGTGATTTGGTTAATTAATGATGTTGATTAAATCCTTTTTTGTTAGTATTATATATGTATTAATAACCATTTTGAATAAGTTTTGAAGGATTTCATATCAAATCGTCATAGCTTATACCAGGTATGTGCAATTGATGTTTTGCGATAGTTTTGAGTTAAATTCAATTTGATTTAATGTCTAAAAGAATATAATGCACGATTTGTGTGTCACGGGACAAATTCACCATGCAATTTTCCATCTGGTAGCTCGTTCAACACTCCATCTAACACTTGATCCGGTACTTCATCTGGCACTGCGTCCAACACTGCATCCAACACTTGGAGCGTAGGCGAGTTGGCGGTTGTTATATTGGTGGCCTATGCTGGGCGAATCAACGACATGGGTTTTTTTCACCCTCATGGCCTACAACTACTGAGCTCTTGACATCTCTGATTAAGCAATTGTGCTAATCGTTGAGTGGCTCGTTCAGTTTCTAGAAGCTAAAGACAGTTAGCACACACTTAATGGAATTTACCATTTTTAGAGGAGGTCAACCCTTCTAGTGGTCGACCTCTCGAATTGTAAATATTGTAAATACCATAGTAGTGGTCAAACAAAGTGTGAAGAATTGTTAGAATTGTTTTGTTGTTTAATTCAAGACATTTCAACAAACTTGTGCTAGACTGCGTTTTTTAATTTAATGCCAGAACTGTGTTAATTTCACTCACGATTTGATGTTGAGGAGTAGTCACAACCTGCTTGGGGGCCCACCAGTGGTCTGGGTGAATACTTAGATAGTTATTTTGTGTATTTCAGTTGTGCAATTATCATTTCTTCCATTTTCTATTATATGTGTTTTTATCTTTTTATATGTTGTGTGTTTGTTGTTCATCATTTAATTGTTTGAATTTCCCTTTTGCAGGTTGCTTGTAGGGGATAGTTGTTAATATGTTGTGTCTTTTAATTGTTAGTAAACATATTGCAAGCTACTAACCTTGTTGTGTGATTAAATGCTAATTTGAATTTCTACAGGTTGAAATAGAATAGCTAAAACAGAGTATTAAGTTAATACAGAGTACAAAGTTTATTTGGAAAAGTTTTGATGGATGAATAGTTGCTAGTTTTGTTATTTTAATTCTCAGTTTTAGTCATGCTTTCCTAGATCTAGTTTGCTTATCAATTTTGTTGTAGTATGTTGAGGTAGAAGTGGAATTTGAATTATGTTTTTATAAGCATTTTAACTTGCAATTTGAATTGTTAATAATAGAATTAGCTTAGTTTATTTTATGAAATTTCCATTCTAGATTTAAATTGCAATTTTAATTAGAAGTTTGAGTTTGAGTTAAGATTTCAGTTACGAGTTTCTATTTCTGTGGATTTGATTAAGTTAGCATAAGATTGCATTTGAATTAAGTAGAATAGTGTTTTCTTATAATTGATGATTAATAAATTGAGAGATCACATGGATTTTCAGTATAGTTGATATTTCTCCTATGATGGCTAAGCTCTCATTAGATTGCTTGATCCATACCTTTAATTTCTCCATAGAAGTTAATATTGAATTTATTACTCTTGAGTTGTCACTAATTGTTAGATGCCATTGTGATGTCATAAGACACCGAAGACATAATCATCATATTTGAAGTTTCTTGTTATTGTAGATTAAAAATAGTTGTTAATTAATCTTTGAATACTGTCATGATGCTTTTAATTAAATAGGTTAAGATTTCCCTTAGCAGATTAGAAGTAATTATGAGTTTTATCTTAAGAATAGAGTTCACTTGGTGAATAGTTTTGATTAGTTACTTGTTGAGTAGTTTTGATTAGTTTACTTGTTGAATAAGTTTTAATAGGTTAGTTGCTTACTTGTTGCTGCTCATTGATTTGAATAGATTGATTAGATTAATTTGTTTTTGTTATTTCTCATTAAGTTGAATATATTACATAGATGAACTTCTTTTACTGATTAGATTAAATAGGTTAACTTGTTCAAACTAGAGTTTTCATTTGCTTCTTTAGGAACAATCCATCGATCCATTGTTTAAAAGTTTCTTAAGGTAAATAGTTCAAGTTCCTTAATAGTATTTGCTCATTGATAGTCTTTGATTAAGTAGATTAGCCCTCAGATAGACCATCTCCTTAGTTAGATTATATTTTCTCTAACTTTTCTGCCTTGGCACATATAGTGCTACAAATCTAAGTTTACTTACCCCGGGTTGACAATTTAATTGAGGGATTTAGTGCATATAGAACACCCATCACTATGTCCTAGTAAACCATATGTAAGGATCATGTCATTTCATTAAATTTTCCATAGTCCATATATTTGTGTCTAATTCCTCCTCATTTCTATGTCAAGGAGGTGACAATGTTAAAATATCCTCCAATGATGCAATGGTTATTTTCCACCAGGTATTTGATATTTTGTAGGATTCTAAGGAAGTGAATATTTCCCCCCATTAACTGAGGTCCATAGACATTGGTAATGAACATTGATTCGGCTGATCCAATTAATTGGAAATTGGAAGATAACAATCTCTTTGTGGAAACAAATTTGAAGAGGTGGATCTACATGGGGTCATAGCCATAAAACAACAACCTATCCAACATTTAGAGGATAGTCTGTTGAGCGTATCCATGGAGCATTTAGTTTCTTGAATCGTGAGTTTTTTTTGGCTTGCTTCTAAGGCTTTTGTTCCTTAGGATTCATTTCTTTCTTGGGATATTGAAGCCCCTTATGTTGTATGATACAATCTTCAATAAGAGTTGGATGGGGTTTCCTATAAGTTTTCTATCATGAGAGTGATTATGCCATAGTTTACCAATAAATTTCCAAGCTCTTGAAGTAACTTCTTATTGCTTCGACAACCTCTTTTTTTTCCCTCGTTTTTCAGTTTGGGAGATTTCTTGGAGATAACATTTTTTATTCCTAAAGAAGACGATGTTCGGTGATTAACTTTGGGTGTGGTTGTATGTTTATCTTTGGATTTGAGAATATCCGTTTGCAGAATTTGATTTTTTTTTTTTCTGAGATGGATTTTTCCTCTCTTCTTGCACATGCATCAATTATCCCTTGTAGATCCAACTCTCCTAGTTCCATGTATTCCCCTCCATCATGCTCTTCATTCCCTTCTTTTATAGAGATAATGTGTTCCTCATCCTATTCATTTTCATGTTCATTTTCTTAATAATTTGGTTCTATCTAATTTTTTATCACGATCGAGGTGAGGGAGGTTCTCTCGGTCATTGTGTTATTGGTTTTATTGTTGGGATTTCCCTACCTCCAAAAATTGAATCTATTGCTCATATTAGGGACTTTTGGAATTGGTGGTGGTGGAATTTTCCTCAAGTATTTTCTTTTATTGGTGACTTTCTTGAATCCCTTCTCATCTTTGGTCGTGTTTTTAGCCAGATCTGGAGGAGAATTTATGGGACAGTCCCGGAAGAGATGCCCATGAGAATGGAATTTTATATAGTGAAAGGGGATGTGCTCATAGTCAATTTTCTGAATACATTCAAAGTCTTGTAATCTTAAGAAAATTGAATCCAACAATGGATTTGACACACTTTGATAGACACAAATGCATTTGATAGACACAAATGCAGGCATATGATGTACATTTCCCCTTCTTTTTTGCCTCATAAATTTTGACAAAGGAGCCAAGGGTATTTGAAATTCCCTCCAAGATTTCAGATACCAATATTACTATAGTAGGGAGTATATACAGATATAAATAGGGGTAGTAGTAAAATCCTCCTGGGCGGGGTTGAATTTCACAGTCTAGAGTCGGAGATATAAGCCCGTAGAGATGAAGAAATAGAGGACACTTTCAAATATTTTCTCTCGGTCGTCAAAATTATTGAGTACAACAGTAACAAAATTCCTTTGAGCCCAATTTTAGTTAAATGCCTCCTTTTGTCTTCCATTGGATCTTGATCCACTAGATCAAGGATTTTTCTAAAGGCTAGAGACCCATAAACTTATAGATGATGGCATGGTCCTACATGTATTGAATGGTTTTGTTTATCTTTGTGGTTCTGATTTCATAACGGGAGGTTTCATTGGTATATGGAATGCAGGTTCATGTTAGACATTTTTGCGGCTGTTAGACATTGGAATCATACTAGGATTTCTTCAATTGTTCAATTCCCAGGTTGTGTGGAGAAATTTCAATTTCCTCAAGGAAGGGTGTTGCATGTTGATTCAGGCTATTGGTGTAGGGAGGATTTCTCAATGCATGTCTATTTCCAACCATGATGTTATGGAAGGAGGGAGTGAAACTCCCTCCCCATGCCATTTCCATTGCAGTGGTTTCAGCCAGAGGCACTTAGGGCTCAGAAAAAAAATCTCTCAACCATAAAAAAGCACAATTTTAAACCAAAATCTCATGATTGGAAATATCTACTTTTAAAATGTATAAAAATCATGATTTTAATAAACACTAACAGAACATCAAAAAGAATAATTTTAAACTAGACCTTCATGATAGGAAACATCCAAACTCAAAATTTCAAAAATATAGTTTGATAAGTAGAAGTGTAAGGAAATAAAAACCGTTCATACATGGCATGGAAATATTTTTTCCATATCAATTGACCAACTAAGATCTAGTGGATTATCTTTTGTGTGTAGGTATTTTCAAACAACACATCATGCCAATTCTTGGACTTGATTATGCATTATAATATGTTAACTATGCTTTGGTAAAACCACTAGCAGTAAATACTTTCCTTTCCATAACACAATATATTTCCCTTGGTTCTTAATTTCCATGCCATTATTAAAATTTGCAAGGCATTTTTTATGAAATTTTTTGAGGCAATTGTGAACCTCTATAAAATAATCTAATACTTGAACAACTAGTTCCAGGGCTTCTCCCCCGAATGAATAACCCACGTCCAAAAAGAGTTTTTGTTGTTCTTTCTCCATATCTTTGCAACTCCATTTTAATTTTTTAATTTTTTAATTACATTGTCTTATTTGGGTAGACGTACTCCTTGAAATAATAATTCCAACTTCTTCTCCCAATACATTATGTCAAGCTTGTTAGCAAGCTATTTCCCCAAAACATCCAAGTAGAGAGGAAAATCCCCACAAATTTTCAAAAACTCCTCTACCAAATCTTTGTATGCTTCAAGTGTATTTAATTGAAGGAATCCATGATAGCAGAACAACTCTTGGGCATGGATTCTCTTAAATATTTGTACATCATAAACAAAAGTGTTTCCAGAATATCCCTTGACTACATCTTTATCATGAGATGTTATGAATATTATACCACTAGGTTCCATCGCATCTAATATCGAATCCACTTTTTATTTTCTCCCTTTCATCTACATCATCAAAAACAATAAAACATTTTAATCCTTTTACACTCTTTTCTAACATAGTATTACCATCATTGGTATTTACAATTTTCCTATCGTTTCCCAGTTAATCAAGATGGACCCACCATTTCAAAGATGCTAAATGGATTGTTCTCTGAGGTTAAAAATTGGTTCCTATTAATCAATTCCCCCACTAGAATGACTCTCTTATATCTTAGTATTTCTGAGAAGCATGTTGCATTAAATATGGAACATAAATGAGCAGTAATAGGTACACTAAAAATACTATTTTCATAGAAGATAGAGTGAGCCAAAACATATGCTACAATTTCTGGAAAAAAAATCATTTTTTATGCAAGAAAAATAACTTAGGAGGATGAGCGAGGTGTTGTGTTGATTTTTCCACTTGGGTGAGAAAAAAACCAACACTTAGGATACCTTGTCAAGCCATCCAGATACCAAAGTACATTGTTAGTTGGTTAGTTGGCCAACAAGAAAAGTAAATAAGAAATAAAAGGTTGAATATAACAAATCTAAACATCAATGAATGGACAATACAAAACGAAAAATAGGAATAAGAGATAGCTACTAATGGAAAGGATTTTGACTGATAACACCTTGGAGAAATACATTGAAATTATGAGTTCCCCTCTTCATCCTTGGGAGGTCCATTAAGGTCCACAATATAGAGCTCTTTCTCTTCTTGCATTGAAATGGAAATGGTGAATAATTACCAACCAAGATTCTCAATAGATGAGAAGAATGACTCTTGTTATGGATGCTAGAAACCTTCTATGAAAAAGATGGATTCTCAAGGATCAATTCCAACAACATAACAATACATATAAAATATTACTTTGTTGCATACCTCAAACTTGTGTTTATAGGACTCATACAAGATTTTACAAAACTAGTTTGTAGTGTGAATAAGGGCCCTCATGTAGGTGTCTCTCTAGTCCTTAAATGGCCCCAAGGCTAGATTTCAACTTGGATTTTGACGTCTTGTCATGGTACACCCGAGATAGAAGTGGGTGAGGCTCGACCAAAATCATAAATGAATCATTTTCACATTTTTGTGAGTTTCTTTAAGGATAGTCGCGTTGTCTGCGCAATTTGCATGAATTTGGAACTGATAGCCTGTGTAGATGTGCACAAAAGTTCCTTTTTGGAGACTGCACATAAATTTAAGGAACTATTTGTCTAGTTTTGTGATTTTTTGAATGAATCCTATTAGTGTTGGAGGTACTTTTTTGGTGTGTTTCACTAGTAATTTATTCATCCATCAATTGTATTACTATGAGCTATTTTTGGGTGATAACAGATGCTCCCTGATGTGTGAAGTTAGGAGCATACGTATAGCTGAAATCCATCATTGTTTCTTTTTCCTGTGACGTCATTCTGTAAAATATTTGGAGACAATATAGAGAGGATTTTTTAGGGTGGTTTGTCGAAGGGAGAGGGGAAAATTATTTGAACCAAGTTTTCTCTAAAAAGGAATAATTATTTTTATACAAATGGGGCAAGCATGCCCCATGCTCGTGTCATGAAGCCAAAAATGTATGGTTGTAACTGAAATTTTTTCATGAACTGGATATCTATTGTGACCTCAAGGGTTTCAATAAAGGTGGATGATGGTTATGAGGAGTGAACTAGATTTGAATCAAGGAATGAACAACTATGTTGAATATCCATGACTTGGAGGCATTCATGGCCTATGGAACTCATAGTTCTTCAGTTGCTACTGATAATTGCAATGGTCTCATAGTAATGCCCACTATAACATGAAACTGTGTTGATGTTGAATGTTATGGGCGCCAACAGAATCAAAAAGAAATGGGGACTCTTTATGTTCCATCTGAGACTCCTCATTGAAAGGGCAATGAGAGTCAATATACTACCACCTTCTTAAAAATGGTGCTAACGTCTACATGTAGGGAGGCATGACTACAAGAAGTGAAGGGCTCCTTGAAATTGACTAATCAAAGATGGTATCAGGTATTGATACATAGTAAGGTGGAATGACTAGTAACATGAATGAAGTTCATAATCCATGAGACAAAAAAAATTCCCATGGTTGGGGTGTTGGTGGGGAATGTAAGCAACCGTAAAACATAGTTTGGTGTCAAGGGACAACCAGTTATTGGGCTAAAATGTGCTGAGAATACTGCAAAGAGATGGGGGATAGGTCAAAACATAGATATATGGGACAAAGGTGTCTAGGATACTTGGGGTTTTGCCACTGAAGGGAATATTTTGTGGATATATCTATGAATAATAGATGCCCCAACCAAGGGTGACATGGGTTTCTTTTCTAGGTAAAAAATGACATAGGATGTGATGGAAAAAACCTACAGACTTTCTATAAATCAAAAGGTACTTTATACAATTACCAAATGAATAAAGGATAATTGGGGTTGATAATACACATACATAAATAGGTTCCCTAGTAAATATGGCTTTTCCTTGTTGGGGAACAAATATTGGAAAGCCGTCTGATGGAGGGTGGGAGCCCCATTGGTAGGCTTATGTATTAGGTCAATGGACAAAAGTTGAAGTTGCAGATAGTCAACTGATGTTGGATGAGGTGGAGGGATAATGAAAATGCAGAGGTGCATTTAATGTAACCAGAAGAACATGATTTGGGAGTCTGAAATTGAAAGGTTAGAAATATTGTGAGAAGAAGCATGAGGTTCATTCTCTGAAGTGTAAGACTATCGAGACTCCCAATTCTAGAAGGTAGGAATAACATGAGTGTCTATTTTTCAAGGGGAAAATATCTATGAGACAACTCATGCAAGTGGGAATGCTACTTGTTGAAAATACCAAAATGCAATGGAGGTGAAGGTACTATAGAGATGGGTATGGTGATCCTAAAGGTATATTTCATATGGTGTAACTGGGAAATGCAATTGTTCGTAGAGGGATTAGTTATATACCAGTTTAAAAAATATATCTATGGGGAAATAGGATGTGATTTTTCCTAACAAGTACCTGAACACAAAAACCAAATACCCGACGTGAAAAATATCTGATGATAAAGAACATATGACAAATATTTGATAAAAATGATAGTGAGAATGTGTACCTATTCCTAAGACTTGGTGATGGCTCCACAGGACATCTAAATGACATACAAAATGGATGATACCAATGTGTAGGTGGGAGTTCAAGGATCGTGCTACCATAAACGGTGTGAAAAATGGATCTTTTGGGCTCCTGTACGGGGGTTTGGAAGTTTGAGAGGTGGGCGTATATATGGGTGTGGGGCCCACTATGCGACTTCATTTGTACTTGCAGTGTTCGATCTCCCGTACACTATGAAGATGCTTTTACAACCTTGGAGAGATCGTGGGATAATGTATTCGACCAACGAGAGATCCTGATGAGTGATCGACACCTCCTACTTTTTTTTTATAGATTTTGGGGATGGAGGCTGCAGGACCGTATTTATAAGTTTGTAGGGAGTTTGCATAGGTGATTTGAATATACATGTGTAGGCCTGTGAGAGTATAATCTAGTCTCTCATGTACCTTGTGTAGGAGAAATTGAGATGGTTGCACACAAGTTTGCGCGATTGTGTCAATTCTTCCCCTACAACTCATCATAATTGTTAGGTGGATAGCTGCACAGACTTACCAAACTGTTAATGAAATAACCATGCAAGATTGCATGGTTGTTCGATGGATATCTACACAACTACTACACAAATACATGATTCACAGTCGCATACACTTGTGTGACTGTGTGTGAAACAATTGTGCATGTGTGCGTGATTGTTCGAGGTATAGCTACGCTGATGTGTAGAAGTGATTTTTTTATATTTTGATGATTTTGGCTAATTAAGACTCTTTTGGATTAGATGCAGGTGAGAGTCGACACTTTAGTATGCCAATTTGTTGGAGAGAGAGGGATTGGGAGAGGCTTTGGGGATATTTGCAGGAAAGGTTTTGTGTTTGGTGATGACTAGCCCACTTTGGTTTTTCGAAGGTTTTTTAATACACTCCCTTGAGGTCCCAAGAGGAGTTGTTGAGAATTTTTATTAGGACGCAAAGGCCCAACTTGCAGGCCTTCATGATTCATGAATAGGAGATCTATTTTTTAGTAGAGGCGGATATTTACTTCTTTATGGGGCTCCCTTTTAGGGGTGTAGAGATGGATGCTCGACCCCGTATGCTGAGGGGAGAGAGGATGTATGAGATGGCGCTATGCCATGTTCAATTGAGGAGCCAATAACAGGGGGGTTGATCAGGTTGTCATCCATTTACTCTTTGTTGACACATGTGGTATGTGCCATGGTGTTATGGATCTATAGGTCATCAAGGACCCAATGAATTTTGGGTGTGCACCTTTGCAGTAGTGGAGAGGGTATTGAAGGGAGATACCTTTGTGTGGGAACAAGTTACACACCCGTGCATGATAGCAAAATTGGATCGATGTGTTGTAAAGTAGTCAAGAGATTTTTCCTTTGGGTCAGTACTCTTCAACTTTTTCTTGTAGAGATTAGTATTATTGCAACACCAGGTGATCTTAGAGTAGCCACCTTCTCATGAGTTTTGTTTGATGCACTAGGTGCATATCCTAGCTCACCATAAGGGTGGCGAGGTGGGTCATTACTTCACTGGTGACTTTGAGGGGATTTGGAGGTAGTTGCCTCATATTAGTTTGGAGTTTCCATACACTGGGATGGATTATCAATAGGATCAAGACATGGTCTTTCCTCTTGGGGAGGTGTGGGATCATCGAGGTGAGTCTATCTATATATGTTGTTGTAATTTGATGGAGTTTGGTTTAATTTATATGCATAGTACTGATAGATTTATTATGCATTTGTGTTTTGCAAATGTTGGGCAGAGGGGTTGCAAGGTGGATTTTGCTTATGCTAAGGCATGAGAGGCTTAGGAGGATGAGGTGAGTTCTAGGAGGAACCGACATTGGGATGATCCTGGGGTGGTTTTGACTCATACCATGGCTGGAGATGTTGTACATATTTGGTACACTAGATGGACGAGCTATGGTAGAGGTTTGATCGAGTGCTATGAGGTGTACCTGAGGCATGCTAGACTCATATATAGGATGATGATTTCCTAAAGAAATGTGTGGGGGTGAGGCCTGAGTGATGATATTTGGTAAACCATGCTATTATGGCTGATGCAGTTGTGATAGGACACCTACCCCTAGGAGGAGGAGTGCCCCCTCCTAGTAGGGGACCACTAGAAGACTCTCCTACGAGAGATTTTTTAGAGTTAGGGGCACCACAAGTGTCAGATGTTATGTATGAGAGTGGCCCAATTTTTTG
>JZKD02S0188274.1:203125-218692 GCA_000966675.3 Picea glauca | reverse complement strand
GATCTAAGAAAGCAGAAATTCAAACACTATTCTAGCTTTGTTGACATGTGGGCATGTATGGGCCCGTTACAAAAATGCGTTTGAAAAATGAAACTAAGAGGGGTCTCGAAAGAGCTGTTGTCCTCTCCTAAAAGTTTTTGAAATTTTTTGTTAAAGGGAGATGAGATCGTTTTCGCAATCTTTTTCTGATTCTCAAGGTCGCTTGATGGCACGAGAGAAGAGCATACTCAAGATTGTTACTTGTAATTTCTAGTCCCGAATGTGAGTTTAGATGTGATTTGATGTTCCACTTAGATTATAAATCAAAGCAAGCCATCCACGTGGAAAAAAGCAAATAAGGGAAAAAATGATTTTTATCCACCTAAGTGCCTATGTTTGTTTGACTATCCCCTTTATAAGTTGAGGGGTCTAAGTGGTGCAGTATTTAGAGCATGCATGACATCATTCTTGAGAAGGAAACTGACTTTCCCCACATCAAAAACCTTACAATGAAAAATTTAGGTCTAATGCGCGGCTGTGAGTATGGACAGAGGCGCGTGTGGCGCCTGCGCGCGGGCAGTGTTAACAATCAGAGCGCATGCGCGCGTCTGTGGGGTGGAATACCCGTGCGTTTGTGATCGTGACTGAAAAAAGAAATTCCGGATAAATTTCCCTCGATTCTCCTGTGAATCGAATGTCTCGCAGGTCGGCGGAGGCCGGTTTGAGTCCCTGCAAGTTAATAGAACAAAAAGGAAAGTGAATTAAACCCAATTGAGGGAGGATTTGATACCTAAAATCCCCAGTGGAGTCGCCAGTCTATTCGCGTTCGAATCGTCACCGAATGAGCAAAAATGGGAACGCTAGCATGCCCTGTTGGTCTTGGCAAGGCAGAACAGGATGCTGTGGAGCAAAAGGGTTAACAGAAACAGAAACAAACTATATTCTAACTACGAACTGAAAGCAAATAACATTACAAAAATAAACAAGGAACATCAAACATCAGACACAAGTGTCATCAAAGGTTTTAGGCAGGTGCTTTATTGAAACCAGAGCGCACGTAGAAGAGAGGGACCAGGGGTTCCTTCTCCCTCCAGCGGAAGGCTCTTCGGGGCCCTCAACACAATGCTTTCCTTACAATTGAATAGAACTGAAATGAGTGGTGAAAGAACTCTGGGTTACACTACTGATGAATTGTTTGTCAAAGGCTAAGCTCTGAATCATCTGGACAGCGTAATGATGCTTCGAATTCCCTGTTGAAACAGTGAGCCCTCATAGCCTTTTATAGAAGTTTCAAGGGCGGTCTTGTAACCTTCTCCAGGTGTGAATAGGGGCGCATTAGGGTTCACTTAGGTCATTTAATCCGCCGTTTTTGTAGAGCCGACTCTGATTTGAGGGTCAAATCACCTTGGGGGCCGGTCTGTAGGCGGTCGAGAGGCCGACCTATGCAATAAATGCACCGTATTAGCAGATGCATGGCTTTTTGTGTGGACAGTCACGCGTCGGGCGTGCATGCGCGCAAAACACGTTTTTGTCCCACACATGTGAGCGCATCAAGCTGATGTAAAGCACCTTTCAATTTTTGGTTACTTTGTATAGTTTTTTTCCCTTCTGGAGTGCTGTGAGATTAATTCAGTGCCATGAGTGAATTTATTGTTGTTTTGATGATGTGGAGTTCTTGTCGCCATGTGCAGACGAAATGTCAGTGATAACAACTACCCTATTTTTTGTGCAGTAGGAATAACTTCTTCTTGAGTATTGATGACACCTTGATGAAGAATCTAGTTCTGTAGAACTATTGGTGTTTGAGGTTGTAGGTAATTTTGTGGAACCTGTGGAGAGCACTGTGGGGTAGGGGGTCTTTGCGTGTTCATGGTTCCCTTCATCCATTTTTAATAAGAAATATGAGGCAAACTATGAGTATAATGACCATATTCACTACATAATGTTCAAGGGAAATTATTCCAAAGGTTATTTTTCTTCCCTTGGCGTTGTTGACCCTTTGTATTGCCCCCATTTTGGTTATGATTATCAACATTGTGGGTGCCCCCTAATGGAGGGTTTTGTTAATGGGGGTTTCTCCCCTATCCTTGGTTGGTGTTACTCTTATTCTTACCCTTCCTTCTGTTATTGTTGGATTTATTAGGTGGATTTTCTGTATTCAATTGTTTAAAGTCTTGAACTTGTTGGATAGGAGAGGGTTGAACAAAATTAACATTGGCCTGTTGTTATCCATGTGGTGGGGAAACGAGTTGAGAAAGACTTTGGAAAGGGTAATATGGGTTACCTTGTGGAGGATTATTGTATTTATTTTATAAGGTCGATGTCCCACCTCCATTGTTGTAGTTGTATGATGGGGTTGGTAATGGACCTAGAAGTGGTGTTTGCACCCAGTTTGTTGGTGGTGCAGGTATGTATCCTCCCATCATGGGAGTAGGAGGGACCATAAAATTAGGTTGAGGGATAGGGGGAGGATAATATGGGGGGCCCTTTATGGATGGGGGTATTGGTTGACACCAAACATGGGTATCCATTGAGCATAAGGCTTAAAATGAGTCATGGACCCAATCGACACATCTAGAGCATGTGATGCTCGTATCTTATCTTGACCAAAGGGTAGAGGGAGAGGAGTGTCTAGTAACATAGAGTAAAGGTACCTTGATTGAGAGTAAGTGAGGTCAAACTATTGGGCCTTGGTGATGGCTTCATATTCAATTTGTGGCATGGTAGTGGCCACATCTTTGACGATGATCAAGACTAGTGATTTAAGGTGTTAGTATTGGATTTAGGTGTTAGTATTGGATTTGATCCACTCATTAGTGTGCAAATTGATTGAGATTATGAGGCTGAAATTCAATAATAAGAGGCCAAAGGTGAACTTACAAAGATCATATATCAATATAAGTCAACATACGCTCAAGAATATCCAAAAAAAATTATTATAAAACTAGGCCCTAAGGTCCCAGGGTTGAGTTTCAAATGCTTGAGCGCTTATCGAAAGCATAAAAGGAGCTTATCACACTCACAGTAGGCTTAATGACCATTTCATAAGAGGATATATCATATAACCAAGGATTAAAGGGAAAGAGTCAGTGAATATGCAAGCCCAATCATTCGATGGCTAGAAACAAGCCTGATCAATGACTGAGGATATATGTCACACCAGAAAGATGTTTGGGCGTTAGCACAACATTGGGGTGCAATGATGATTTTAAGGAGATACATGGTGAATATTGGATGGTGTTGCATGGTAGGCTACAAAAAAGTAAATCTACTCCCCTAGGGTACTATGGTCCTACCATGTTGCATATTTCCCAACTCATCACATTTTTGTCCATCCACGCAATGCCACCTAGACCCAACACGGTAGTCCACCTGGACATTGAGGAAGTTGATGAAAACCATCAACACTGCATATTTTGGACCCATCAAAGATCACCACCTGTACAAATATGAGCCCATTAAGTATCTAGTCTCCATGCCTCACATGGATACACATAGGCAAAATCCTAGAAGACACCTCAACACTAACATGGGCCAATTGCCAAGTTTCCACATGGTCATTCCCATAGCGACGACATCATGACATAATCCAAATTTCATGCATTTTCCTAAATTTTAAAAGTCTTAAAACCATTGGGAAATGAACATGTGTCTCAAACAGGGGCATGAGGGAGAATGTGTCAAGCGAGTGGAGGATTCACTAATAGTTTGCCAAATCAGTTGGAAAATATGTGACACATAACGAGATATCTAACATCATGATCAAATTATTTCACTCATCATAATTCTATTTCCTGCAACTAGTAGAAGTTAGTAATAATTCTGCAGATGTGCCCAGCCATGCATGCTCCATATCTTTCATATTAGACTAGGTGTGACCAATCACCTCATCCCACCAATTTCCTTATGAGGCATGTATCGAGCTCCTATAAGGGAAAAATGTAGAATTCATGAGCCACCAATGTGTGAGTAATCTAATTTATAAAGGTGAGTTACTCATATGCTAGGAATTTTAGATGATGAACCACCTGCACTGACCCTATTCCTAGGAGAGGATTATGAACCATGTCTATCGCAAATGTTGGGAGAGTGTATTCTACACTTCATTAAGATAGGAATGTCCTTATTTGATATCATTATTTTTATCTTGAGGAAAAAGGGGCATCGAGGAATCTACCCTATAGTGCAATGGCCAATCAAATTGGTACATTGGAGAAGCTTGAAGCAGAGGATTCAATGGATTGGTCAATTGTGACCTATGTTAATGGGTGTTGTCAGCTGGAAGGACATTTTTAGCCTATCATATTGGTAGTTGGGATAAAAGGTTCACGATAAAATTATGTTAATCAATTGATCCATTCAGAAGGACTCAAGAAAAGGATCAATTAGATGAGAAAAACACACCCAATAATAGTATCAGCAGGGCTCGTCTGGTGGTAGAAATTTTTTTCTTCCTAGTAAAAGTAGGTAAAATCAGTTTGAAAGATGGGATCAGTTAGAAAACTAGATACGGTATCAAGATTGTGACAAGCAAAAAACATTTTCAAGAAGTAGTATTGGTCCAAGAAAGTGGTTTTCTCTCAAGTATAAGCACCTATAAGTCAATGGAAGGAGCTCATTTTAAGGGTGTGTTGTGAGTGGAAAGTGCGATATGGGTTCCATGAGTGTGTTATCAGCCTCAAGGATTGAGAAGTAGGACTATGAAGTGTTGTTTTGGTATGGAAAAGTGTTATTGGGTGTTGAGTTGGTCTTCCCAGGTTTTGGGAACCTTTTGTGCAAGGGATTTGTGCATGAGAGATGTTTCCAAGGTTTGAGCGGATATAGATTGATTATATTCATGACAAGACAAAGTTTGTGTCTATGAATGATATGAATGGCATGGTGAAGAGTAGCAGTGATGATAACTAGGCCCTTACATCCTGCACTAGGAAGAGTAGAAGAGGTTATCCAGGCAAAAGAGGTTCGCTAGGGAGAAGGGATTCTCGTGAGAGATAAGCATCTCTAGAACCAAGACGAAGAAAGGATCTTAGTAGTATCATATGTTTTGAGTTTCATGACTTTGGGAATTATGTTTCATAGTGTACACATGGGAGGGGAAGAGGAAGAAGGCAACAAACACTAGTAGCATAGGTTGATGAGGTTGCAAATAGGTTCTAAAGGGAGATCTTGTTGGTATCTTACCTTTCAGGTACAATCTCCAGTAGGGGGACTTGGTTGGTGGATAGTGGAGAATATTTCCATATGGAAGGAGTAGAGAGACAAGTGAGCAGGGGGAAGGTGGATCCACCAATGGTGAGGCTGGTGGCCCCACCAGTAGCACAGAGGGAGTAGGTGGCTCCACTAGTGGTGAGGTAGGTGGCCCTAATAGTAGAACAGGTTTAGAGGAAGTAGGTAGCTCCAATAGTGATGAGGAAGGTATCCCCACTAGTAGTTTTGGATTAGAGATATCTAGAGTTTAGAGGAATTTGACCCTCGGGATCCAGTAGGGAGGAGAAGCCTCCCAAGACTATGTAGAGGACAATGGATAGGGAGCAGGTTGTGTAGACTCAGAGTGAGTCTGACCTTAGAGGGAGTCACTGAATTCAAAGGGATTCCACCTTTGGAGGGAGAGTCAACCATTCAGAGGGAGTCTACTTTTAGGTCCATATGGGAGAGAGGCATATTCCAAGACTTTTAGGAGGGTGTTGTGGGTTGATATGTCCAGAAAGGTTGCTCATGAGTAAGAGGCTTCTAGGAGAAGGGTTTCCTCTAGGATGGAATCATGTCAGACAATAGAATTTTCTTCAGTGACTGAGGATGCAGCCAGTTAAGGGGACTGAAAAGAAAGATTTTCTTCGGTGACAGAGGGAGCAACCAATCAGGAATATTGGAGAGTATTTGTGGTAGAATATCCAGTATGGGAGACAAAACTACTTCTAGGTAATGAAGGAGAATGAAATGCCTCCCTCACTAAGAGGGAGTGTTGATCCTTTTGTAGCATCAGGGGGCATTCCCACATGTCGAGTGTGGTGATAATACCTTCCTCACTAAAAGGGAGTGTTTATTTTCGTAGCTTCAGGTAGGTCTTGTCACATGACCCTAGGTGTTGGGAAAGTGGGAATCATCGTGGGAACCACATCACACTTTCATTTTGGTGAAAACACCTTTGTCTTTGAGTTTGGGATTCATGGGTTTGGTGATGGGATTTGTGGGCTTGTGGAGGGGTTTCTATGGTGACCCCTAAGGATTGTATATAAAGGAGAGAGGTGATTGTGACATCTCATATTGTATCATAGTGTGGTGACATGATGGAGTTGTCATAAGTGAGTCTACACTTGTGCCAAGGAGGATTGGTGATCTCATCAAAGGGAAAGTCTACAAGGAGGTGAATCTATCCCTAAAGAGTGAAGCAAAGAAGGTCACACATGTGGAACAAATTTTCCGTACAATGCACGGTTTGCACGGTTTGCAAGAGTACGAATCGTGTATATACATGGGTTGCAGAAGGAGGAATCACATATAGGGTATATGCGATTTTCAATGGAAGAAAAAATGTATCTACATGGATTTCCATTAAGGTGAATCACATATCTAATTTTTTGGGCAGTTACAGATCCATACAGGATGACAGGTGATGTAATTAGGATATACATGTGGTCTACAGTAGATTCGTCAGCAAAGGATATTTCCATAATATTGTTGAAGTTTGGATTTCTAATTTGTATGGTTATTCAAGAACAAGGTTTTTATCATTTTTGGTTACTTTGGAGGATAAGTTTGTCCTGAGATTTTGGTGATATTGTATTGGTTGGGAGGGATGTTTTTTCCCTCGGGATTTCTAATAATAACAATATTACAAAACTAAAATTGTGTCTCATGTGTATGGATGATTCATCTCTGATCTTTGTGTTTCTATTGCATATGTTTTCAGTCAATAATTTTAGTGTAAAATTGTTCAGTGATAATAGCTAGGGTTTTACTGTTATATCACTACGAAGCAATTTTCATATATGAAATTACTCACATAAAGTTGCGTATGAAAATTGACATTTTTAAGGATGTAGGATTTAAGAGACTCATCCCCTACATTATGCTTCAATATTTGCTTCTTTTTGTGTATGTGCTCTTGTAAAATCCACCCCTCCCATATCATGGCTTCTTGTATCATACCCCCATTAATAAAATCTCAAGAAACAAGTTTTATGACATGTTCAAAGTAACTGCGTGTTGTCTAGATTATGATATTGAAGTGATTTCCTCTGAATTTATTATCATATTTTCATGTGTTTAATGATATGCATAGGGTAGCTCCATGGATTTAAATGTATGAAAATGTTTACTATTTGATGCATGATTTAACAATCTAATACAATTGTTAGAATTGTTCACTACTACATATTGAAACATTTACAATGACTACTTGCGATGAAAGAACCCTTTCGTTGCAAAATTGAGGATAAAGAGTTGATTTTTTTTATTTTTTTTATAAATATAGCCCACGTTCATCGCTCTTGCAATGAAATCAATTGTATGTCTCAAGAGTGACGAACGTGAAGATAGTGGACTCCCATCTCTCTTGCAACGACCTTTGGTTATCGTCGCAAGAGCGATAATTCAATGATGATTGCTACACTGTTTGAAAAAGCCAACATTGACCATTACACTGTTTGACAAAGTCAACATTGAAATGATGTTGTACAATATGAGGAACATGATCAAGAAAATGAGGATCTCATGGAAGAGGATGATGGGAAAATCAAGTTAATTATCCCATGGAAGAAGATGATGGGACAAATAAAATGATCCAATATTTGTTTGCTTAGTCGGATGAGGATGGGGACAATGATGGTATTTATGATGAACCTCTATTAGAAAAGGAAAATAAATGACTTTATGAAGGCTCAAGAGAAAATATTATCTCCTCTACATTGCTCCTAGTGAACTTAAAGGTTATGAATAATTTTTCGAACACTTGTATGAAACAGATCCTAAGGTATGTAATATTTTTCATCTCATATACATAAATTTTGACTTTTTTCTATTTTTTTTTAGTGTTAAATAATGTGTAAAATAAGAATGCAATTTTTACGATTAATATTATTTACATTAACTAGTTATTTGTTATGTTGTAGATTGTTAAGTGAATTTTTGTTACCATCGTCAAATATTTTACCTCGCACATATCAATATTTGCATGCCATTATGAAAGACATTGGAATGGATTATCAAACTATAGATGAAGTATCGTCATTCAAATTTTTTAGGAAAGGTGGTGTTTTATGAGTATAGGCACCTCCTCCCTAAGAACCATAGGTATCATACTATTGAAAAACATATTTTCAATGGGAAATAAGAGATTGGTTTAAAACCACAAAGAATGAAACCTCACCTATGGAGGTTGGAATATAATAGAAATCGTCAAGGTACGCAATTTATTTATGTATCGTATATGTAATGTTTTGAATTTTTATTTTAACCATTAAATTTATTTTATCATATTTTATAATTATTGTTGGGATTTATTTTATGCTTCATGAAGGCCACCATCATGAAGGTATTAATAATGGGCTTCCATGAGGAATGAAATTTTATCCCACTCAATTCATGAGGTTGCCCTACTATGAGGAGATAAAAATAGTTCATTTGTTTGATACAATGCATATCGGGAAGAATGTGGCAGAAACGTTATGGTGAATCATAGATGATAGGAGGGATAAAGAAAACATTGTCACAATTTGTACTGACATTCAGGAAGCCAATATTACAATGAGAAGTGTGACCAATCAAATAGAGATGGAGACCGAAATAACCTTCCATGGTTATTAACAGAGCAACAAAGAAATGATGTAAAAGTGGTCATTCAAAGAATTAAATTTCCCACGGGTTTTGCTTCAAACATAAATAATATCTTAACAAAGAAAGGTGAATTTGGTGGGGTAAAAACACATGCTTGGCATACCTTCATTAAGGTAATAATTTTGGTATACATATTTAAATATTGGCCTTATACATCTTTTAAGTTTTTATTTTTATTTTTTTTGTCTACTTTGGTGGAAACAAATAACGATTCATTTTTTTTGTTATAGTATGTTATGTCACTATCTCTCCCAAATGACTTTCACAACAATGTCAAACAAGTTATATATGCTCTTGGAAAATACATGAGGTAAGTAGTTGTGATTTATATGCAAAATGTTCTTTCAATTTGTTGTTTTACTTAGTGACATGTGTTTTACTTGTAATGTAATATATTATATTGTGTTATGTTGAAACATGTTATTTTCTCGTGTCATGATCTCATGTAGATGGTTGTCATTGAAAGAAATCCATGAAGATGATATAAAGTATTCGAAGAGAGAAATTCCTCGACGAATGTGTGAAATGCAAAAGTATATACCTCCAACATTTTTCAATGCACAAGAAAACTACCTCATACACCAAGTTGAGGAGATTGAAATTTGTGGACCTATACACACAAGTTCAATGTGGATGGTGGAGAGGCACTTGAAATCATTGAAGGATTTGGTTAGACAAAGAGCACATCCTAAGGGTTCTATGGTGGAGGGATATATGGTATATCAATCCATGGTGTATATTAGTTCGTATCTTCCTAAATTATCAATGCCAACTATGCATGCAGTGGATCGCATTTGGGATGTGAACTCCATCAAAAAAATTGAAGATCAGGAGAACCTATTGGAGAAAGGTAGAATGAAAACAATGAGAGGTAATATATTAATAATTGTTGAGATTTATATTAATACACATAAATTTTTCATTTTTTGTGTATATGATCATACTCATTAATATATTAATATATGTTATTTCATAAATTATTAATATTTACCATGGAGGTTATAACTAATATTTAATATTGGTGAATTATGATTTTTTGATTCAGTTGCTCAAGATTGGGATGCACCGCATTTATACATTGCAAACAATCTTGAATGGATGAATATATGGATTGAAAGATGTAAACAACATCATGGCCGTAGTTTATCATGGAAATGACTATCTGAATTGGTTAGAGAATCTCATCGTAATGGAGATGCCAATGTTACACAAAGGGAAATTGATTTAGCATATGGTTTGAAAGATGGGCAGGCAAGCAAGGTCACCCATTTTATTCAGTTATTTTATATTATATTAATGTGACTACATGTGTACTGTCTTTTTCAAATAATTTCCAATTTATATAAATATGTTAATTTATTAATTGAAAATGCATCTTTTACATATATGGAATATTGCAGTTGAAACACCACAATGCTATGTGGTGCAATGGTCATAAATTTCACATCAAACAGTTGGATGAAACTAGGAAAACTTCTGATAGTGTCATAACTGCAGTATTCCATATCACTAATGTTTCCTCTAGGAGTGACAGACATCCACAAGAATCTAAAAATAGATACTATGGGTATTTGAATGATATACTTGAGTGTGACTTTAATTACTTCAAATTAGTTTTGTTCGACGTCAAATGGTATAGGTTACGAATGGATTAACACGATGAGGAAATAATTGTTATTCAACATGCCAACATATTTTCGATGATTAAAACAATAGTTTTTGAAAGAGGACATGATCTCTATGTTTTTCCAAGCCAATGTGAACAAGTCTTTTACTCAAATGTTCCAAGTGAGAGGGATTGGTCATTTGTTGTTAGATATGATCCAATAGGAAGGCCAGTTAAGTATACTCATGTACAGGAAGAAGATGATATTGAAGAAGAAGATGATTCGCCAGATGAGATAGAGCCAAAAGATTATGCAGGGTTGACAGACGAAGAAGATCATGATCTAGGCGTAGGAGACAATGTAGTTCTTGATGATGATGTAGATGAAAATATGCTAGAAAATTACATTGATGACGATGATGATATCATCAATCCTTTCAACACCATTTCTGAACCAAATGATGATACAAATGTTGAGTTCAGTGAATAAGAAGATACAAAATAAGGATGATTATTCAGATGTTGAGTTGGATCAGGTATGTGACTATATATTTTAATTTGTATGAATTATTCTCTTAAAATAATATACTTATGTCATGGGTTAATTACATGTTTTTAAGTTTTATACGACATTTTTATATCATATGTTACATATTGTTTAATTATTATGTGATACATGAAAATAGTTGCCAATATACTAAAGTACATGGTAAACTAAAAATATCATTTACAAACACATAATTTCATTTACCTTAAGTAATTTTTGTTTTTGTAGTTTCTATGCATGAATCTCACTAGGTTGCTTTCGATTATTTTCTATTTTATAGATTGGATATTAGGGAATTGAGAGTGATGTGAGGGGGAAGGTAGGGTCCATATGAGCTTCCGCCTTCACATGGTTGGCCTTGTTTAGTAGAGGATAAATTATTCTTGAAACCAATATAATCTCATTCATTTTTATACCATCATGATCGTAGATGTCATCATTGTTGTCATAGTATTGCATCAACAAAGTTTTGATGAACGTGTTTGTCATTTATATAGAATATTTGTTGAAACTGTTTGAAAACATGGGACTTTGTCCCATGAGTTATGTGGAAAGAAATTCATCATGTAAACCATAAACCTTATTTTTCTTTCAAAGTACAAAAAGTGGTTGACACAAGTTTTAAGTTTGCATCAGCCTTTCTTCATTTTTCTTCCAGGTTCTATATTAAGGTATATACAATGTATGTGTGTCATAGTTGTGATGGACATCCCTCTTTTTTTGTTCATTGTTTAATAAACACCATAAAAATATTCCCTTGCAATACTAGATGTGGAAACGTGTGTACTATTGAATGAATTTTAAAAGGAACAAATAAAAGACAATGTACTAGGACTAGAGTACATGGGCAACAGTGACCTGTGAATGGGGCCAACATTGAAAGTTTTTCAAATTGTTTCTGTATGTACTGAAATTTGACATGGATAGACTATTCACATGCCTTAACGATATGAGAGGGTTTCTGGAATCAAATTTGACTCACACACGCACTTGTTTCCATCATCAATTCGTCATGTAAACCATAAACCCTATTTTTATTTCAAAGTACACAAATTGGTTGACACAAGTTTTAAGTTTGCATCACCCTTTCTTCATTTTCTTTCAGGTTCTACATTAATGTATATATAATGTACATGTGTCATAACTATGATGACAAATATGTCTTTTTTCATTCATTTCTTAATCAACACCATAAAAATATTCCCTTGCAGTACTAGATGTGGGAACATGTGTAATATTGAACAGATTTTAAAAGGAACAACAAAAAGACATTGTACTAGGACTAGAGTACATGGGAAAAAATGACCTGTAAATGGGGCCAATGTTCAAATTTTTTCAAACTATTTATGTATGCACTGAAATTTGACATGGATAGACTATTCACATGCCTTAACGATATGGGAGGGTTTCTGGACTCAAATTTGACTCACACACCCACTTGTTTTCATCATCAATTCGTCATGTAAACCATAAACCCTATTTTTCTTTCAAAGTACACAAATTGGTTGACACAAGTTTTAAGTTTGCAATATCATGCTTTCTTCATATTTATTTTAGGTTCTACATTAAGGTATATATAATGTATGTGTGTCATAGTTGTGATGAAAAATCCCTCTTTTTTTCGTTCATTGTTTAATCAACATCATAAAAATATTCCCTTGCAATATTAGATGTGGGAACCTGTGTACTATTGAACGAATTTAAAAAAAAACAACGAAATGTCATTGTATTAGGACTAGACATGGGAAACAGTGACCTGTGAATGGGCCACCGTTAAATTTTTTTCAAAATGTTTCTGTATGCACTTAAATTTGACATGGATAGACTATATACATGCCTTAACTATATAAGAGGGTTTATGGACTCAAATTTGACTCACACACCCACTTGTTTCCATCATCAATTATTCATGTAAGCCATAAACCCTATTTTTATTTCAAAATACACAAATTGGTTGACACAAGTTTTAAGTTTGAAATATCATGCTTTCTTCATTTTTCTTTCATGTTCTACATTAATGTATATACAATGTAAGTGTGTCATAGTTGTGATGAAAAATCCCTCTTTTTCGTTCATTGTTTAATCAACACCATAAAAATATTCCCTTGCATTACTAGATGCGGGAACGTGTGTATTGTCGAACAAATTTTAAAAGGAACAACGAAAAGACATTGTACTACGACTATAGTACATGGGAAATAATGACCTGTTGATGGGGCCAATGTTGAAATTTTTTCAAATTGTTTCTGTATGCACTGAAACTTGACATGAATATACTATTCACATGCCTTAATAATATGGTGTTAATATTATGGTAGCCGCGGGAGGTATTTATCTCCATGTGCAAACCTGACGAGAATAGAAGACTATGGAAAGCAAGAGAAAACCCTAATGAGTTGGATAATAACCCTAGAAGTCTTTTCAACTCAAGAAGATAATTTATATTAGGTTATTAGCCTCCAAGAGAAGAAGTCGGCCATAAATAATAATAATATACTAAACATACATGTACCTAGAAGGAGAAGTCGACCCCAACAAATTTGGCAAAACCATTATAAATACAAGGCACCAGTTCTCATTTGACACATCTCAGAATTGTAGAGCAACAACTGGTGCGCACTACAGTTCCTAATTTGGTGCACACGTGTGGAGGAGAGCTGCAGGTGCAGCTGCTACAGCAACCAATTTTTAGTATTGGCTTGGACTATCTCTTGGCTAGGGTTTGGACTATCTGATCAGCTATTTTTGGTGTGCTATCCTTGTAGGAAGATGCACTACACCTTGTTTGGCTATCTACCCTAGGGTTTTCTTCCAGAGTAATCCTCAGTCAAGGTTAAGGTGCTCGGAGGGTGGCTTCGGCCTATGGTTGGGTGACAAGGGTATTGCCAATGGTAAAGAGAGCACACATCCTTCATATTCTAACAGGTTATGGGCCCACACCTCCTTCATTCAGTCTAAACACTCGAAGGAAACATAGCCCCTAGGATATTGATCTCGCTAAGGAACTGTCACTAGGGTTACTAGCAGAAGAAGCTTCCAAGACACTACCACTAGGGTTACTAGTAGGAGTAGTTGTAGAAACCCTAATCCTCTTGTTGAGGCACCTTAAGTGAAGGGATTGACCTAAATCTCCAGACCGATCAATGCGCTGTAACCTAGCACATCTCCCAGTATTCTCAGCAAGCCAAGACATGAAGTTTGAATTTTTGGTCAAATCTAGGGTTTGACCAAGTCAAAGCAGCCATGACTAACTCTATGAAGTCTAAGAACAAGTTAGATGGAGCCTCTAAATTTAGAGTGTGGAAGAAAAGGATTGACCTCATCCTTGCCAAGAATAAAGTGCTAGATATTGTGAAAGGAAAGATCGTGAAGCCAGAGTTTGAAGAAGGAAAAGAGAAGGAACCAAAGAACGTTGCAACTATGGAGAATTTCAAAGATGTTGACATCAATGCCATGAGTATCATAGTGGATTCTATAAAATACCACTTGATACCCTACATCTCCCATCTTGACTCATCGAAGAAGATGTACAATGCCCTAACAAATCTCTTGTCAGTCAGAAATATTAGACAAGTTATGAGTCTAAAAAAATGAACTCCGTGACATGAAGATGAATGATGATGACAAGATAAAATCATACTTTGTAAGGATCTCCCAGTTAATAGATCAACTACAAGCTATTGAAGAGATCACTTCAGAGAAGGAATTGGTGAACATAGTACTCAATGGTCTTCCCAAGACATGGGATGCATTTTCCACAATCATGAACACAAGGAAGGAGTATCTGACATTTGAAGAACTTTGGACTTCTTGTGCTCAAGAAGAATCAAGGATCAATGCAAAAGAGAAACCCCAAAGGAAGTAAGATGATCAAGCCTTCACAACAAGATTCAAGAACTTCAGGAACTGATCCAGATTTATGTAGGAACACAATGAAATATAGAAATACACATAAACGCAGAGATGCAATGGAAATAAGACTTCATTTCATTATTAACAAATGACTGAAATATGCTTACAGACAGAATGGAAATAAACTAGCTAGCGCACTGGTAGCTTATCTCTGAGAAGAGATGTGGCTGCTACTCACATCCATGAGAAGATGATCACAATGAGGCTCTAGAGGACTTTTTACAATAGGAAAGAATTCCAAAAGTCATAGACATCCAAAAACCTAACCCTAGGAAATGAAGCACCAAAAGTCATGTGGGCCCCGTTTGGGTAAGTTAGTACATCAACTTCCCGGGGTCGTAACTTTTGCATACGATCTCCGTTTTTGGCGTCTGAGAGCTCGTTGGAAAGGTATCATAGAGGAGATTCATTTTGGGGGCTCAATCATGCCTTCAACTATAATTGAGAACCTAGATCTCAAAAAACCTTCATATAGGCCCTCAAAATGGCCTCGAAAGTTAAAACCTGCTAAAAATAGTAAATTGCCAAAATTGCTAGAAAACTGTTTTGAGCCAGTCAGAAAAGGTGGGTGGACACCGATATCCACCTGGATCAATCCTCCCTCCTTAGGAAGAAATGGTCCCCATTGCATTGAGTTCCTCCATGAGATGAGGAAACTTCTGCTGAACTTGGTCCCTGGTGAGCCATT
>JZKD02S0188274.1:163791-187411 GCA_000966675.3 Picea glauca | reverse complement strand
AGATCAAGGAATGTGATTTGTTCATGATTCCAGACTTCGAAATTTTCAAATCTAAAACTCCGCCTTCCTCTGTACTTCAATCTTACAAAGCTGACACCTGTCCTCCTGAATCAATGGTCGTGCTCCCACTTCGGGACTTTGGCCCCCTCAACCATATCAATGGTCATATGACTCCCTTCTCAATCAACGATCAATATCTTCTTAGGGTCTTCGGACCTTTCCCCCTCCGCTTTCTTTTGGATTTCTGTATCTATCGCCACATGTCCACCTTCACATCGACGGTTCTTGTCGATTCAGATGTCCAGGCCTTGAAAACATCAAATATCAAACCCTGCCTTCCTCCGATGGCTTTTATCCGAAGGTTGTAATCCACTTACGTGTGTCCTCCTCAGATCAATGACTGAAGTTTACTTTGGGTCTTTACCCAGAGTGCATGGATATACGCCACGTCTCCCTTGATCTAACGACTATGAATTACTTCGAATATTTATCTGGAGTTTACATATTTATGCCACGTCTCCTATAGATCTATCGATTCAGATTCACTTTGAATGATCTAATGGCTCAAGTCTTCTTTATATGATCGAATGACTGATATTTTAATTCAACTTTCTAACTCTTCAGGCTTCGAAAATCTCAAGTCTCAAACCTTGATAGGTTCTCTCTCCTGTGCGTGTGAAGTGTTAATGCTCGTGCACCTTACATAGATTAGATGACTGTTGATTCTCAGCATTGTGATCCAACAACTGAGATCTGTTTCCTCCTATGCACTATCTTATTTCACTGGACGATGATCTAATGATCCAGGCTCCTCCTCCTCACAAACAATGTGATGGCTATTGTCTCTCCTCCTCCTGAGCTCTTGACCTCTCCCGACTTAGAAGATTTGGTCAGTGTTCAAAGGTTTCGGCCTTTGAACTTTCTCCAGTGAACCCAACTATCTTGGGTCTTTCTTACACTCTTGAAAGTGTTATCTCTTCTAATATTTTGGGCTTAGAATAAGTATGTCTCCTATGCACTCTCTGCGTTATCCCTTCTAAGCTTGATCTCCTCGAAGATTTTGATCTCACATGCACTCCTTGCGTTTCTGGGATTTCGATAACTCAGATCGAAGGATTTCTTGAAAATAAATTCTTCTCACCCACCTGGCATTCTCCTTGATTGATGCACACCTTACAGAGCTCCACCTTACATAGTATTCAGTGACTCCATCTCTTTCTAAACTCACCACATAGTTCTTTATATGCACTCCTTGCACTTATGTTGATGAAGGTTCAACGCTATCTCTCCTGAGCTTCTCTAAGGTTAACTCACCTCTATCAACGCACTCCTTGCAGACTATGTGCACTCCTTGCACTCGAGACTCGAGGATGAGAAACAATTGAAACTCATACAATACTTCATCAGTTCACACATTCAAAACATGAGTGACATATAAAAGCATAATAATGGACACAAATACATAAACACACCATCTGTAGGTAAAACTGCTTTTCTATCATCTTTGTGTGTCTATACAGATGTTTACAAAAAAATTGACTGTAACAGAGTCCCAGTTCTCTCAAGCTCTCCTAATCTAAATCTATCTTGAGTTATGTTTCTAAGACCTCTCTACCAAGATCTCTCCCTCTCTTTCTCTTTCTCTCATTTACAAAAGAGGGCTCTACGATCTTATCCTCTCCACCGCCTTAGTGCCATCACTGTCTCAGTTATGACACCATTTTCCTACGACTCATTACATAAATGATGATTCAGACCTAACTATGATCTAGACCTCCTTACAAGAAACTATTTAAGGTGACCCTATCCATTCCCTGTACTAAGGCATGGATTAGTTCTTATGACCTTACAGCACAAATCCCTAAAGGATTAGATTTTGAATTTAAAAATGAGACGGCCAATGCCTCTCCTTCTCTGAAATGTGTGTTGATGTGCTGGAATGTTGGCGCGTTGCTGAGGTGGAGCAATTCTCCTGCATCATATGCACTTAAATTTTACATGGATAGACTATTCGCATGCCTTAACAATATGGGAGGGTTTTTGGACTCAAATTTGACTCACACACCCACTTTTTTAAGGACTAATTTATGAGGCACTAATTTAAGGACTATTTCTATCCCAAAAAAGGGATGTTCGAGACCTCATTGTAATGGGATATTCATTTTTCAACTAGGTTAAGAAAATATGTATAAGAAAAGATGTATAATTAAAACAGTTTGTTTAAAGGAATATGTGCAGAGGGTATGGGACTTGATAAAGGGTTTCAAATATTTTAGCATAAAGTTTATTACAAGAGAGGAGAATCAAAAGGAATAATCTTTAGTAGTTTCAATGTCTCTTTTTAACCCCCATCTGTCCCTTGCCAAGAACCTCTTTCTATGTTGAACCCATTTTCCATCCATTGGTACCATACAATGTCCAAGGTTTTGGAAAATATTCTAAAATGATGAACACATTAAAAAATTATTGGACGTGGCTGACAAAACTGAGAAATAAATCCCAAAAAACACTATCCTTGAACCTCAATATGAATACTAAAGGAAGGACCAATATGATGAGTTTGTAATCCTAAATTTGCAAGAAAACATTCTATCTAAAGGTGTAATCTCATTGGAGTCTTTATTCAATATAGATGACTAAACTTGAAAGGTACAGCTAGGAGAATACCAATCACTCTAGAAATTCCAAGAAACCAAAAAGGTCAACATTGACATAGAGGAAAAATATGTTTCCCCATGTATTGTATATTCTTTGGCTTTTTTGGAAGATGTTCCAAGGATTCCTTATTATTAATTTGAGACTCTATTTCTATATTTCTATATGGTATGCGCCTTACATTGTTATTCATAGTTATGATGAACATTTTTGTAAACACAATTTTTATATTTTTGGTGATAGATGTTATATTACTGCCCATTATTGATGAATTTTAGTAGCATATGGTACCAATTTGATATACTCCTATTTTTTGTAACATCCTGCTCTTGAGAGAGCATGTTATCGACATATTATTTGAGGAGACTTGTGTGTAAGTGATCCGGTTATAGTACATGTTTATTGTTTCACTAATGGATTCTTATGATGATGTTGATGGATTATGAATTAATGTTATTTGATATATGCGTATTGACAAATGTTATTGATGAGTTTTCCCTAAGTGTGCATGACATTGACAGAGTGTGGATTCTGATGGCATCAATGGACCTCCTTGGACTATGGATTGAGTCAGGGAGTGGATTGTATTGGTTTGAGTATTTCATTTATGCATATGTGACATATGATCGATTATATTATGATTTTATATATGGATCCTTGACATTGTTTCATTGATGCATGCATGCTGACGATTGCTTGCTAATATGACTCACATAAGGAGTAAAGGGGCCATGCACATAGACCGGATACTAAGGGAGAGGTGTGGCAAAATCCCTGTCACGACCTACTAGTACTCCCATCATGGATTGAATTGTAGGTTAACGATTACTAGTTTGAGAGTTCCACGATGCCGTGAGGGTAGACTGAGACAACTGCTCACGAAGATTCTAAGGGGTACGTGATAAGGGAGGGTCCTTATTCCTTAGAAGCCCTTAGTCTCTCACAAGTTGGATTGAATGAAAAGTTGACTCCAAGGGTTGGACAACTACCAAAATCAGTCAAAGGTGAGTGGCACCCTTGGAGCACAAAATGCGTCTTGAAGGGCACGTCGCGAAAGTAACACTTGAGTCAATGAATCTAGGTGGCCTAGAAAACCTTGAGAGAATATTTAAACCTTGTAAAATATTTAAAGATTGACGGATTTAATTAATTATTAAGGATTGAAATTATTAATTTTAAATCCCAAATGAAATTCTAAGGCTATTTAAAATTTAAGCCTAAGTCTAAGCTTGGTGAGAATACTAAAACTAAATTACAAATTAAATAAAATAGGAAAGATGTAAATCAATTCAAAAAATTAAGAAAGATGAAATAAGTCTAAAGAATTAACACAATACACATGTGTGCAGAAAATGCCAAATTGGAATTTAAGATAAGAAAGGAATAAAGCATAAAAGAATGTGTATGCATAGAAAGGTATCTAGAGTCTAGTTAACAATAGTATAACTACAGAATAATCTTATTTTAACTCAATACATATTTAGAAAGGAATCATTCATTAATTGGGAATATGGGGAATACAGATACAAATAGGAGTGATTTAAGGAGCGCTTTTAGAAAGGGTGAGGGAAATTGACTTTTATTAAAATAAAATGAGGAATTTACTTGTGCATTTTGGGGAAAGGGTGACAAGTGTATGGGGGAAATAATTCTAAATTATTTAATTAAAAAGTGAATTAATTATGCAAGTGGGGAGGTGTCATAGAAAAATTATATAAAACAAATGGCCTAGATGAGAAATGGGGGACTGGTTATGAGTAAGGTTATGCTGCAGAATTTTTGACTAGTTTTACTTGTGAGAGTTGGGATACCCATATTGAGACAGACTGGTGGCTCTACCTTGTGAGGCAAGATGATAAGTAGAGGATTTTTGGTTGGGCGTGTGGCCCCTTTGTAGCTCTAGGGGATAAGGGGGAAGAAGAGTACCCATAGCATTGGCTGGGAGGTATCGGTGAATTCTCGACGATTAGCAAGCAGGAGGGAAGAAGGAACGCCAATTGTCGAAGGACATCCTCAAGAGTGTCAATGTTTCATGGAAACCTGCACAGGAGATCTAGCTAAATCATACACAAACAAAGCTTATCAAGAAAAGGAAGAGAGATACACAATGAAGAATGAGAATCAATGCATACTATGATCTTATCAATGAGTGAGTGATCTTCACTCATATAGGCAATGCCATCCTATAATTAGGAATGCATACATAATAGTGATGGTCTAAGATTAAAAATCTAAAATAGAACAAGTAGTTAACTCCCACTGAACTAGTGTTACTCCCACTGAAGTAGTGTGCTGAAAATAGAAATTTCTCCAACACCCCCCTTGAACATCACTATGGAGTAAAAAATGAGTCTCGGATAATAGGCCATTTTAGGTGCTCATGTAAAATGAAACTAATGAACACTGAATAAAAAAAAGGAAAGAGGGAAAACCACATGGGAACAAAAACCCCCCTCAAAAGATGATGTATCAAAAGAAGAAAATTGCAGCTACTAGGCAAATGTGTTCTTCACTACAAGATGATCCCACAAAGTCTGAAACTTCTTCTCACTTAAAGTATTCGTGAATATGTAGAAATATTTATGGATCTGATGAATTCCTTTGGAAACCTATCTAGCCTTGTACCTCTTGATCATGTGGACCCATCTACACCTGAAAATATTCCTTTCCAGTGGTAGTGGAACCATATACAAAGTATAATTCTTTAGGAGTGAGTCATACTCCTTCTACATGGTTGCTTTCCATAAAGGATTTCCCACAAACTTATTGTAGTTCAGCAGATCAGTGGATTGAACCATATATAAATGCATGGGCATCACAGGTTCTGAAGCTGAAAGTACATGAGAAGGATCCTCATGCTGAGATCGATTCATCCTCAAATCCAATGGATTCCCTGCAAGATTTCATGCTACCTGAAGTGTGGTCTGTGCCTTCTTGGGCATCTGCTGAAGCTTTGACACTGGCTTCTTATCTAGCTATACTACCTACTTATTTCCATGTACATAATCTGAGTGTATGGAATCATCTCTGATGTCTGAAATTGATGGAAGAACAAGAGTATATGCATTTTTCATTGGATATGCATGAAAAGTACTCTCCTTATGTGTAAGTAGAATAGAGGAGTCATCGTCAGAAAAATTAGTGAATTTATACAACCTTGACTTGTTATCCACCTCATCAATTGCACTAATGGAATTGTCATGCATGCCAATTACTAAAACTGAATCTGATGTAAATTCAACTGTTTTACCTTTTTGAGTGATATGATAAACTGAGATCAGATTCATATAAAGATTTGCAACATGTAAAACATTCTCAAAAATGTCATTGTGGATTTCCACTCTCCCTTCTCCTGCTACTGCTACTGGAGTGTCATCCCCCATGAGAATAGTGGGTCTTGAGCATGGACTCAAAGAAGAGAAAACTTTCTCTTTCGTTGACATATGATGGGATGCACCATAATCTATAATCCATGAATCAGATGAGGAATTAATTGCAACCATATCATGATGATTACCTTTCTTAGGAGTAGGATCTTCTTCCTTTTGCTTCTTGACTCCCTCTGGAATGAAGTTTCCAAGGTTGTTTTGTTGAAGTTCCTGTGCTATAAGATCAATCTGTTTCTTCATGCATGTGGATTCTTCATGATTCAGTTTATTGCAGTAAGTGAAATGATTTCCCTTCTTCTTCTTCCTGAAATCTAAAGAGTCTTTGGAACTTGAAGAATCGTTAAAGGGTTTGGAATATCCCTCCTTCTTGTTCTATTTGGACGACCCTTTTCCATCATGCATGGTGAGTGCATGTTCTTTGGGATATTTCATGAGGCCCATCTGTATTAGTTTTGTCTACTCTTGTGTGAGAGACTCAATGAACTGAGCCATCGTAGGCATTTTCCAATTTGTTCCAAAAAGACATTTGCCAGAATGGAAATTGGAGCCATATACGGCGTATTCTGGTCCTAGGTTGGCCAAGATTGTTAGAATAAGTTGTTTCTCTTTTGTAGACTTGTCAATACCACATTCACCCAAGCTCAAAATCAAAGACTTAAATTTAGTAAAGTAACCTTATATATTATCAAAACTTTTAGGGTCTAAGGTATTCAACTCTATCTCAAGCATGTGACCTCACATCTCATCCTGGTTTCCAAAGAGTCCTTCCAAGGTGTTCCAGATCTCATTTGGAGTCTTTCATGCAACAACATGAAACCATAAATTGGTGGAGATTAACTAAAAAATTAGTCCTGTGGCCTCATCCTTACGGTTCGCCCATATGGTCTTCTCAAGTGCTGATGTAGGCTCTGTTTCTGTCGCCATCGTCAAATTATACAGTCCTTTTCATTTGAGTTTGAATGCGGACTTAAACTTCCATTCCAAATAGTTGTATGGTGTGAGTATTATCACCAGACTTGATTGAAAAAGTTGCATCACCTCTATCCCTACTATTGATTCTGAAAAGATCTTGAAAACCCAGATTGTGGATTCTGAGATATGACTGACGGTGCTATTGCAACTATATATATTATAAAACAACTATATATTCTAAAATATGATGTGGGTTTTTGATATTTTTGGTGAGCATGAGCATCCCTATGTTATACGTCTCTGGTACAAATTTCAGCTCGACCCAGATCATGGATTTCGCGATATCACAATTTTACTGCAAAAAACCAATTTTTGGAGGGTTGTTGAATCATCGCACCCTAGAGAAGGATAAAGTGCAACGATGCTAAATCGTCACACCATAGTGAAGGAAACAGTGTGAAAATTGTGAGAAACTGAATCATCGCACCCCAGATGAATAACACAGTGTGATCATCGCACCTTTCGACAGGGATAGGCAGCAACGATTCCAATCATCACACCTTTCGACAGGGATAGGCCGCGACGATTGCGGAAACTAGGTTTACTCAAGGAATCTTTCACTCTTCTCTGGATTTTCTGGGTTGCTCCAATTAGCTCGGCTCTAATACCATGTCATTTTTTCATTGAAACCTAAACAGGAGATCTAGCTAAAGCATACACAAACAAAGCTTATCAAGAATTTTCATGGTCTGGTGTAATCGTAGGATTTTTGTGCTACCTTGAAATGCCCATGTAAGGAGCCATCCCAAGTCTAAAATTTCTAAAACAAACCAAAATCCCACCTTAAAATTAATTAGAATAATAAGGAATGATTGTGGTTTTCATTAATTCCTTCCTGTGGATACATAGTGGTGGATTTCCTTATTGTACTATTGTGATCCTTCCTTCACCTAAGCCCTTTTTAATGGGATGAGTAAAGCAGTTGATTCCTTGGTTCATTGCCTTATGTTTGGGTTTCTCTTTCACATAAATGGATATGTAGGTGGCATAGCAATTCCTTGTATACATAGCTAATTACTTGATCAATTAACTCTTCTTAAGGGCCTGCATTACTCAACATTTTAATTATACCATGATGCTATGTGTATTGACATCCTATATAGAGTGAAGTATGTATTAACTCCTCCCAGTGTACTTTATGGACTAAGTTGATCACCTCGACTTATCATTACTTACTTGGGATTGTAATTTATTAAATCCCCTTATGCCTCACTTAAAGAGGTTTAGGGTCTCCATTGGTGTTTGATTGATTGTACTTAATTTGTTTTATCTTGTTTTTCTCAAGGGATTCCCATAAATAAGATGGTCTATATGGGTTGTAGAGGTTACTTGACACAAAAACTTGAACAATTGAAAAGGGTACTTGACCCTATTAACCCTGACCTTGGAAAAATTCCTTATGATGACTTGAAGCAATACCTTATATAATTTACTATGCCTTCATTCTTTTATTATCCTTATGTTTATTTTCATACTCAATTGCACTTAACCATTGTTTGAAGTTGATTAAGTAAGGCATAATTCTTGTACTTCCTTGTATGTCTTATGGCCTAGTTGAGGATTGTGTTACTTTATGGGAGGATTTATATACTATTAATGGTTAGCTCCTTGCTGTCATTTCTTCTCTAAATGATAATGGAATTAATGTGCTAGAGTAACATTAAAGGGGTGTGGTGTAGAATTTGTTTATGTAAATGGCAATCATGTCTTGTGGGTAAGAACGTTCCATAAATCCTTCCTTGATTGTTAATTAGTCATAGATGGTAATTGCGTAATAAAATTGATAGATGATAATTTAGTTGGACTAATGTTGAATGCTTTAGAGGTGGAAAATTTTGTTTATTAAATTGATGTATGTTGTAATAGAAATTCTGTCACACCATGAACCACTGCTAGTTAATATTGATTGATTGATCTGTTGGATTTTGACTTAATTGTATTAGAGGGATTTAGATACCTCCTTGTTCCTCAAAATAGGCTCCAACCCTAAGACCTTAATGTTGGATTACTAAGAGTGGGGGTGAATCAGTAATAGAGCAATTTAATCCCTTTTCTCAAAAAATACAAGTGTTATATCAATGTAGAATTATCATCCAATAGTTACATAATAAATAAACAGTGAACAAATGAGAAATCACACACACACACAGTACACCAGTGTTTTTACGTGGAAACCCAAAGCAGGAGAAAACCATAGAATATTTTTTCTTATATGTCTTGAAGAATTACATTCATTGGAAGCACCGAATTCCTTTGTTTTTCAGCTACAACTGGAAGGAGGCTCCAACCCCCTAGTTTCTCAGCCTACAACCTGAGAGAATCTCCAACTCCCCAATTCTATGGATACAACCAGAAGGAGGCTACAACCCCCTATGTTCTACAGATACAACCACCTGTCATTTCCCCGTCCAACCACCCTGAAATATAAATGTCAAATGTAGACAACTTGTCACTGTCACTGAATCAACCACTGACACTGTCAACCTGTCACTATCAAACTATACCAATAACCTATAAAAACCTGTACCAATCAACCTTCACCAAACAACCTATGCCAATAACTTAAACCAACATGTACCATGAATCAAACTTGACTCATCAAGATGTACCAACATCATCAACTATACACCTCATGTATGTGCCAACTCATCAACTATACACCTCATGTATGTGTCAAATCATCAACTACTTTTCTCAACCATGTACCCAACATGTACCTGAACCATATACCAAAGACATACACCAATATAACCATCAAAAGTTGTCTAACAATTCATCACTCTATCCATAAACTCTTACATCAAACCATGTGCCACAACCTCACTATTATGTAGCCTCAAGATAAACCAACAACTTTAGCAACACATCACAACCAAAAGACCAATATCCACATGCCAAATACCAACAAAAAAATACCAACTGTATCCCTCAATAAATCTGATATATGCAGCAATATTGAACATCCAATACCATCTCAAGATATAAACCCTAGCTCACAAAATATACCTCAAACAAGATGTGTCATATCTCTCATAAATAGACCCCAACCATGTTACTGTCGTGATTTTTTTGCCTCACTTTTTTTGCCGCGATTTTTCTGCTGCACTTTTTTGCCGCACTTTTTCTACCGCACTTTTCTTGCCGCACTTTTTTGGCTACAATTTTTATCTATCAATAATAGTTGCCCAAATAACTTTTCACAAAAATAGATATTCAATTATATTCAAGTATGATTAAAATGAGAGAGCCTTTCCTCTTATTTATACTCTCCAAGTAGCTTCCTTAGAAGCATCTTCTAGGTCACTTTGTCCACATAATCACCTATGTCCAACTTTGCCCAATTTTCCACTTGTCCATGTATCCAATAGCCACTTGACCATTTAACCCATTTTCCTCATTTTAGGGTTAACCTTCTTATATCCACTTTCCATAATTAGAAAGTTCTCCATTTACTTTATTATTTAAATAATCCTCCTTGACTTTTTCACTTCACTTTATTATTTACCTTCTAAAATCTCTTAAACCACTTTCCTTATTTTAGGGAGTTCTCCTTTAACTTTATTATTTAAATAATTTCTTTTGCATCCTCTTTGACTTCTTTGACCTTTTAGGGCTTCTAGATGACTTATGAGGGTTCTCCAACTTCACATGGCCATAACTCTCTAACCGTGAGGAGTTATGTGACATTCCACATACCACCAGACATGACATGACATGTACTATCCATCTGGAATAGTCTTACCTGCAAATATATCAAAACTCATACCATTATCCATCAAACAAACTTGGGTCAATTACCCAAACCACTGTGCTATCAGAATTCATTACCGAACTTTCTTCAAGGGTTGACATCAATGGCAACAAACCCAATTAATCAACAATATCCCCCTTTGGCATTGATGACAATACTCTGATGCAATATTGAATTCATGTCATGCAATACTGAAGTCATATCACTCATTCTCCCCTTGTGACCATCACTCCCCTCGAACCATGCCTATGTGTTCTGCATCTTATAAATCTGTACACTTTGTCATAAATGGAAAAGGTATCTTTCCATCTGGGGCTACTCCCCCTAACTGAACTGTCCTTGGGGATACTCCCCCTGATTGAACTCTTCCTGAAACTGATATCCTGACCTAAACTATCCTCTTTATGGTGCTTCCTCGTGTAAATCTAAGACATATAAGAGAAGCATTCAAAAGCATTCGTTTTGGAGTAGAAATTACTCTGAGTCTCTAGAGAAGATACTCAAAGGCTTCCCGTGGAAGTCGTTTTGTAAATATGTCTTCCACTTGTTATTTTGTGCCCACATATTCAACTCTAATGTTCTTCTCTGCAGCCTTTTCCCATAGAAAGTGATACTTTATTGGAATGTGCTTCGTCTTGGAGTGCATCACTAGGTTATTTGAGATATTGATGGTGCTTGTATTATCATAATACATTGGAATGGGCTCATTATACTCAACATGTATATATTTCAGAGTTTGTTTCATCCATAGAGCCTGTGTACAACATATTGTTGCTACAATATACTCTGCTTCGGTTGTAGATAAGGATATTGATGATTGTTTCTTTCTTAACCATGATACTAAACACTCACCCAAGTAGAACGTTGCTCCATTGGTGCTTCAATGGTCATCCATAATACCTGCCCAATCTACATCTGTGTAGGCAATAAGTGATAGATCCTTTCCTTTTGGATACCATAATCCAAACTCTTATGTTCCTTTGAGATATCTAAAAATCCTCTTCATTGCTAATACATGTGATTCCTTTGGTGTTGTTTGAAATCGTGCAACCTGTCCAACTGCCTGCATTACATATGGTCTGGATGTTGTCACATATAGTAGGCTACCAATCATTGACATGTATTTCCTCTGATCTGTAGATTTTGAATCATCATCTTTTCTCAACTTGCAACTGGTTTGCATGGGAGTGATAACTGGTTTGCAATATTCCATTCTGAACCTCTTTAGCATTTCTCTGATATACTTGGTTTGAGAAATAAAACTTCCTTGGTTGCTTTGACATATCTGAAGTTCCAAAAAGAAGGATAGTTCTCCAAGTAATGACATTTCAAATTCATTCTTCATATCCTTTGCAAATTTCTGGCTTAACCTGCCATCATCACTAACAAAAATAATATCATCAACATAAACTTCAATTAATAAAATCCTATCTTGAATTACCTTGATGTAGAGGTTGTTGTCTGCACTTTCTTTTCTAAACCCTGCCTGCTATAGATATTTATCCAGTCTAGAGTACCATGCTTTAGGAGCCTGTTTTAGACCATACAAGGACTTCTTTAATTTACACACATAATCTGCGTTCTCTAACAAATGAAATCCTTCTGGTTGTTCAATGTAGACTTATTCTTCAAGTTCCAAATTCAGAAAAGATGATTTTACATCCATATGATACACTTTAATATTTTTGGAGCATGCATAAGCTAAAAGCAATCAGATTGATTCTATTCTGTAAAATGGGGAAAATGTTTCCTCAAAGTCGATTCCTTCAACCTGTGCATATCCTTTACATACCAATCTAGCTTTGTTCCTTATAACTTGTCCATCTTCATTCAATTTATTCATGTATACCCACTTTGTGTCTATCACATTATTATCCTTTGGTCTTGGAACCAATTCCTAAGTGTCATTTTTCTCTATTTGATCCAATTCTTTATCCATGGCATTATTCCAAAATTCATCCTTGTTGGCCTCTTCAAAATAGGTTGGTTCAATAATAGATGAGAGTGCTAGGTGTGTTTGTTCTGGTGAACAGATTCTTCTTCTAGTCTCAAATCCTACATATTTGTTTCCGACAATCTGATCTGAAGGGTGATTCTTCTGTATTCGTTTGCTAGGTGTATTTGGAGGTACTTATTGAACTTTCTCTTATGCTTATGTCGGATCCTCTTCATCTTATACTTTTTCATCTTTTGTTTCTTCTTCATAAAGTTGTTCCATTGATTGATTTTCTTCTTCCTTTAATTCTTGTCTACATGTTTAATCAATTGTTATGTTGATTCTTTCCATGAATTTGTTCAATATCAAGTTGTAACACTTGTATGCTTTCCTTGTACTTGAGTAACCAACAAGTACTCCTTTATACACATGAGAGTCAAACTTTCCCATTCTACCATCTTCTCTTTTGATGTAGCATTTGTTTCCAAAAACTTTGAAGTGCTTCACCTTTGCTGACCTTCCTTTCCATAGCTCATAGGGAGTTTTGTCAGTGTTGTTTCTAAGCATTACTATGTTTTGAATGTGAATTGTTGTATGCACTGTCTGTGTCCAAAAAATATCTGTCAACTTGGAATCCATTAGCATTGTTCGAGCCATTTCCTGTATTGTCTCGTTCTTTCTTTCAACAACTCCATTTTGTTGAGGTGTCCTAGCAACGTAGAATTGCCTTTTTATTCTATGATTGCTACAATAGTTCATAAATTCATTTGAAGTGAAATCTCCTCCATTATCAGATCTCAAGCATTTGATTTTTGAATCCATTTCATTTTCAACCATTTCCTTGTAGATCTTGAAGTTTTCAAAAGATTCTGACTTATTCTTGAGAAAACAAACTACAGTCATTCTTGTATAATCATCAACTAATAACATAAAGTATTTCTCACCTTTTAAACCCTTTTTTGTAGTTGGTTCAACTAGATTAGTATGCACAATTTCCAGTGGTCTTGTCATTGAATATTCCTTTGATTTGAATCTGTTCTTTGTTTGCTTTCCTTGTTGACAATGCTTGCATAAAGTGTTGGTTGGTTTCGTGGTCTAGGGCATTTCTCTGATTGCTTCTCTTTTGCTGACTTTGACAAGGTTATCAAAATGTATGTAACCCATTCTTCTATTCCATAGACAACTTTTATCTTCCTTTCCTAAACAACACTTTTCATTTCCAATTTCACTTAGCACATATATGTTGCTTAAAGTTCTCACAGTTGTAGCAATCAATTTTCCCGAACCTTATTTTATTATCTCTCACATTTGTGAATCGAAAGTAATTTTATGACCTTGGTTACACATTCGACTCTCACTTAGAAGATTATGTTTCATATCTTCTACTAGTAGAATATTTTCTTCCTTTGTATTCTTGTTCCCAACTATGACTGTTCCTTTTCCAATGATTTTAGCTAAATGATCATTTCCAAAGGAGACTGATCCATCTCTTTCTTTTTTTAATGTAAGAAACCTGCCTCTATTACCTGTCGTGTGTTTTGAACAGCCAATGTCAACATACCAACCATGTTTCTTCTGCTTAGCTTGTAGAGCTAGTGTGCATTCTTCATTGTTGTACTGATTCTGCTTTCTTATCCATGTCCTTTTCTAAGGTTCCTGTCTGTGACTGTTGTTATTCTGTTGCATTTCTCTAGGAGGAATGTCATTCTGCAACCTTGGGCCATGTGTCCAAAGCTGTTACATTCATAACATTCCACTTCAGTGCTCAAAAATTCTAACATGTTGTAACTTCTTATCTGTGTTTCACTAGGCCTTCTTGGATAACCCTTTTGTGTATGACTTTCAAAGTTGTTTATGCTCCTGTTGTTATCTATGCAATTCACAACTTTATGCCCAAAATTATTACATGCATAACATAAACCAAAAAAGATAGTTTGATACATGGGAGTTGAAGATCTTCTAAAGAGAGGTACTCTTATGAATTATTCTTCTTCCTGAGGGCTATCTATCGATTGTTGATTCTGAAATATGAATCTTCTCGGTGGAGGAGTGTCCCTGTAATATTCCTTGTAGATCTTCTTATCCCCTTTGATTGTTTCTGCATAGCATTTTGGATATGTTTCTTGCTCCATTGCTTTGGAGCTTGATCCCTTTTCTGTCTGATTGTATCCAAGTTTGGACTTGTCATGATGAGGTTTTTGACTGCTGATAATGTCATCCAAAACTTTTGAGTTGTTCTGCATATTTTTCTTTTGAAGATCCTTTCTTAATGTGACAATCTCTGCTTCCAAATTTCCAATGATCCTGTATTTTTATTCTAGTTGTTCTTTGAGTGCTTCTTCAATTATTTTATATTCTTCTATTTGAACCTTCAAATTTGTGATCATTTGTTCTAGTTCTTGAGTGTCTTCTTTCTTGTCTAGTTCTTCTTGTAGTTTCTTGTTTTGCTTATTTTCTCTTCTAATAACTTCTATGGCACACATCAATTCTTCTCGGTAGTCAACTTCTGCCTCTTCATATTCTTCTTCGGAGTCTTCTTTATCAGAGTCTTCTACTACCATGAATATAACTCTTTTTGTCTCACTGTCACTGGCTTCATCTTCATCTAATGTTGAGATGTCTTCTTTGGTGCATAAGCTTTTCTTGAAAGCTTTATTTGTGGTTCTTTTTCCTTTATATGTTTGTTTGCTATTTGAGTAACCTTCATCATTTCTATTTTTCTTCTGAGGACATTTGTTAGCAAAATGACCAATACCATCAAAATTAAAACAAATTAAAGGAAGCTTATCTCTATACCTGTTGTTGGTTCCCTTGTTCAATCTTCTGATAAAGTTGGCCACTTCTTCATCATCTTTTGAGATGTCACTGATGCTGCTATGTTCTTTTTCTTTTTTCTTTCCCTTTTTCTTTGACCTTTTGGATGCTTTGAAATTTGCTTCTTTTATATATGTATTTTCTTGTTTAGTTATCATTTCATATGTTGTGAAGATTCCATGTAGTTCATCCATGCTTATTGAGTTTAGATATGCTCTTTCTTCTAGTGCTGATATCTTAGGGTCAAATATCATAGGAAGAGATCTTAGTACTTTTTGAACAATTACAGATTCTTCGATTTCTTCTACCAATCCTATGATTGCATTTACTGTTTCATCAACTCGTAAAAGGTAAGCTGCAATATTCTCATCTTCCTTCATCTTAATTTGTTCGAACTGACCTCTGTAAGTTTGAAGCTTTGTTGCTTTGAATTTTGAATCTCCTTCATAAGTATTTTGAAGTTTGTCCCAAATTTGTTTAGCGGATTTACAATGTGCAACTTTGGTGAATATTGTTTCACTAAGACCATTCAGAAGTGCATTTTTGTCTTTGGAATTATTCTGACCGAGTTTCACTGCTTTGTCATTTGTTGGCGGAATTGTTGGTATTGTGTATCCATCTACAATTGATTGCCAAATTTCAAATCCCTGTGCCTGTATATATGTCTTCATCCTTATGCTCCAAAATCCATATTTTTGTCCGTCAAACTGTGGTATTCCATTTTTATACATGTTGTTTCTCTCCATGATCTACCTTTCAGTGGTTAAACTGATTTCTGAAGGAACCTGCTCTAATACTAATTGTTGGATTACTGAGAGGGGGGGTGAATCAGTAATAGAGAAATTTAATCTTTTTTCTCCAAAAATACAAGTGTTATATCAATGTAGCATTATCATCCAATAGTTACAGAATAAATAAATAGTGAACAAATGAGAAATCACACACATACACAGCACACAAATGTTTTTACGTGGAAGCCCAAAGAGGGAGAAAACCACGAAATGATTTTTCTTATATGTCTTGAAGAATCACATTCATTGGAAGCACCAACTTCCTTTGTTTTCCAGCTGCAACTGGAAGGAGGATACAACCTGAGGGAAGCTCCAACTCCCCAATTCTTTGGCTACAACCAGAAGGAGACTACAACCCCCTATTCTCTCCGGCTACAACTACCTGTCCTTGCCCCGTCCAACCGCCTTGAAATATAAATGTCAAATGTAGACAACCTGTCATTGTCACTGAATCAACCACTGCCATTGCCAACCTGTACAAATAACCTGTAACAACCTGAACCAATCAACCTGCACCAAACAACCTATACCAATAACATGAACCAACAGATACCATGCATCAACCTTGACTCATCAAGATATACCAACATCATCAACTATACACATAATGTATGTGCCAACTCATCAACTATACAACTCATGTATGTGTCAATTCATCAACTACTTTTCTCAACCATGTACCCAACATGTACCTCAACCATATACCAAAGACATACACCAATATAACCATCAAACATTGTCTAACAATTCATCACTCTATCCATAAACCAAATACCATAAACCCTTACATAAAACCATGTGCCACAACCTCACTGTTATGTAGCCTCAAGCTAAACCAACAACTTCAACAACACATCACAACCAAAATACCAATACCCATATGCCAAATACCAACAAAAAAATACCAATTGTATCCCTCAACAAATCTGATATATGCAGCAATAATGAACATCCAATACCATCTCAAGAGATAAACCCTAGCTCACAAAACATACCTCAAACAAGATGTTCCATATCTCTCATAAGTAGACCCCAAGCATGTTGCTGCTGTGATTTTTCTACCACACTTTTTCTGCTGCAATTTTTCTGCCGTGATTTTTCTGCCGCACTTTTTATGCCACACTTTTTCTGCCGCGATTTTTCTGTCGCGTTGCGATTTTTCTGCTGCACTTTTCTTGCCACACTTTTTCTGCTGCAATTTTTATCTATCAATAATACCTGCCGAAATAAATTTACACAAAAATAAATATTCAATGATATTCAAGTGTGATTAAAATGAGAGAGCCTTGCCTCTTATTTATACTCTCCAAGTAGCTTCCTTAGAAGCATCTTCTAGGTCACTTTGCCCACATAGGCACTTTGTCCACATAGTCACCTATGTCCAACTTTGCCCAATTTTCCATTTGTCCATGTATCCAATAGTGTAATATACCATATATAAAAAGTATGCAGAATATAAATAAAATGCTAGAAATGGCAAAATAACAACAATATAACCAGAACAATCACCACAATAATGCTGAAATGATATAAGAATAACAACATAAATAGAACTTTGATTCTGAGAGAAATGTTCATGGGCCTCTTCAAGGGGGAAGCCTCCAGTCGAGCAGAGCTCTATTACAATAATATCCAAGATAGGGTTCTCATACCCTCGACTCCTATTTATACTAAATATGTCTATCAAAAGAAGCATCTAGAGGAAGATCCTTTTAGAAGCGAAAGCTTCTATTAGGTCTTCTTACATTCAACTTATTCTATTTTATTGCAAGGCCTTATTAATATTGATCTTTATTACATCTAAATATATTGTTATACCTATGTGTGGGTTAGGACCCTAACATGTCCTCCCCCTTAAAAACAACCTTGTCCTCAAGGCATGAGATGTGGAAATTACTGAAGAATGGTAGCTGGTTCCCAAGTGGCATCTGTTGGAGTTGTATCTTTTCACTGGACTAACACTTCCTTGATGGTTCTCTGACGTAGGAGACACTCATGCTGGTCCAAAATAGCTTGTGGTTGTAGCCAAATGGATCCTTCTTCGTCTAACTCGAGAAGGTTTGTTTGAATTTGCCACTTAGTTCCAATCACCTTCTTTAAGAATGAAACATGAAAAATAGGATGTAGCTTAGAATGACTGGGAAAAGCTAACTGATAGGCCACCTATCCCACAAACTTGAGAATGGTATAAGGACCATAAAATTTGGGCACTAGCTTTTGATAATGCTTGGCCTTGAGGGAATTTTGCTTGTAAGGTTGAAGTCAAAGAAACACCTGATCCCCTTCTACAAATTGACATTTAGAGCGACCTTGATCTGCTTGTTGCTTCATGTGATTCTGTGCCATGACCAAATTCTCTTTGAGGGTACGGAGAATAGCTTCTCAAACTCTAATCGTTTGGTCAACTGCCTAGACCTTCGAGACACCAGGTAAGTATGAGAGAACTGAAGGTGGATTTTTTCCATATACCACTTCAAAAGGAGTCATGCATGTAGTTGTATGGTATGAAGTGTTGTACCACCATTCAACTAGGGGTAACCATTGAGCCCACTGATTTTTCTTTTTCAAGGCAAAACACCTCAAATATGTTTCCAAACACTTGTTGAGAACTTCCATTTGACCATCAGTCTGGGGATGATAAGTTTTGCAGAGATGAAATTGGGTGCCTTGTAGCTTGAACAGTTCTTTCCAAAAATTGTTGGTGAAAGTTGGGTCATGATCAGAAACAATAGAATGCAGCATGCCATGAATCTTGAAGACCTGATCCATGAAAATTTGAGCCACCGTGGATGTTGTAAATGTGTGTTGAAGAGCACAGAAATGAGCATACTTGGAAAGGTGATCAACAACCACCATGATGACTGATTTATTTCCTGATTTGGGTAAGCTTGTAATAAAATCCATAGATATATCCCTTCAAATAGCAGGTGGAATTGGAAGCGGTTGTAGTGTGCCGGAAGATTTGACTGTTTCACCCTTGTTGCATTGACACACATCACATTCAGTGAAAAAATTACGAATGTCTTGTTTCATACCATCCCAGAAAAAAGAACGTTTGACCCTGTCATAGGTTTTGGTAAACCCAGAGTGCCCAGTTGTGGGTGTAGCATGAAGCTCATAAAGTACCATGGATTTAAGTTTTGATTGTTTACTTAAATACAAACGACCTTTGTATCAAAGCTCATCATGGAGCTAAGAGTACCCTGGGGAAGATGGAGCATTGGACTGCAATTGTTGGATCAGATGTGAACTTTTGGGATCATGTAACCATTCCTGGCGAACGGCTTGGAGCCAATCTGGTACAATGATGGAAAGAGAAAAAAGGGATCTGTCATCTTCATATTTTCGGGAAAGTGCATCCACAACCACATTGTCTTTGCCTTTCTTGTAAATGATCTCATAATAATATCCAAAGATCTTAGTCACCCATTTTTGTTGCTCCTAGGAGGAAATGAGTTGTTCCAAAAAATACTTGAGGCTTTGATTGTATGTCTTAATTTGGAAGCGTTGCTCCAACAGATAAGGGCACCATAGATCAACGACATGCATAATAGCCAACATATCCTTTTCATAGATTGATTTTCCCAAATTTGTTTTAGAGAGAAACTTGCTGGTAAAGGCCAAAGGCCGACTCTCTTACATAAGGACAACACCAATTCCTTTCCCTAAAGAATCACATTCCAAGACAAAGGTCTTTTTGAAATCAGGAAGGGCCAGGATTGGAGTGGTGCACATGGCCATCTTCAAGGTTTGAAAATCCTGAGTAGCTGAAGGAGTCCAAGTGAAAGAGTTACTTTTTAGGAGTGCAGTGAGAGGTGTTGCAATATTTCCATAATTCTTAACAAACTTGTGATAATAACCTGTTAAGCCCAGAAATCCACACAATATTTTGAGAGTCTTTGGGTGAGTCCAGTCTTTCATATATTCAATATTTTTTAGGATCCACCCTGACATTGTCCTTGCCAACCAGATGACCCAAGTACTCGACTTTTGAGGTGCCAAAAGCACATTTAGACTGTTTCAGGAAAAGTTGGTGCTGAGAGAGTAGATGGAGAACTCAATCCACATGAGCAATATGGTTTGTCCATGTTTTTCTATAGATGAGGATATCATCAAAGAAAACTAAGACAAAATGATGGAGAAAAGGATGGAAGAAATTATTCATGAGGCTTTGGAAGGTGGAGGGGGCATTACACAAGCCAAAGGGCATGACCAAAAAATCTTAGTGGCCCTCATGATTTCTAAAGGAAGTCTTGGGAATGCCTTCCTCTTTCATACATATCTGGTGGTAGCTAGAATGAAGATCAAGTTTAGTAAAGAACTGGGCACCACTCAATTCATCCAAGAGGTCATCAATGACAAGAATCAAAAAATTGTCTTTAATGGTAAGTTTGTTGAGGGCATGGAAGTCAGGACACATTCGCCAAGAACCTTCTTTCTTCAGGACCATGACCACGGGAGAAGAGTAGGGGATCGTACTAGGGTGGATAACACCTGCGTTAAGCAGTTCCTGGACCATTTTCTCAATTTAATTTTTTTGGGAAAAGGGGTGATGATATGGATGGATATTGGGAGGAAGGCTTCCTTGTACAAGGGGAATGGAATGATCATGAACACCACGGGAAGGAGGGAGTCCCTAGGGAGTGGAAAATACCACTTGATGTTTAGAAATGATGGATTGGAGGTCTTGTGGAACCGAGGGTGTCTATGTTTCTTGTATGGCATGGAGTTGGGAAATACCACTAGAATGACCTTTTTTGAGACGATTTTCCATGTGATGGGAACTAATGATCTCAAGTGAACCGATAGTGATGCCTTGGAACTTATATTGTTGTCCCTCCTAGTCGAAATGCATGGTTAATTCCTTAAAATCCATGAGAATGGGACCCAAAGTCCTTAGCCAGTATGCACCCAACACAATGTCACAACCGCCCATGTCGATAGCAAACATATGATATTTCAGGTGCTAGTCACCAATTTGGAGACACACATTTTTACAATGCCCTCCACATTTCATGGAGCCACCATTGGTAATCATGATTTGGAAATTATTGACTAGATGGATGTAGCAATGAGTTTCTTGGGCAATGCAGTGATGAATAAAATTATGGGTGCTTCCACTATCAACCAGAATGATGACCTTCTGATGCTTGATGTAATTGATTAGATTGAGGGTTTGAGGAGCAGAGAATCCAATGAGATCATTTAGGGAAGTGACTGGTTCTACTTTGGGATGGTCTGAGGGAGGGGTTATGTCAGTGGTTTCAGGTGACTCAGACACAAGGGGAGTTTCAACATCCTCTTCCAAAATATCCTCCGATACGGCCATAAAAAGATTATGTTCCTTACACTTGTGGCCCGAGAAATATTTGTCATCACAATTATAACAAAGGCCTTTGATTTGGCGTTCATCCATTTTAGCCCTGGTCAATTTTTGGATCTTTAGTGGAGCTGATCCGAAATTGGATTCAGAAGCCTGACAGGGCATGAAAAATGCTCAAAAATGAAAGTGCTCGGAATTCAACGAAACCAACACCATTACGTCTGTCTCATATTCCTGATTTCGGTGGTATATTTACTTTGTCAAACGGAGTCCGTATGAAGAAGATATCGCATTCTTTCCGCCAAGCCAAATAGGCAAAATTTTTAGATGCTGACTGACACGTGGCAGCCTCAGACAGTGACACGTGTCAGGCAGATTTGGCATTTTTGGTGTATGGCTGGACCAATATCGAGGTGACACATGTCACCACTGAAAGGGTGACACGTGGAATGGGTGACATCAGCAGATGATGTGGCATGATGACAGAGCGTACGGCTTCCGACGTGGCGATGATGTGGCAAGATGACTGGGCGTATGGCATGTGATGACATGGCAAGCGATTATTGGTTGATAGTCATCCAATCAGATGTTGACATGTGGCATGCATCGGTTGGATGTAAGGGTGCCACGTGCCCCCCCGGTATTTGTCTAATTGGTTCTAGTTTCCAAAATTTTTTGGGGTCGACCGGAATCGAACCAGTGACCTCCCACCCTGTAACGCCTTTGTAAATGTCGTCTGACCATTGAACCACCGCTTGTGCCTTGATAGACATGCAGAAAAAGTTGTATTTAAATGTGTTGTAATTGTATATACGACGGGGGTCGGGCCGGGGCTTAGCCCGAACCCTTTGCAATGTTATGTGACCACATTACATGACCGAGAGCGTAGAGATTTAATTGTTGCGGGAGTTATGGCTTAAACTTGGTGGTTATTTGTTATAACCCACGGTTAAATAGTTATACAACGGTTGGCGCATAGCCTATGGCTCTATGGAAAGGTCACATGTGACGAGGTGTTAAGGCGCGCAAGGGCTAGTGGGCCAGTGCTTAGCCTTTGGCTAGCGCTTGGCCATATTAACGCCCATGTGACCATAAAAGGTGCGCGTGCCCAACAAGAAGGGGGCTAATCCATATTTAACCAATTATATAGTTAAAAGTGGGTTTTTCAACTACTTTTGCTAATTTTAATGTAATTAACCCATTTGTTAATGGTTTTTATCCATTTTTGGGGGTTATTAGGCATTTTTGGAGCCTAATTTCGTGGAGGAAGTTGGAGATGGATAACCAACTTCCCAACTATTTAACCAAGGTTATTTTGAGGCCAAGGGGATAGCTTTTGAGAGAATTCAGAGCAGAGATGCTAAGGAGAAGCCAAGTCAAAGCCAGTTTGAGGCAGGGAAGCTGTTGAGGAGGAGATGCTGTCAGACCATTTCTGAGAGCTCTGGACGTCCGTTTCGCATGACGTCTTTTGTGTATGGTTCCAGAGATCTGGGTGAACATGACCAGATCAGTCTTGTGGCCATTCGGCATGATAATGATGTACTATTGATCTTTCGAACAGAAATAAAGAAGCCTCCCCCACAGAGAAAAGGCCCAGAGACGTAGGCAAAGTTGTGCCGAACTCTGTTATCAACCTGAGTGTCATGGTTTGTTGTTTATGTCTTTATTGCATTTCAGATCCGCACATATATGTATATGGCTATATAATTCCTTTTCTTTTCTCTTTCTTTCGCTAAGTTTCTCAATGGTTAATTAATGCATGCAAATAAAAACTCAACCATAAGTCATTCGAAAAATCCTGACGGATCAAGTGGTATCAGACCTAGTTAACGTTTGGATTTGAGTTTTTCATGTTAGCTAGGGAAGAGCACATATCAAGGAGGAAAATGGCATCTACAAGAGGACTTTCTCAAGATGAGAAGGAGTTCAGAGATTCGGTGTTTTCCATGGCCGAGATGGTGAAGGTGTTGTATGAAGACTACTTGGAAC
>JZKD02S0188274.1:141465-163741 GCA_000966675.3 Picea glauca | reverse complement strand
CTATTGAGGTTGAGGAAAGGCCTCGATACTTAGGATTGGGATATGACAAAAGGGACCTTGGAGAGTCTTCCAAGATAGGTTCCAAAACTTCGGAAGCAAGTGATTCTTCAAATGGCCGACTTAATACATTGCAAGAACACTTCACAAAAGGACATGGCGCATCACTTCAGGGTTGTGGTAGTGAATTCAATTCGTCTCCAAAGAAAAGTGAAGATCAGCATGGAAGGTATAATGGTCATGTTTTTATTAATTCTCCTTTTGATTATAGCAAGCATAATCAAGTAAACCGGAACTTGTGGAAACTTTATCCATGTACTTATTGTCATTCACCTAAGCATTGTGTTGCCAAGTGTTGGAAGAGACAAACTTTGTACAAGAAACCTATGTCGACCAGGAAGGAAACATGACATAAAGACTCAAGTCCACAACAGAAGAAAGAGAAGGGTAAACAGGTCTGGATGCTAAAAACTCGTTGCACGTTTTGCAACAAGAGTGGACATCAAAAGGCGAGTTGTTGGAAGCTTAATCCGGAGCTTCGTCCAAAGAAGGGAAAGAGGATTTTGCATGTACCCATGAAGGAGGAAGGATTACCAGCAAAGCAAGAGGAACATTGTGAAGGAAAGAAACCAGCCACTTGGTTCTGCCAGAAGTGGATGTCTCAACTTCATTGTATTTTGCTTCCATTAATGTAATCATCTTTCAGAGACAAAGAGAAAGCCAGGTGGCCTATCACGAGCTTGTTGAGTGGTCAGTAACCTTTTGGGGACCAAAATGTCTTCTTGTTGGTAGGTGTGATCCGAAATCAGATTCAGAAGCCTGACAGGGCATGAAAAATGCTCAAAAATGAAAGTGCTCATAATCCGACAAAACCAACACCATTATGTCCGTCTCGTCTTCCTGATTCTGGTGGTATATTTACTTTGTCAAACGGAGTCCGTATGAAGAAGATATCGCATTCTATCCGCCAAGCCAAACAGGGAAAAATTTTGGATGCTAACTGTACCTGTCCGTACAGTCCGTACAGGACACATGGCAGGTCTGTACAAGACACGTGGCAGCCTCAGACAGTGACATGTGTCAGGAAAATTTGGCATTTTTGGTGTACGGTTGGACCAATATCGAGGTGACACGTGTCACCACTGAAAGGGTGACACATGGCATGGGTGACGTCAGCAGATGATGTGGCATGATGACAGAGCGTACGGCTTCCGATGTGGCGATGATGTGGCAAGCTGACTGGGCATACGACATGTGATGATGTGGCAAGAAATTATTGGTTGATATTCATCGAATCAGATGTTGACACGAGGCATGCATCAGTTGGATGTAAGGGTGCCACGTGGCCCCCCGGTATTTGTCTAATTGGTTCTAGTTTCCAAAAGTTTTTGGGGTCGACCGGAATCGAACCGGTGACCTCCCACCCTATAACGCCTTTGTAAATGCCATTCAACCATTGAACCACCACTTGTGTCTTGATATACATGCGGCAATATTTGTATTTAAATGTGTTGTAATTGTATATACGACGGGGGTCGGGCCGGGGCTTAGCCCCAGCCCTTTGCAATGTTATGTGACCACATTACATGACCGAGAGCGCGGAGATTTAATTGTTGCGGGAGTTATGGATTAAACTTGGTGGTTACTTGTTATAACCCACGGTTAAACAGTTATACAATGGTTGGCGCATAGCCTATGGCTCTATGGAAAGGCCACATGTGACCAGGTGTTAAGGCGCGCAAGGGCTAGTGGGCCAACGCTTAGCCTTTGGCTAGCGCTTGGCCATATTAATGCCCATGTGACCATAAAAGGTGCGCACGCCCAACAAGAAGGGGGATAATCCCGATTTAACCAATTATATAGTTAAAAGTGGGTTTTTCAACCAATTTTGCTAATTTTAATGTAATTAACCCATTTGTTAATGGTTTTTATCCATTTTTGGGGGTTATTAGGCATTTTTGGAGCCTAATTTCGTGGAGGAAGTTGGAGATGGATAACCAACTTCCCAACTATTTAACCAAGGCCATTTTGAGGCCAAGGGGACATCTTTTGAGAGCATTCAGAACAGAGATGCTGAGGAGAAGCCAAGTCAAAGCCAGTTTGAGGCAGGGAAGCTGTTGAGGAGGAGATGCTGTCAGACCATTTCTGAGAGCTCTGGACGTCCGTTTCGCATGTCGTCTTTTGTGTATGGTTCCAGAGATCTGGGCGAACATGACCAGATCAGTCTTGTCACCATTTAGCATGACAATGATGTACTATTGAGCTTTCAAACATAAATAAAGAAGCCTCCCCCACAGAGAAAAGGCCCAGAGACGTAGGCAAAGTTGTGCCGAACTCCGTTATCAACCTGAGTGTCATGGTTTGTTGTTTATGTCTTTATTGCATTTTAGATCTGCACATATATGTATATGGCTATATAATTCCTTTTATTTTCTCATTCTTTCGCTAAGTTTCTCAATGGTTAATTAATGCATGCAAATAAAAACTCAACCATAAGTCATTCGAAAAATCCTGACGGATCAGGAGCAGAGGGAGTAGTGGGATTTATTGGTTTAGTGCGGGGGATAAAGGAGGGTTTCTGGTTTTGAGAAGATACAACCTGTTGTTCTTCTTTATCTCTTTTAGTAGACTCCACCCAACTCTAAGGCCGAGCCATGAGGATATGGGCCTGAATCTCATCCTTGAGGCCACTGATAAAACACTCTCGGAAAAAGGCATCAGACATGCCCTCTGTCCAAAAATCCAGTCTCTCAAAAGCAACTATAAAGTCTTCCACTGTTCCTGATTGTTTCAATTTTTTCAAACGACCCAAATGGTTGGTGTTAGTGTCAAAGCATTCATAAATCTCTGCCACAAAGTGTATCCAAACAATATACCCTTGATGAGAAGTTTTTCTCCATTGCCAACATTCTTGATCTAGATGGAGAACACCATACCGAAGTTTGTCCAAGTCATCTATAATACTGTATAAAGAGAAATAATGTTCCATTTGGGTTACCCAACCAGTGGGATCCAAGCCATCAAATTTGGTCACATACACCTGCATAAGGTGTAGGTCACATTGAAAGTGATGGTGATGAAAGTTATGGGAATGAGAGGAATTTTTAGCTTCAATATGTGGAGGTGGGTCAGATAAAGGGTTATCTGTAGGGATATGCATCTTGGTGCAAATCATTGAAACAACAGATTCAAGTTGGGTAGTTAGGTCTTGTTTGATTTCCTCCATTGAGGACTACATGGTTGTATTGATGGTGGCAACATTGGCACTGAGTTGTTTCACTTCTTTTTGGGTCTCGGTGAAATTAGATTGCAAGGTATTGAAGCGAGCTTCCAAGTCTTGGCTATGGGTATGGGCCATGATGACGAGGGAACCGAAATGGGGCAGGTGGGGTCAATTTTTTTTTGATGAAAAATGATATGTATGAATGTGATAAGGGAGAATAGATGAATCCAATGGAATAGGTCTCAAATAATGGTGCAAACATTTTCAGACTATTTCTTCCTTTTTTTTTTTTTTTTACACCTACAGAGTTATACTCTGGTCTGAAGAATATTGCAGTGAAGAAATGCCCAAATTCTTAACTAGGAAGAAATGTGTGGTGATTTGGCAATGCAAACACAGTTGTGTAGAAATAGATCTTGTTTTTTTTAATTTTTTTATGTTTCTGTCCCCAAGGGTTAGGTATTCAAGGGTTCTACAGACAAGGGTTTGCCCTGTGCTATAGCTCTCTGATATACGTGCAGGTTCCAACAGTAGTACTCGGCCCAATATCTCAAGGCACTAACTAAGGAGGTTAGACCATGCCCTTATCCATACTACCCAACTACCCAGGTACTAGAGAGTATCTTCTCGAGTGCTATTCTCGGTGGCACTATAGCAATTAGGTGACCGATCAATTTATCTAAAGAGGGCTTCAGGTAATCTAGGTTGATCCGTACACAGGTATTGTCTGATGTTCTACCACTCGAAGGGGTATAAACAAGGGTTATAAGGGTGGCCAATAGATGTGCACTTAAGCACCACTTGCATTTCATGCATGTATGAATCCCTCAACCATGGGTTTATGCGCATAACGACAGATCTCTGTGGCTTACAGATGTCAGAATACGTCTCTACCCTGAAAAAAAAAATTAACTCACAATTTCTACCGAGGAAAGTGCTCTGATACCACTTGTAATATACCAGATATAAAAAGTATGTAGAACAGAAATAAAATGCTAGAAATGGCAGAATAACAACAATATAACCAGAACAATCACCACTATAACACTGAAATGATATAAGAATAACAACATAAATAACACTTTGATTCTGAGAGCAATGTTCACGGGCCTCTTGGAGGGGCAACCTCCAGTCAAGCAGAGCTCTACTACAATAATATCCAAGATAGGGTTCTCATACCCTCGACTCCTATTTATACTAAATATGTCTATCAAAAGAAGCATCTAGAGGAAGACCCTTCTAGAAGTGGAAGCTTCTATTAGGTCTTCTTACATTCAACTTATTCTATTTTATTGCAAGGCCTTATGAATATTGACCTTTATTACATCCGAATATATTGTTCTAACTATGTGCGGGTTAGGACCCTAACAAATAGCCACTTGACCACTTAAACCATTTTCCTCATTTTAGGGTTAACCTTCTTATAACCACTTTCCATAATTAGAAAGTTCTCCATTTACTTTATTATTTAAATAATCATCCTTGTCTTTGTCACTTCAATTTATTATTTACCTTCTAAAATATCTTAAACAACTTTCCTTATTTTAGGGAGTTCTCCATTAACTTTATTATTTAAATAATTTCTTTTACATCCTCGTTGACTTCTTTGACCTTTTAGGGCTTCTAGATGACTTATGAGGGTTCTCCAACTTCACATGGACATAACTCTCTAACCGTGAGGAGTTATGTGACATTCCACATACCACCAAAAATGGCATGACATGTACTATCCATATGGAATAGTCTTACCTGCAAATATATCAAAACTCATACCATTATCCATCAAACAATCTTGGGTCCATTACCCAAACCATTGTGCTACCAGAATTCACTACCGAACATTCTTCAAGGGTTGACATCAATGAAAACCAACCCAATTAATCAACACTTAAGTGGTCAAAATCAATCGAATGAATCTTGGGCTTGAACGTTGCTTATGTGTCCTGAAGGTTGTAACCTTGCAGTGTAGGTTGGGCGGGTAGTATTTTAATATTTAGTGACATGGTTGATCATTACTTAGTATTTTTCTTTAGTTGATGATGATTGTTGAACTGCATCGCTACTTATGTTTATGTGTTGACAATGTGTCGCTATTATGCATTGGCTTGTGTCATTCTTGATTATGATGATCTGTCGCTTTTAATTATGATGTCGTGTGATTATGCATTGCTATGCATTATGTGTTGATGTTAATTTTCCTATTGAAAAAGAAAAGAAAATATAAACAAATATATATATATAATTACCTTTGTACATCATTGTTCATTGTTGTAATGAGAGGGTTGTTACATATGGTATCAGAGTGGGTTCAACCATGTGAATGTGGATCATCATGCCTTCCACTATATTAAACCCTTGATTAATAAATCATCGCTAATAAAAATTTGAATTGTCCATGCGGTAATCATTGTTATAGGACATCATGGAGGTAGACGACATGGTGATAGGAGAGGAGGTTTGACACCTCCAACGACTTCCACGCTAGAGGGGTCTAACCCCCAAGGAGAAGAAAAATTCATTGGATAGGAGAAGATTGTTGTGGGAGATGTGGTTGGTTGGATGAGGTCTTTTCAGAGGATGTCAGAGGCCTTCATTAACTGACTAGATAGAGATGAGACTAGGGTTCCTATACCCAATGAGGTTTCACAGCGTGCTCTAGTTGGCAATGGTAGCATTCATAGAGAACTTGAGAAGGTGAATTTTCCTGAGTTCATGGGTTCCATGGAAAGCTCCGTCGTCGGGGCATGATAGAAGAACATGGCGATTAGCATTGCACTTCATTAATACACCTACAACATGAAGGTTTGCATGGAAGTATTTCAGCTGAAAGGGAGTGCTCTTCTATGGTGGAAGATGCTCCTACCTCAACTAAAAATGGCATTCAAAGACGTGTCATGGGAACTATTCGAGGAATGGTTCTGGGAGAGGTATCTATCAGAGGAATTCATTGAGTGCCATCCCAGTGAGTTCAATGCCTTGTGATAGGGTGTTTGTACGGTGCCAGAGTATGAGGCTTGAATCATGGAGATGCTTAGGAATGATCCACATATGAACATAGAGAAGATAAAGGTCAACAAATTTTTGTTCGGCCTTAACTTCAACATTCGTGCGAAACTGAGGATCTTAATTCCTGAGACATTGTACGATGCAGTTCAGAAGGCCCTCATAACCGAGGAAGAGATGACCAATATGGGTCAAGGTGGGAATCCTGCAATACCGATTGGACGGATGACATCCAAAGAACAACATCAATATTTTATGCCTGTCATCAGAATAGAACAAGCTCTTAGGATGGTAGGCCAACAACTTCTATTCAGGGGCCAGGAGTACTGGACCAAAGATCAAGTGTTGGACATGTGGAGAGTCACATTACTAGCGAGACTATCTGGTTGAGAAGGCTAGAGAGGCCAGGTCAATAGGACACACTACAGTTGAAGATTTGGGCAAGGCCCATAGGTTTCATGCCATGGTGAATAACCTCCAGGCCGAGCACTAGTCCCTTGTACTTGAGACGTCGGGTACCATCACTGACCAAACTTTTAGTATTTTGAGAGATCCTGGTGCTACAAAGAGCTTTATTTCTAGTATAATGTTGAAAATAATTAAGGTAAACACAGTTGACAAGATGAGTTTAGATACGTAGAAATTGCTTCATGTGCCAAATTGAGGTTTGGAGGAAGGGTTACAGACAGTCTCATTAACTTGGTATATTTTGTAACGAAGTTTGACCTATATGTCATGATCTTAGGATCGTATGACATTGTGATTGGTATGGACTGGTTGGAATCACATGATGCGATACTCAACTATAAGATGAAATGGTTGATCTGACTGATGATGAGGTCCAGAGAAGAGTGATCATAGGAAGAAAACTAGAGAGTGTCCTTGAGGTTCATTTCTTCCCTACATCGGCAGAAGAGCATGCACAAAATATGTAATTTATATGCAATCTTAGTGCTAAATGAAAGGGGTGAGGCAGAAGGATTAGAAAACCTTTTGGTAGTATGATAGTTTGTTGATGTGTGTCTAGAAGAGTTACCAAGTTTTCCGCCAAAGGAGAATTGGAGTTACAATCGACTTGAAACCTGGAACCAAACCCATAGCAAGAACACCTTATTGGATGTCAACGCCTGAGTTACATAAGTTGAAAATGAAATTGAAGGAGTTGTTAGACTTGGGAATTATATGTCCAAGTGTGTCACCTTGGGGTGCACCTATTATTTCATAATAAAGAAGGATGGGTCGTGAAAACTTTGTATTGACTACCATCATTTGAACAAGGCGATGATCTAGAACCACTATCTGTTGCCTAGAATAGATGATTTGGTTGATCAAATGAAAGGAGTGACGGTGTTTTCAAGGATCGACTTGAGATAAGGATATCACCAGTTATGAATTAAAGAGGAAGATATTCTTAATACCGCATTCAAGATGAATATCGAACACTATGAGTTTACGGTTTTACCATTTGGACTAACAAATGCCCCGGGGTATTCATGAGTTTGATGAATGGGGTGTTTCACGAATACTTGGACACGTTTTTTCTAGTATTCATTGATGACATACTTGTATATCCCCGTATGAAATAAGAACATGATGAACATTTATGCTTGGTACTATAGTGTTTACGGGAAACAAATTATCAGGAAACTATCTAAATGTTCCTTTTTACCAATCAAAGATTCATTACTTAGGGCATATTATATCTGACAAAGGCATCATTATGGATCGAGAAAAGGTAGAGGCTATTATGGAATGGCCTATGTCAAAATGCATACAAGAAGTGCACAACTTATGGGTTTAGCGAGATATTATCGACGGTTCGTAGAAGATTTTTAGAAGATAGAAAATCTGATCACGGGATTACAGAAGAAAACAAGAAGTTTTTATGGACCTAGAAATGCACAGAAATTTTTTTAAGGCTCAAGGAATTCTTGATGACCACATCGATACTAAAATTTCTCGACATGGACAAGGAATTCTTGGTAATCACAGACGCATCCAAGAGAGGTTTAGGTGTAGTCTTGATGCAAGATGGTCGAGTGATCGGTTACATTTCAAGGAAATTGAGAAAGAAGGAGGAGAACTATGTCACACATGATTTGGAGTTATTTTCCATTGTGAATGCATTGAGAGTGGGAGAGACTATTTGATTGGATGAAAATTTGGACTAAAAATAGATCACTGTGGATTGCAACACATATTTACGCAGAGTGACCTGAATGCACGACATAGGTGTTGGTCAGAACTATTTAGCAAATACAACTTTGACATTCCTTACATAAAAGGTACGGTAAATAGAGTGGTTGATGTGTTGAGTCGGAGACCATGCATATTCTCGGTGAAACCTCTTCAGAGAAATCTTCGAGAAAGGATTCTAATTATACAGATCAACGATGACTGGTATAAATAGGTTGAGGAAAATATTGAATAATACACCATGATGGTACCAAAGTTTAAGGGTTGTACATTGGACAACGATGGGATGCTGAGGTATGATGATATAATTTACATACCACATAATGACGAATTAAGAAATTTGATCTTAAGTGAAGTGCATCGCGCAGTGTACATGGATCATCTAGGATTCACGAAGATGAAGGAAGACCTTAATCCTTTACTCTTCTAGAATAGAATGAAGGCCGACATAGCTAGTTACGGGTGAGATGTCTAGAATGTTAGTAGGTGAAAGATGAACATAGACATCCGACAAGGTTACTACAACCACATGCTATTCTAGAATTGTAATGGGAGGTCTTTCGACAGACTTTATCGTTGGATTTTTGTTGACGACAAGGAGACATGACTCAATTTTCATGGTGGTTGACATTATGACGAAGAGTGCACATTTTATTCATGTATGTACAACATATCAGGCACCAGACATGGCTAGAGTTTTTATAAGTGATATCGTGAGATTACATGGAATTCCAAGAAGGATCATATCTAATCGAGGATCGGTGTTTATAGGATGATTTTGGACTAATTTCCAAGAGGCTTGGGAATGCAATTGAACTTTAGTACAACATATCATCCTGAGACAGACAGGCAGACAGAAATAACAACCCAAATTTTGGAAGATATGTTGCATATGTACGTGATGGACCAACAGAAGAATTGGGAAGAGTTCTTGCCACTGGTAGAGTTTGCGTACAACAACATCTATCAAAGTACAATTAAGATGACACCATTTGAGTTTCTTTACGGGCAACTTTGTTGGATGCCATTAATATGGGATCGAATTGAGGATAGGATCCTGGTAGGACTAGAAGCGATCCAAGAAATGGAAGAACAAATGCAATCGATAAGAAAAATGATTAAAGAAGTGCAATATTGGTAGAATAGTTATGTCGATGCACATCATGTTGACCACAATTATGAAGTTGGCGACCGGATTTTCCTATGGGTGAAACTGTACAAGAGTTCGATCAAGTTTGGAAGGGGTGCTAAACTCTCTCCTAGGTTTGTCAGACCTTTTGAAGTTGTGGAAAGGAAAGTACCCATGGCCTATCAACTAACCTTGCCTTATTTTTGAGGCATATGCACAGTGTTTTTCATGTATATGTTTTGAGACATTATATTAGTGATCCTACGCAAGTGATTGACATGAGTTATTTACAGGTGTCAGACAAGGGTTCACTCACGGCAGAGCCAATCCGAATTCTAGATCATCATATTCGATAGATACGACATCGAACATTCGATCAGGTCAATGTCTAGTGGGACAATTATAGTACAAACTCGGCTACCTGGGAGGACGCATATGATATGCACCGGTCATTTCCTTACTTATTTGATAGATTAGACATATAGATCTTGTCAGATACTTTTATTACTTCATTTTATATATTGTACAACTTTGGGATGAAGTTTAAAACAAGAAGAGGTGTATGTAACATCCCTCTCTTGCTAGCACATGTTATTGACATATTTTTTGAGGACACTTGAGTGCAAGTGCTTATGGATTCTTATGATGACGTTGATGTATTATGAATTAATTTTATTTGATATATGGTTATCTGTTTCACTTATGGATTATTTGTTGGATCCTGTTGTCACTTATGCCAAAGGATTGATTGATTGATGTCAAAGGACTGATGTCAAAGGATTGATTGATGTCAAAGATCAAATGATTGATGTAAAAGGAACAATATCGTGTCATAGTATATTGATGGATCATGTATTGTCCTTGATGTCAATGGATTGATGTCAAGTGGAGTCATAGTCATATGATGTCATGCATAGATGAAGATGGATCAATGAGTTATCATTGATATATGATGCATAGATGAATATGGATCGATGTGGTTTCATTGATATATGATGCATAGTTGGATTGAAGTAAAGATGACTCATTATTGTCTTGATAAGGAGTACAAATGGATGAACTCCAAAGTGGTCCCCTTATGGTGAAAGCCCTCATGGGAAGACACTTTGCAATTAATTGTCTTATCATGGTTGATAAGGAGTACAAATGGATGAACTCCAAATTCGTCCCCTTATGGTGAAATCCCTCACAGAAAGACGCTTTGCGGTTGGGTTATCCTAGAAGTATGGTTAGAGAACACATGCTTAATTGTGGAATAATCAGATGAAGATCAATAAATTTTCCAATGAAACTATCCTAGATGGATAGTGTTTGTCATACCATTTCCGTTGGTATGTGGAACATCACATAAATCCTCACAGTTCGAGAGTTATGGCCTTACAAAGTTGAAGGACCCTCATATGTTGGCTTGAAGCCCCAAAAGGTCAAAGAAGTCAAAGTGCTTACAAAGAAGGAGGATTATTTAAATAATAAATTGAAGTGACAAAGTAAAAAAAGATTATTTAAATAATAAAGTGAGGTGACAAAATCAAAGAGGATTATTTAAATAATAAAGTGAAGTGACAAAGTCAAGGAGGATTATTTAAATAATAAAGTAAATGGAGAACTTTCTAATTATATAAAATGGTTATAAGAAGATTAACCCTAAAATAAGGAAAGAATTTTAAGTGGTCCAGTGGCTATTGGATACATGGACAAGTGGAAAAATGGGAAAAGATGGACATAGGTGACTATGTGGACAAAGTGGCTATGTGGAAAAAGTGGCCTAGAAGATGCTTCTAAGGAATATACTTGGAGAGTACAAATAAGAGGCAAGGGTCTCTTGTGAAATATCTCTTGAGCATATCTTGAATATCTGTTCTGAGAGAGATATTTACTGGAGGATCTCATGGACTCGTCAAAGTTTTCGTAAGTCTGAGATCATGACGGTGAAAGTTTTGGAAGTTCAGAAACCCTAGTTTCTAAAGGAGTACGCGAGCAACAATGGGCTAGAGAATGTACATACATGAGCTACAATGAGGCAGGATGCGTACACACTTAGGCTAAAGGAAGGAAGAGAGCCTACATTTGGATAAATTCATGAAGACTTGAGTGTGAGATGATGCTAGGTTCTTGAAGTCTGAAGCAAGTTCCATATATGCATACTATGGGCTCATATTTTCCATAGAAACTCTAGTATGGTCACATAGTTGTCTTGATGGATACTCTTGCTTATTGTATGGTGAATTATTAAGGAATTCTTGGTATGATTGTAGTGACATGGTTATGTTTATTGATTGATGGAGTGAGAAAGACTCTTATGTTTCAGTACTGATATGGTTTCCATAGTACACTGGTTATTTATGTTTGAGTAGCATTCATATTGTATGGTTGAGGAGCATGAGTAAGTTTTTGGAGAGTATTGATGTGTTGAGATTAGTTATGGTACATATTGGACAGTGTAAGACATAAGTCAATGTGATTGAAGGATGCAGAGGATGTGAGTTTTTCATGGAGAGAAAACCCTAATTTTTCAGAAGGAATACACAAGTTGTAGTACAGACAGGTTGCGTACATATGCGAGATGTACTACTGGTAGGGCACGTACATACGCGTGCTGCACTACCGACAGGTCATGTAACTGTGGATAGATTGGTATCTATTGAGGATTGATTCCTCTTCTTAGTTGGCGCTGAGTTGTGTAAGTTGAGTCTTGAATTATAGAGCTGGTGCTCTTGTGGACTTGTAACTCTATTCAGTTGTTGATGATAACCCCAGGATTGTAGTTTGTAATAAAAAGAAAATTGTACATACATCTTGTGTTCTTTGTGTTCCTTTTGGTGATGACTTATTGATGATATATGTTGTTGATGTATGTTCACATTGAACTGGTTATAAAAGACAACAATAAGTAATGAGTAAATGGTGATTTCTAACTAAGGATTTTTGTGAAGGGAAGTTTGAAAAAGATCCCTACACTGATTCACCCCCCCTCTTAGTGTGGTCAGTGTGTCCAACAATTGGTATCATAGAAAGCCTTCACTATAAGCCTTAAAAAGATTGGAGGAGATCAATGGAAACAAAAATGGATGATGAATTTCCAATCCTTGATGAGGAAAACTATTCTACATGGAAAATAGAAACAAAGATGCATTTGAAGGAAATAGGAGCAGGTGTTTGGAAATCAACTATTGGTGGATCAATTCCTTTGAAGAACAAGTCAAAGTTTTCATCTTAAAGGGAATAAAATAAGAATTATGCATTGTCTCTCAAGACCATTCTTAGTGGACTCTCAAGTTCTATCAAAGAGAGCATGGGAAAATGCACTTTCGCCAAGGATATATGGCTAAAGCTAGAGGAGACATACCAAAGAAAGAAGGAAGACACTAAAGACGACTCCATCAAGAACAATGAAGATAAATAATCTCCAAAATCCTTTATTTGTAATGATTTTAAATTTGATGATGTTGGAAAAAAGGAAGACCTTGAAGACAATTCCATCAAGATCAATGAAGGTAAATAATCTCCAAAATCCCTTGATTGCAATATTTCAAAATCTGATGATGTTGAATATTTCTTTACAAGTGAAAAAGAAAATACAGAAATAGTTTGTGTAGAGTTAGATGATAGTTATCCCATGGAAAAAGTAGAAGAAAAACTATCAGAGCTTAAAAGGAAAGTTGAATGGGTTCTATTTGAATACAACTATGAACATTATTACATATAATATAGTTATATTTATGATAACACTAAAATGTTTCTTAAAAAAAATCAAAGGCATATCTTGAAGTTAAAGGAAATGCTCAAGGAACAAGAAGAAAGTAAAAAGATTCAATTAGAAGAAAAAGAAGAAGAGATCAAAAGACTAAACAATGAAATATAAGAAAATAAGAGCATAGATAATGATACTAGAAAAAGTCTTGAAGTTAATGTCCATGTCAAGACCCAAATTGAAGAAGCCAAAAGGATAGAGGAATTACTAAAGAATCAAGTAAATGAAAAGGAGGATTCATGTCATAAGTTGGAAGTTGAAGTTGTTGATCTTAGAAAGAAAGTAGAGAAGTCAAACAAATTCTTGAATAGCTCAACAATATTGAATGAGATCTTGGATAGTCAAAGATCACCAAATGATAAATCAGGTCTTAGATACAAGAAATAAGCTACACATGCTGAAGAAAACACTTCAAAGAAGCATGAGGTAAGTCCCTCACTCTCAAAGGATGGAAATAATATTGCAAGTCAATCATCTACACAAGGAAAGGAAAGTTTCAAAAGAACAAAGCAAGGAAGACATCGAGAAGCCATATGTTGTGTTGCTTATATGTTTAGTATAATGCACTCATTAATTATCAATCCAAGATTTATAATCAACAGAGTTATAAGACACCAGTAAGAAAGGTAATTTCTAATGTCACAAGTATAGAACTAAGCTAGATTATACATGTGGAAACAAATCAAAATAGCAAACTGCAATGCACTTTGGTTGTCATTCACAGAGAGGTTATCTACTCCATTATGGCACATGCAAGTATGAGATGGAGTTGGTTTGGCAGATCAACTCTGCTATCTGGCCCATAAAACTAACTATGCAATCCACACTTCTGAAAGGGAAATCACACATCAATCATCAAGACATAGCATCGGTAGTTCAAAAGTCAATATACTGAGTATGTTGTGGTTCACAATGTGTTGTTGTGAACTTCACTAGTTCTCCTTCAAATATGTCTGACTACTGCTGCCAACATTCATGTCTATAGAACAAAATCAAATTCATAAAAATAGAGCATATGCAAAAGCAGGGCGAGTAAAGATCTCTAAGAAATCATATAATGGAAATCCTAGTCTAAGTTGTATTGCTATCATCTATTATAGTTAAATCTTCAACTAATTTAACATTTACACTATTGAAAACAAATGCTAATGCTAATTTACGAAGATGCTAACCTTTGTTGGGAGGTGGGTCCTTGCCGCTTCAACAGGTCAGCTATTGGAGTCTACAGTAAGCTTGTTTTCAACCCACACATTACTCTCACTCAAATCTCAAAACATAAAATCAAACTTTTGTTAACAACTCAACTCATATTCAATCATAGACAATCAAGACATGGAGATAAATGAGGTTCTTCTATTAGTCTTCACTCAAAATATGTTCTACAATATCACACGCTGCTTCACATGTTGGTAATATGCTAACTCCCCCTTCCACCATCCTTTCCACGACTATTTAAAGAGTCTTAGTCGTGAAACACAAGGAGGTGAAGTGATTTTCAAATTAGTCAAATGTTTAAATTTAATTATTTGGTTACATATTTTAGCTTCATCCTCATGACACGAAGTGCATGAGGATGAGGCAATCAACAAACTATTCTAACATAGCCTTGCTAAAGAAAATAAACATCCACTAATTGTCTTGGGTGATCTGGAGCTAAACTTGGTACATTCGGCTCTCTATATTGGTACCGGATCATGACAGGTAGATGGTACTGGATCACAACAGTACACAAATGGCGGTACTGGATCATGACAGTCCACGACCGTTGGTACCGGATCACAACATATGAGATTTAGTACCAGATGCATTTGGTACCAGATTTAGACATTGGTAGTATTAGTGCACAAGTACTGGATAGTTGAGCTGGTATAGGAAGGTTGGATTTATCTATAGGTCAAAGATTATACATGGAAAATTGAAGCATTAGTACATGAAATATTTAATTCCCTAGCTCAATAAACCACAAAATGCATGAATTAACCATACTTTACCTTATTAACTTATCATTGGCTAATGGTAGCGTTCTTGTCATTCACCCAAGCTTAGGTAAGCCAAAAAGGTATAGATGAAGAGTATAATAGGGTAATGGGGATGTCAATTTCGGGTCTCAACATTCCCCCATGCCAAAATCATTGCATGTCCTCATGCAACTGAAAACAAAYCCAAAATTTTTCARAACTTGAGACTGTGTTCTTTACTTTGGTGGATCAATGATGTTGATGGTTGAGGCCTCTTCTTTCAGCTCCCTTTTTATGACCCTAACGTATTGTAGGAGTCATAGTACCTTCTTGATCTTGTTAGAAGTCTCTTCATGGTCATCTTGAAGTTGTTGGTTGGTTGCTTTCAATTGCTCATTTTCCTTTTTGATATACCTGTCCAATAGTTGGTATTCCTTCACTCTTGTTGGAGTTCTTGATTTTGTTTTTGCAGTTCCCTAATCTTTTTCTTCATTTGTTCTTTTTTTAAGGACTTTTTTTATTCCATCGTTGCTAGCTAGATGCATTCTATTTCATTGACTTCCTCCCTCATCCCACATAAAGTAATAGTGGCTTGTTCCTCGGTCAAACTAGGGATGTCATCTTGGACTGATAAATCTTCAGAAGGGGAGGTAAGATCGATTGGATCTTCCTGTGTATGAGGACTGACGATTGTTTTTCTTTTCTTTGCCATGCTCCTTGTGGTTCTTTTACAAGGAGGTACCGGATTAGGGGTGCTCACAGGCTTCCTTTTCTTCTTTTCTAATTGTGAAATGGTGACAGGGGATTGTGCCATATACTATTTACTTTTAGTTTCTGAGCTATTCTTCCCTTTCTTCATCATTTTTCTCTGATGGCCCTTTTTCTCAACTACCACTGTTGAAGTCTCCTCTACTAATTTGTTTTTACCTTTCGATTCAGAGCTTTTAAAAGTATTATTGACTGTGGAAGAGGGCCCTGCTTTTTCGTGTTGTCTCACTGCCCTAGATGATGGTGGAGTTGTCTTATCCTTCTTTCCCTTTTTCTTTTGAGGTTCCTTATTTTTATTTGGAGAATGTTGGGTTTCCTCCATAGGTTTATTTTGTGTGGGAAGGTGTTGAGTGATAAGGGTTTTCCAACTAATCCTATGTTTCCTAAGTTCATGTTAAACTAGCATTTTAATGAGACCTTGATGGTAAATGCTAGTCTTCTTAGTTTTGGATAGGGATTTAACACCTCTTACCATTTTGTTCAAACTCATCCATAAAAAATATGGGAAATCAATTTTAGGGCCTCCTTCAAAGTGTAATATAATCCTAAGATGATATATGAAGGTCAAAGCATACCTTCCCTCACAAGTGATGAATCATTGAAGACTGGTAATCATTGGATGATACTCTTCCTTGATATAGTTCCTAGGGATCCCCTTTTTCCAGTCAGGGTGTTGATGGTCTTCTTTCAAGAATTGTTGGCACATTTCCTTGTTGATTCCTACACCTTTGAAGTATTTGTCTCCTCTGTTAGGTAATCCCGTGACCTACCTTAAGGTTGCTTCATTGATTGTCAGTTGTAGATTGCCTATATGTGCAATCTCTCTATCGTAACCCTGAATAAATTCGTGAGATATCTTCTCGTGCCATCCTATGAATTTTTCCAAAAATGGCATCCATCCTGATCTAGCATATTTTTATTGACATAATTGGAACTCCTCGGTGTCTCTAACGACCATCATTATAAGTTGTGTGAAAAGGATCGGGTTGTAGCACACGAGTTTAGTCAATTGATGAGGGTAAGGGTTTGGTATCGGAGAGGAGTAGGCTCAGGACTGGAGAAAGCTCATGACAAAGGGAATATGGTGATGGTGTTGATAATGCGAATGGTAAGTTTAAGTAAGGATGTCGCAAGGAAAATTTATGACTAGGTGAGGCTTATCTGGATGGCTTCGCCACCCAGATAAGCCATTTCATTTCTACCTGTTACTGTAATGATGAGGACAAGATGTTGGGTGTCAAAGCATCATTTTGGGATAGGTGATTGGACTTTTGGGTGGTGAATTTGATGTTGGAGCATGGTTCATGACATAAGATAGGTTCATGAATTGCTTAAGGATGAAATATATTTGTGGCTTATCATTACTAGACATGCTTCATATTTTGATGTGATTTTTCCCTTAACCATGTTCGAGCGCTATGAGAGGATTGATTAAGTTTAGGCATATGGGTATGAGGGATAGGTGCATGGTTTTAATACTAAGGTCATAAGATCTAGTATGTATTTTCATACTTATTGTAGTTTTATGAGCATAGGAAAATAAATACCATGTTACCTTTGCTCTTATCTTTGTATGATCAATACCCATAGCATGTGCGACTGCTTGTAAATTGTCAGAATTCGTCCTTTTAGACTGAAGTTTCTTGAAAACTTGGTACCAGAATATCTTGTACTTCTTTTATTCTATGATTATCTTCTTTTGTATTTGGTTCTATAGGGTGATCATGTGAGTCTGAGAAATAGTTCTGAAGGGGCTCTTTGACCTTCCCCCATGCCAAAGATGTTGTATATCTGTATGCAAGAAGATTCAAAATTTTATATCATAATGGAGAAAAGATGATAAGAGCAAAATAAACTAATCAAATTCCAGGAGTACATTTATCACCTATCATATGATCTAATACCTAAAAGAAGTGAAATTTCCCTTCTTTTGATGGATTATTGACAAAGGTAGCATTCAACAGTGAAACATGGGAATATTTATATGTTTGCCAGAAGAACAGATCCCACCTAACTTGCTTAAGAGATTTACTATCATTGGATGTTATAGATAAATTTCACAGTATAAGTAGATTAGACTCCCTAGTTAGGGCTCCACTCTTAAGAAGTTTCCTTCTTAGGTAACATAGGCTTTAGATGTTAGACCAGTAAGTTGACTTAGGGTGATTCTCAAATGAACATTTTCTTGAAGTAATTATGTTGTTGATTAATCTGGAGTTTGTATCTCATGAAAGCCAATAGTGACCTTGGCTCTTTTTGTTTTGGATGAAATAGTGAATTTTTCAATTAGACAAGTATAGATGAGACATTTCTCAACTAGAACCCACTGCCAGCAAGCCTGTTCAGTACTCTAGTGGGATAGTTTTGATAATTAGTGAGAGGTTCCTTCCCCAGGAAGAATGCCCTATTGGCAATAGGCCTGTTCAGTACCCTGATGGGTTTGCCTAGTCATACCAAAGACCGATACCCGCTTCCAGTAGACCTGTTCAATATCGCAGAGGGTTAGTCTCTTAAACCCTTTTTCCATTAGAGGCTTCTTGTCCATAGTCACCTATTTTGGTTTTAATTAAAGAGTGCTTTGCACGGTGATAGGGGAGGCTTGTCTAAAAACCTTTTTACAGGATGGGATGGTATTGGGTTGGAAGGCATTTACTCTTCTTTTGAATGTATTTTAAAGATTTGTCTGAAGGAAAAATAAACTTTTTATGCACATTATTTATTTAGAGTGATCCAGATGTATAATTTTGTCTGAATTTGTCCATAAAAGAATGACCTAAAATTTCCTTAGGGTATTGGTACATCCTCTTCCATAAAATTTTTGGTAGTGTGCCCATGGTAGAGAGTGTTCATATACTCATATGTTACTCTTTAATAAGATAATCCAATGAATACTATTGAAGTATGGTTAGGGTGAGATAGTTACTTATAGGCTAATATATTTTTTTCCTTTAAATCATGCTGAAATACTAGGTAAAGGCAACTTCTAGCCTTTGGAGCGGATTACAGTTCTTTGAGAAATCATAGGTAAAGATTATGTCCCTCTTTTTATTTTGTTTTTAAGCAACAGAACCAAAATAAATTAAAATACTTCTTTTTAACTAGCAACAGAACCAAAAGAAATTAAAATACTTTCCTTTAGTTGTCAACAGAACCAAAAGAAATTAATGCTTCACAAGGGCTACCATTTGATACTGCATTCGGCTTCTTGGTTCCAGCTTAAGTGGTTGTTTGCATGGATTCGTAATTCAGATAATTGACATAATATTTTGAAATATGCATAGTATGATTTGTCAATTAGGTAATGTGTCTTGATAGTACTGTAGAAGGACAAACTTCTGGTACCGGACTGGTATCGAATTGCTGGTACCGGACTGCTGGTACCGAACTGGTACCGAACTATTGGTACTGGAACAGAACATGATTTATGGTACCAAAGTAGAACATAATATTGTTGATGCCTACAAACTGATGTATAGCAAGTTCGTGAAGGATCAAATAAATTATAGAAATTTACTTACAAAAAAAGAAAAAAAATTGCGAAAGTAAAACAAAAGGAGGTAAGAATCTCTTGTTACCTTCATCTTATTAACAAAATTCGATCCACACCTATGTACAAAAATTTCAAATAAACCAATCAATAAATGTGGATCAGTAGGAGGGTCTCCTTTGCTACTAATCATCTACATATCTGAATTTTGTAGTATACGAGTCAGGAATTCTTCTTTTGACAGGGGTTTGTTGTAAACTCACAACTGGTGACCATTCACAAGTAGTGGTGTTTGTTGTTCATCAATTATATTTATCCTGATTGAACCATTATCGTAGACAGTGTCAATTTCGTAAGATCCCATCCAACAGGTAGTTAACTTACCTTTGAAGTTCTTGAATCTGCTGTCATACAATAGGGCCCAATCTCCTTGTTGAAAATTTTTCTTTTTGAGATACTTGTCATGCCATTTTGTTCTCTGTTCTTGAATGAGGGTAGTTCTTTGAAGTGCTTCCTGCCTGGTTTCATCCAAAGAATTAAGATGCAAGAGTCTTTATTTTTGGGCTTCATCCAAGTTCATGCCAACTTGTACTGCAGTCCTGAAGGTTTTGATCTGGAATTCTATGGGAAGAAGCACATGCTTCCCCTATACCAACTCATAGGGTGTATGTCCATTTGTATTCCTCTAGGTGATTCTATAAGCCCATAAGGCTTCTAATAATATGTCAGCCCAATCCTTATGGGGCAGTTGTACTGTTTTGGTAAGAAATGACTCAATAACTTTGTTGGTAGATTCTACTTGTCCATTTTCTTGTGGATGGTAGGGTGTAGATTTCCTGTGTTTGATTTGGTACTATTCTGTAACATATTTGACTAGATGAGAGGTAAATTGAGTTCCCTGATCAGTAACAATTTCTCAAGGTACACCAAATCTGGTAAAGATATCATTAAAAAGGAAATCTACCACTGATTGTTCACTTGCATCTGCTAAAGATTTTGCTTCAACCCATTTAGTCACATAGTTAGTGCATACAAGTATATACTTTTTCTTTTTAGATGCAGGGTTAATGGGCCCTACAAAATATAATGCCCATTTCTTGAAAGGCTCAATAACTACTTGGGCTTGAAGTGGCATTTGGTCTTGTTTAGTAGGCTTACTCATTCGTTGGCATTCATCACAATTGGATACATAGGTTTTAGCATCTCTGAAAATATGGGGCCAATAGTAACCAGATTGCAGAAATTTGTAAGGGGTCCTTTTGTCTGCAAAGTGTCCTCCACAAGGACCATCATGGCAGTCTTGCAGAATATCATGAATTTCATCTTCCCTTACACATCTCCTGATCACCAAATCTGGTCCTGTTTTGTAGAGGAAATCATCGTGCCACATGTAATTTGCACTTAGTTGAATTACTTTTTGTTTTTTTCTAGGAGACAATTTCTGAGGCATCTTCCTTGTCACAAGATAGTTGGCGACATCTATATACCACGGAGTGAATGTAGAAATAGAAAATAAATTTTCATCAGGAAAGTTATCTTCTACTAGTGCATTATCTCCCAGATGAATCATTCTAGATAATAAATCAGACACAAGATTATCTTTACCGGTTCTATCAATAATGTTGATATTAAACTCTTGTAATAATAAGAGCCATCGTGTAACTCTAGGATTTGTTACAGGTTTGTTCATTAAGAATTTGATGGTTGAATGATTAGTGTGTACAAAAGATTGATATCCTATAATATAGTGTCTAAATTTATTGATAGCATGGACTACAACTAGCAATTGGTTTTCTGTGACCGTATAATTAACTTCAGTTGGAGACAAATTTTTACTGACAAAGTAAATAGCATAGGGCATTTGATTTTCTCTTTGTCCAAGGACTGCCCCAAGGGCTGTGTCTAAGGCATCAATATAGATATGAAAAGGAAGGGACCAATTTGGTCCTCTTAATAAAGGGGTAGTTGACAATTTTTGTTTTAGAATTTCGAAAGATATTTGGCATTCATCATCCCACTTAAATTCAACTTATTTAGATAATAATTTGAATAAAGGGGTAGCTAGGCATGTAAAATTCAGAATGAATATTCTATGGTAGCCAACATGTCCTAAAAAGTTGCGGAGTTCCTTTTGTGAGGAAGGTATTCTGATTTGTGTGATGATATAAATATTTTTCGGATCAACTCTCATTCCAGAAACGTAAATGTGATGTCCCAAAACAATACCTTCAGTGAGCATCATTTTTTATTTTTCATTACTTAAGGAAAGATTAGTTTCCTTACACCTAATCAAGACTTTTTCTAGACTGGTCAATGCTTCCTGGAAGTCTTGTCCATGGACTGTAAAGTCATCCATGTAGACTTCCACACAATCATTGGTCAAGTCATAGAAAATGGCTAGGACAACTCTTTGAAAAGTGGCTAGGGCATTGAAAATTCTGAAAGGTAGCACCCTATAAGCATATGTGCCCCAAGGGCAGGTGAAAGTGGTCTTTTGTTGGTCTTCGGGTGCAATTTGTATCTGGTTGTAACCACTAAACCCATCCAAGAATGAAAAATACTTCTTTCTAGACATGGTATCTAGCACCTAATCAATAAATGGTAAGGGAAAATAATCCCTGTGGCTGGCTTTGTTTAACTCCCGAAAGCCTACACATATCCTCCACTTACCATTTTTCTTGGGAACTATGACAAGTGGAGATACCCATTGACTATTTGAAATGGGGTATATGAGATTGGCTCGAAGGAGTTTTTGCAATTCCTC
>JZKD02S0188274.1:104426-141415 GCA_000966675.3 Picea glauca | reverse complement strand
TGCATGTGTCAGGGTGAATGCCTTTCATGTTTTCATAATCCCATGCAAAGGCATCAAATTGTCTTTGGAGCATTTCAATCACTTGTGTCTTTTGTTCTGGTTCCAAACTAGAGTTTATATACAAAGGTTTTCCTTGGCTAATATCAACAAGTTCAGTAGTTTCTTCCTTATCTGAGGAGGCTAGTGATAAAGTATATAATTGAGTGATATCAGGGTGCCAAGTTTGTTGAAATTCAGAACTAAAAATATGTGACAATTATGCAAAAGACCTTAGGTATTCAATGCAATTTGTGTCAGCCAAAAATAAGCTTAAGACTTGTTTATCTGATTGTTCTTGTATTTCTCTTACTTGTTCAAGTGTTAACAGAGGTTTGATGCAATCTTCCTCTCCTTAAGGGTTTTCTAACCAAATAGGTATTTCCTGTGCCGGTTGGGCAGGAGGGAAGAGGACAAGTTTTTGGCTATGTGTGCCATTGGATATAGTCATCTCACCAGACCGACAGTTGATAAAGGAATCTATTGTGGCTACCCAAGGGCGGACAAGAACCACAGGGTGTCCTGGTTTGGAGGATGATTTAGAATAGATGACTAAAAAGCCTACTGGATATTCCCAAGAAGCTAGAGTGACTGTGACATCATCTAGACTTCTTGCAGAGCTAATGACTGACTTATCTGCCAACTCGATCATGGTTTGGGTTTGTCTTAACTGGTTGATTCGGAGATTTTGCATAGTGTCAAAAGGAATTACATTAATAGCTACACCCAAATCAATGAGTGTGTTTGGTAGAGAAATGCCATTAATTTCAATAGTGACTACTGGATTTCCAAGGTCATTATATTTGTATGGCATTTCAGAAATAAATTCAGATAATTGTCCCACTACCTGAACAAGGGGAGGTTCATTCTTCTTCCTTCCTGGTTTCTTAATGCAAAAATCCCTTATGATTTTGGCATATATAGGGATAACCTTAATGTCTTGCAGCAGATGTATTTTTATGCACACATTTCGTAATTCATCTTCTATATCTCTGTGGAAGGGTGGGTCGGGTTTCTTCACTAATAGTCTTTCAGGGTAAGGTGGGAGATTAATTTGTTGGGGTACTCGTACAGACTGAGAAGTGATTGGAATAGGAGGAGAGGCCTCTTCTTCTGCAGAGGTGGTTTGAGTGTTTTCTTCCTCAGAATGATTATCATTTTCTTCCTGAATTATTACTGCAGGATCTGATTGGTTTACAACTTTCCCTAATCGTAGTTAAATTTCATAGGTGGGAAAGGTTTGAACTTTTGTATTCTTCATAGGGTCGGTGGGTCGATTATTGGGGTTAGGGACTGGCTTGGCAGGGATTGTTGTTTGTCTAGGAGGATTTTGGGCAGCTTGGTTTTGTGGTTGTTGATTGGCATTTATAGATACTTGTTGTTGATTAGGGTTCAGGGGGGTTGTAAATTGCTGTTGTATAGGAGGTGGGAGTAAATCTTGCATTTGTGGTGGGTTGAATCTAGGTAGTGATTGGGAAATGTTTACAGGGTATTGTGGATATGTAGGGTAAGAGATATTTCCATACATAGGTCCCCTCCAACCTTGTTGCTAAGGTTGAGTTTGAGTTTGCTGAGGTGTCCATTGTGGATAGGTCATTGGGGAAGGACCCCATTGTTGTTGTTGATATTGTGCATTAGGATCATAAAATGTATTGGGATTTTGGGCTCTCCAAGGTCTTTTGGAAGGGTATGGTTGTTCTTGTGAGACTCCTCCTCCCCTATACATGGCTTGTAGCTCAAGGAAGGTTGGACACTCAAATGTGGGGTGTTCTAGTGTACATAGACCACGGATTTCTATGACATTTAATGGGAATTCTTTCTCATTGTGCTTATTTTGGCATCTATGACAAAATATTGCTAAATCAACCTCTTCTTCTTATTTATTTTTCAGTTTCAGAGTATCTAACTGGTTACTTATTGTGCTCAAAATGTCTGTTTTAAAGTTCTCCAATAAGTTTCCTAACTCAGTTCTGGTGAAAGTCCCTGAGCTTTGTTTTGTATTTCTGCTAAAAGGATCTCTTGGTCCTTTACCTATTTTAGCTTGGTCTCTTGAGTATCTCCTACAGTAATCTACAATTTCTAAAAAAGGTTTTTGGTTTACATCTCTTGAACTCAACAAGTTTAAACCTTCTATGCAATCATCTCTAAGACCTTTCAAGAATACAGTTATTACTACAGATGGGTCTGTGGTGAATAGTTTTGACTTCTGATAGTTGTATAAGAACCTTTCTAAGTAGTCTTCAGGGATTTCATCTTTTTTTTTCTTTATGCAGGAGCATCGTCAGCAGCAAGCAAGCGCGGAGGTGAAAGACAACTGGAAGACCACCAACACATGTCTTGGAATGTTTTTGGAATATTAATGTAATAACTAGAAGGCGTACTTTGAATTTATATCTGGGAGGATGTAAACATATCATGAGTGATTCACTCTCATCTGTAGGAGATAGAGGAATTTATGAGTAGTTAAAGAAAGTAGGTAGATTTGAATTCTAGATATGACAGTTTTAGGAATAGGAGGGAAAACGGATATAGACACCCTCATCTTTGTATCTTTGTATCATTAGAACATTATAACATGAGAGCATAGAGAAGAAGAGAGAGATATAGCAGAAAGTTGTAGAGAAGAACCCATGTATAGAAGTTCTGAATTAATATATGAAGCTTTGATTAAGATTCATGGTGTTATGATGCTTTCTGTGTATACATGCTGAATGATATGCTCATGGTTGTTATTCTCTCTTTTATGCATTTACTTTAATATTGTGTGAATGTATGATTTCATGTTGAATGTTTGAAGTCAGAGAGAGAGAGAGAGAATGAGTTTCAATTGTTTCTCTTCCTGAGTGAGAAGTTCTTGCAAGGAGTGCAGTGAAATCGTCTGCAAGGAGTGCGTTGACATAGGTTTAGAGTTTATCTCTGAAAGCTTAGGAAAGATACCATTGTTCTTATTCCCGTAGAAGTGCAGATGAGGCACAGAAGCCGTGCAAGGTGTGCACAAGCTGGTTGAAAGCTGAGAACTTATCAATCAAGGGGTGAATTGAAGGATTGTTATTGCAAGAAGGTGCACAGAGTCGAGATAATCAAATACTTAAAAGTATTTGAGGGATTGCCACAAGAAATGCATGCAGGAGTCTTTTGAAGACTCGATTTTGTAAAGAAAGCTCAGAGGGAGTAGCATCTTTGAACATTTCAAAGGGAGACAGAGTGAAGTCACTTTGCAGAGGTCAAGTGCAGGTGAAGGGATATTTTGGCCATTTTGCAGAAACCTTCAAGGAGGGAACGAGCGATCGAAATTCTCTGTGGATAATTCTTGAAATCACGAGGACCGTAGGATCTAGGGAAGTTGCAGGGTGGTTAAAGGTGAGCAAGATTTCCACTCTAGGATCTAGAATCAATGTGGACCATTGATTGTGCTTTGCACAAGCTGCCAGATCATTTCGGTATTTCAGAGATCCTAGTGATGAGGAGTCGAGTGCAGTGGAACAAAAGTCACGAGTTGCGATTGGACCTAGATTAAAGTTTCATGATTTCAGCACTTCGGGCACCAGGAAACGAAGAAGGTAGTGCTTTGGGAGAGAAAGTCCTGAAAACCCAAAAGGGTGACAAGTGGCAAGAGTCTACGTCAGATATAGGAAGTGGTTGAGTGGACAGGTGGCGTGTCCTCGTCAAAAAGGTGGAGTCAATCCTTGTTCACTATTTCAGGGTTCAGAGGTTAGCGAGTTGTTAAATTTGGATCTGGATTCAGGAAACCATGAAGTCCAAAAACCCAATGAAGTGAGAAGTCTATTGTGGGGCCAACCTTTGTTGAACGTGTCGGGATTCGACATTTTGGCATTTTCAAGGACAAGGGATCGAGTTTCTTTGTCCCGAGATTCCTGAAATTGTGAAACGTGATAACAATTTTGGCAAATCGACATTTTGGGTTTCGACAGTTGGAAGGTTGAGAAACTCGACGATAGGTATCACGAAGTCATGAACCCCAAAGTCCCGAATTTGAATAGGGTGTGACACTATTGCAGTCCGGGGGATTTGAGTTGGTGCTTGGTGTTTTTAAACATAGGCTCAACTCATAAGGACCTGTGGATACACTATTATGTGTGAAGGGTATTTCCCGAGGGGAAACCAAAGAGTCAATTTGACTCAAGGGGCAGATTAGAATGATCCTGTGCGGACTTTGACCTGCAAGTTTGGGGTCTGCGTCAGTTGTGGCATTAGATCTTGACTCTATTTGTATATTTCAGGAAGATAAAGTGAGAAGGGAAAGGAGTACTCTGGTACACATTAGTTGGGGTATCAGAAGCACAGAAAAAGTCTTTTCTTTTTGTAGCAGAGGAAGGAAGAATATTTCTCAGCAATGCCGCCAAGAAGGAGAGATAGACCAATGCCTTATCCAACAGTGGAAAGGGAAATGCGTGAACTACGTGCTAGGCTTGATGCCATGGAGAAAACACATAGGTGCACAGTTGCGCTGGGGATATCAGCGAGGCTGAAAGTGAAAATGAAGCTGGACAGGAGGGAGAGGAAGTCACAGCTGAAGATGCTATAGACAAACGTCTATTTAGGGCTATCATAAGGATAGGTGCCAGGGAACAAATGGAGATTCCCATGTATGAAGGGAACTTAGACGTTGAAGAGATCTTAGAATAGATTAGAGCTCTGGATAAATATTTTGACTATGAGGATGTCGAGGAAGACAAGAAAGTCAAACATGCTGTCACAAGACTTAAAGGCTATGAAACATTATGGTGGGATGAACTGCAGGCTGACAGATGCTGCAAAGGAAAGTAGAAAATAAAAAGTTGGGATAGAATGGTTGCGAAGATGAAGGAAAAATTCATACCCAAGGATTATCGAATTACTCTGTTTCGGAGGATGGAGAACTTGAGATAGAAGCTGATGACAGTGAAAGAATACACTGAAGAATTCTACAAACTGAACATCAGAGAAGGTCATCGGGAAAGCGATGATGAAAAGGTTGCTAGGTACATGAATGATATAAGATACGAAATTCAATAGGAGATGAGCATGATGACCCTTAGAAATGTGGAAGATGCTTATCAGATGGCACTGAAAGCTGAAGAGAAGCTGAGACAAAAGCAAGGTCAAAGAGGTCGAGGCAAAAGTCAAGCTAGAGGCAAAGCAGTTGCCCAAGATAGAGCTCAAAAACCTCAAGAAGAGTGGAAGAAACCTAAAACTTAGCATGAGAGAGGAGGGAGCTCATAGAGAGGATAGTATGCTGATAGAAATACTTTTCCTTGAACCAGAGGAAGAGGAAGAGGCAGAGATGGAGAAATAAAATGCTTTACCTATGGAAAAAATGGACACAAATCCTATGATTGTCCAGATAGGAAGAAGGAAGGAGGTGAAAATCACATTGCATAAGCACAAGGATGGAATGTTGAGGCAGAAGATTCCAAGGGCAAAAGATCACTAATGATGAGAAAAGTTCTCTTGATGCCCAAGAAGGAGGCGGAGAATCCAGCCCAAAGGAATAGACTTTTTCGAACTGCTTGCAAGACCAAAGATAGGGTATGCAAAGTCATTGTAGATAGTGGTAGCACAGACAATATCATTTCTACAGAGATGGTAGAAAAGATGGAGCTGGAGACTATTGAACATCCAAGCCCATACAGAGTTTCATGGCTACAAAAAGGACATCAGGTAAATGTCACTAAACAATGTTTAGTTGAATTTAAAATAGGAGGATATAAGGATGAAATATTATGTGATGTTATTCTAATGGATGTTTGTCATGTATTGTTGGGTAGACCATGGTAATATGACAGGAATGTGATTTATGATGGGAGAAAGAACACATACACCCTAGAGAAGAATCGGAGAACTCACATGTTGTTGTCGATTAAGGATAAAGAAGTGAAACCTGAGGTAAACATCATTGTACTTCTCATGAATGAGAAGGAACTTCTTAAGGAGGTTAAGAAGAAGGAAGCTACATAATTCATTGTGGTCAGGAAGCCAAGAATTGTGTTGACCAGTACAAGAGTGGATGATTTGCCAGAGGAAATCCAGAAGTTGCTAGAAGAGTTCGCTGATATAGTAGTGGACGAACTACCTCATTCATTGCCACCGATTAGAAGTATAAGTCATCACATCGATATTATACCTGTAGCTAGTTTACCAAAGAAATAAACATATAGATTGACGCCATAGGAGAATGAGGAGGTCAAGAGACAAGTCCAGGACTTAATGAACAAAGGATTGATTAGAGAAAGCTTGAGTCCATGCATTGTTCCAACAATGCTCAGCCCAAAGAAAGATGGAGGCTAGAGGATGTGTATAGATTCAAGAATAATCAACAAGATTACCATCAGATATATATTTCTTTTGCCAAGGATAGATGATTTGATGGATTTCTTGAGTGGAGCAAGATTCTTTTCAAAGCGGATATCATCAAATTCGTATGAGAGAAGGTGATGAATGGAAGACAACATTCAAGATGAATGAAGGGTTGTATGAATGGCCTGTTATGCCATTTGGCTTAACAAATGCACCTAATACTTTCATGAGATTGATGAATGAAGTCCAAAAGGATTTCATAGGAAAATTTGTCATCGTATATCTTGACGATATATTGATTTTCAGTAGAACAAAAACAAAACACTTGAAGCATTTGTCTACAGTGATGAGGAGACTACAGCAAGAGAATTTGATGATAAATATGAAGAAGCCATCATTTATGCGGACATAACTCATTTATTTGGGTTTTTTTATCTCTGCAAATGAGCTGAAAATGGATCCGGATAAGGTAGAGGCAATTAAGAATTGGCCATTGTTGTTCCAGAGTCTGTACTTAAGGCTTAGAAGTACAGTGTCTAGGAATCCGAAAGTGGGTAAAGGGTGGAGAAGAGAAAAAAGCCAACCTTCGGCAAAGGAAACTAGGGAATATTTCTACGTTGGCGTTGTCTAGCTTCCAACTGTTCCTGGATGGTTATATCATGTTCAATCGCTGCCCATGAACATTCGAGTTCAACCCGGGTAGTAGCTGTTTTAAGAATAGTATCGAAAAGTTTTAAGGCAATGTGCATTTGATTTGATAATCCAGGTTCGATATTGGGATGTATTGGTACAGGGACAGTCATGGAGGAACAGTAAAATAAGAAAAAATTCAAAGATAAATTAAGTGTTGTCTCAATTCGGTCATATAAAAGAGAATTTACGATTTCGAAAATAAAACGAGGTGCAAATCAAAGGTTCTTTCCCATAACTGAGTTATATCTTAATAAAATGTATGAGGTGGGAGAAAAACATTTAGCTGTCTATCGAATATGGATCCTATCAAGGGAGAATCTCACGTATAAACAAAAGAGGAAAATTGTAAGGAAATAACCCGATGAAGCATAAAATATATATAGAATTTTGAAAGTGTTGACTGGTCTTACACCTGTTGATAGCTGGTACAGAGGAAAAACAATAAACAATTATAGAAAACCAAAATTCATTCACTATAGTAGTGGTCGTACTAAATTATAACGAAGCATTCATCAGTTATGAATATGAAATGAAATGAAATATGAGATACAAGAAAACAAACTCATAACACAGTCGTGACGGAATTGAGAATATTCAGATTTGCTTTGTATTAACTCTCAAAATGTAAAAACTCTGTTACAATCAACACAAAAAGGTCTAGCCTTCTTTCTTTCTTTCTATGGTATATTTATATAGTTTTACAATAAGATGGAATCTCAATTGTTACAAAAATTTCAGTTATGATAGGGAGGAGAGCAATCACTACATTTCTTCTTCTCTATCTTCACTTGGTACCAGAAGTTTGTCCTCGCATGTGTTCGGTATAGGTGACATATCTTTTAACCAACCGAGATATCAACCTTGACGGTTCTGCCTGACAGTTGGCCTCAAAAGAGTAACAATCTCAGGCTAATTGTGGTAGCCTGTCTTCCATCTGTCTGTCTATGATGTCGATAGCACATAATTGCGCGCATGGTTTAATCATACATTTGTCTATTTGGACTATGTCCACCATAGTCACTTGGGAGATCTCGGCCAAATCTCTTTCCTCTTTTTCCTTTAAATCAAGCGAGATTTTTTCCATATTCATCTGAATCAATGCCTCGACATTACCTCCGCTATCAATGCCTAGCAGATTTCCATCTATAGAACTAAAGGCCTCTTCTAAGGAATTTGTTACCGTTTTGGCTTGCAGCTTGACTTCCGCGATGCTGTGGTCCCATTCTTTTAATAGAATGTTTCCTCTGGTCTACTCCGAAATGGTGAACCTGGGAGTACTTCCCGAATCCTTGTTGTTTGTGGCTATCACAGCCTCTTGGAAGGCAACCCATGTCACTCAAGCTTCCCTTTCTCTAGCACTTAAATTCTCTAAAACTCGATTAACCAGCAAGCAGTTGTCCCGAATCTCCTCTACCTTGCCAAGTAAATTTCGTTGGGCCACAGAGACTCTGATCTAAATTTCTATCGTTTGGGACTAAAACATCCCGATATTTATCAGTTTTCTTTTGGCGATATCCACCATAGCCTGTAGCTATTGGATCAAATCCCTTTGTTGGCTCGCTTGCATCTGACCATCTCGAACCACTAGCTACGCTTGTTTGAGCTTAGTCTTGAGTAGCTCTATCTCATTTTTATCAGCCAACCTTGCTTTCTCCATACCTACACTCGCCTGGTCTTTGGCAATCTCCGTTGTTGTGGCTAGTCTAGCTTCTAGGGTCTTGATGAGGCGATTCTTTCATTTCAGCTGGTTTTTTAAGACCCTGACTGAAAATTGATTCATCGTGGCGTATGCTCCCAATGTACCTACTATTTCAGTCATGAATTGTTCATTCATCTTGTCTTTTCCATCAGTTATAACTTTGTATTTCTTGGTCGTTGACTCTCCTTCCTGATAGAATTCCCTCTTTACCACTACCTTTCTCTTCTTATCGAAGAAAAACTCATTCGGAGGGAGTTCCTCTACCCTTATGGGCCTCAACTCTTCATTGAAGATCCATCCTGCATCAATATTTCCCTGAGTCGACTGTAAGGGAGAAACTGATGTGATAGGTTCTCTGATCTGCTTCATTGATCTTCCCAGAGTAGTAACCAGACTCTGCTTTTTTGGCGGGTTGGGAGTCTTTATCTCTGCTTTCAGACTCTTAGTTTTCTCTCCCTCGTCCTGGTGTTTTTCTTGATCGGGATTCGCATCCTTAGAGCCTTCGACATCCTTTGTTTCACCTCCGCCGTACTCAGACTCTCACCCCGCAACACTGTAGGAAGACAACTGCGTCGATGTTCTTGGAACTTCAGAACATCGGCTCTTTCCTCGGGTGCCAAGGTTTGTATTTGAGATAGAATATCAGCATAGGACCTTGCGCCTCGGAAAATGTCATCCGAGGGTGAATTCTCATGCTCAAATCTCTTGAGCCCGCAACTAGCCAAATGATTGCTCACGACCCTCTACAGATTGTGCTTCTTGTATTCAATGAGGACCAAATTTAGGTCTTCCAGGGCTACTACCTTAGCTTTGGCATGCCTAAAATATAATAAAGAATATGAATTTAAATGAACAGGAAAAGGTGTCCATACCTTCTTTGAGTATCCCTTTAGCTCTTTGCTTATACCACCGATTATTGTTTGTCTGGAAACCTCACGACAAGCCAACTTGTTGAGAATGAACAATGGCAATGCATGCGGGGGAATAGAAGCCCCAAAAAATATGAGATATGAAAATTCGACTTCTACATACCAGTCAGCTATGCTGCTCAGATTTGTTACTATATTGTTCGAGATCCTGGGTGGCAGGTGACCGAAAATAGTGACATGCAGAGGCACCATCACCCAGTTGAATATTTCGTATACGAAATTTGCCGCTTTGTTTTCCCATAATTTTGAATGATAGACATGTATGGGCTCATCCTCTGCTGGATTCCAACTCTAGATCATTAAGGGAAATGGTGTTAAAAAACAAACGACGTCCATAATGTATGCAAACATAAAAAATGAAGCAATTTTTCTGCTTTCTTTCTGCACCCGATACTCTGTGACTCGACTGGTCAGGCTGTTGGACAACATCTTCACCCAATCAAAGGAACAACCTTCAGCGACTCAAAACATTAGAGGTACCCATGGAAGAAAGAAATGTGAGGTGTCCTCTCTCCCGTATAATCTGCATGTCATCATGGCTACATACTTGTACTGCAGTTCTAAGGAAGCTATTGAATATATACCATGACTGTCTGCCCTAAACTTCGCAGCGCACGAAACCCAATCTTTTATTAAGCTAGACATGGTTTTATCATACTGCACACATTCCTTCTATTTGAATTCATCTAAGAATTCGGCACCATATGTAAAGTCAGAGGCTGTGGGAAAATTATACATGGCTTGCATATGTTCAGGCCTGAAAGTCTTGATGGTGACCTTCTACTCATTCATGATGATTCTGGTTGGTATGTCCACATGGTCTAATGCCCATCGGACCATATCATAATATGGCAGTAGTCATGGCCTGGATGCTACTTTCTGCATTCCGGATTGGATGATGATCTTATACTTGGTGGTTATATCACCTTTTTCATTATCGATGGAATCATCAGAATAACCCACCAATTCAGCCTACAGAACATCGGAAACGAAAGACCAATTTGGGACAGAGTTGGCACTTCGAGGTGAAGTATCAGCAATGTTGTCCGAGCCTTGTCCGGAAACCTCAACACTATTTTGGATGCTTTTCGTGGGGCCATGACTTGAGATTGTGCTTTAGCTCTTCTGTGATAGAAATATGTATACATACAGAAGTTAGCTTACTCAGAGATTATGCTTTGTGTGGTATAGAAATGCACTTGTCATAATGAACAATAGTTCTATATATATTCGAAAACTCCGTACTCTTTTAGATGAAATCTGTCAAATCATGCTCAGAAATAAATTTAACCATAAAAACCCGAGCTTTATTCATCGATTCGCCCTATTTCCTAATTAATGTCATAAATTTTTGGCAGTTTGAAATGTCAGTTGGTGTATGGAAGGAATAAGGCTACCTTGTAAATCATGCAAGCATCGAAACACGTGATATGTATTGATTTAGCTTAGTTAATCCAGTTTTACCAACGTTAATTAATCTTGTGCCACTTGTTGTATCGGGAATTTTGCTTTAACCTTTTGAACCTCTAACCCCCGAAATTGCGATGATTGATTTTGATTGATAAAAACATAATTATGATTAGGATCTTAATTAATTTTGTAATTATTTATATTCTCCATATCGCGACTCGGAGCTTCGAAGGTAAGTTTTCGGGAAGTTTGCATGCCGAGCTGCGAAAACGTGAGATCGCAATAATACAACTTAATTAAAAGGGAAGATAAACTCGGATTATGTGATTAATTAATTATGATCATACCCTTATCGTGATTTTGCGAGTCGGGGTTTAGACAACATAACTTTTAAAAAAGAAAATGCTGAGTGGCGATTGCTGATAGAACGTTACCATGGTTTAGCTTTTACTTTTAATCTTGACACATGTTACTAAAATAAGGACTTCATGTTCTCGGCTATCGGGGCTACGAAAATAAACTTTTGGGTTTGGTGAATGTCGAGGTGCGAAAACCTGATGACATTTAATCATGGTTTAGGGAAAACTTTATTCTCGTTACTGCCCTGGGTGAAAATTAAAACGATTTCTCCGTTTCGTTGCTCGGGACGTGTGAACTATGTGATTTATAGCATCTGACCTACGATATCCCGAGGTAGAACAAAAAAGAGGAAACATTTTTACAAAAGGTAGGACTCACCTTGAGAGTACAATAATCATAGTTGTTTGCGTGATAAAGCTTCGGAGGTTTTGAAACCATAGATGGAAAACATGAAAACCATCTTTCGATTTCGAGCATTAAAAATGAAATTTGTGGTGGGCTAGAAAAACAAAGGCGGCTCCAACAGCCATCACCGAAAAGTGTATTTGAAGTTAGAAGCTTTTATGGATTAGCTAGTTTCTATAGGAAATTCATCCGAAATTTTAGTGGGATTAGCGCACCGATGATGGATACGGTGAAGAAAAGGCACAAAATTTTTCACTTGATAGAGGAAGCAGAGAAAATTTTCAATCTATTGAAGAGGAAGATTACTAAACAACCAATTTTGGTGTTTCCAGATTTCAGTAAGACATTCCAGGTCAAGTGTGATGCAAGCGGATTTGTAATTGGAGCGGTCTTGAGCCAAGATGACAGAGCGATTGCATACTTTAGTGAAAAACTGAATGAAGCGAATCAAGTACTCAACGTATGACAAGGAATTCTATGAAGTCATACAAGCGCTGAAGAAATGGAGACATTATTTGGTTCCTAAAGAGTTTGTTTTGTACATCGATAATCATGCTTTACAATTTGTGACTCAACAGGACAAGTTGAACCAAAAGCATGCAAAATGGGTTGAATACATGAAGAATTTTACTTTTGTAATCAAGCATATTTCTAGAACTACTAACAAAGTTGTCAATGCTTTGAGCAGGAAATGTTTGCTTATGCAGGAGTTCAGAGTCAAAACATTGGGTTTTGATAGCCTCAAGGATATGTATAGAGGTGATCCAGATTTCAAAGAGGTGTGTGAGGCATCTGAGAATCCAATTCTAAAGGACAGAAGGTAGTGGACCGAATACATGATCCAAGATGGATTATTATTCAGAGGTAATCAATTATGTATTCCAAAATTCTCCATGAGGGAGAATCTGTTGAAAGAAAAACACAGTGGAAGATTGTGCAGATGATTCGGTCATGACAAAACATTCTCAAAACTGAATGGCTCATATTTTTGGCCAAGAATGAGGATAGATGTCAAAAGGTTTGTGGATAGATGTGGAATTTGTCAGCACACAAAGAGAAAAAAGGAAGAACACAGGGTTGTGCCATCCATTACCCATACCTGAGAGGCCGTGGCATGCAGTAAGCATGGATTTTATATTGGGGCTGCCAAGAACACAAAGAGGATTTGATTCAATATTTGTGGTAGTAGACAGATTTTCAAAAATGGCACATTTCCTACCATGCCAGAAAACCAGTGACACAACACATATTGTGAACCTTTTTTTCAAGGAAGTTGTCAGACTTCACGGCTTACCAAGGAGTATTGTTTTAGATCGAGACACCAAGTTCGTGGGACATTTCTGGAGGACTTTATGGAAGAATATGGGTACAAGTTTTTCATTTATCTCAACATATCACCCTCAGACGGATGGGCAAATAGAAGCTGTGAACAGAAGCTTGGGAGATCTATTGAGGAGCCTAATGACTGAACACCATAGTCAGTGGGATCACATTTTGCCATAGGTGGAATTTTCTTATAATGATTCGATCAACAGAAGCATAGGGCAGAGTCCATTACAAATTGTGTATGGAATGCAGCCAAGGGGATTTTTTGAATTGAAGGATTCAAGACATAATGAATTCAGGAGTGCTAATGCAGAGGATTTTGCAGAGGCAATGAAGGAACTTCACAGCCAAGTGAGGGAACGTTTGCAAAACTCAAATCAAGAGTATAAATGTAGAGAAGATCAACACAGGAGAGAACTTCAATTTGAAGTCGGTGATCTAGTACTTGCACATTTGAGGAAGGAAAGGTTCCCAAGGGGAACATATAACAAGCTGAAAATGAAGAACATTAGACCATGCCAAGTCTTGAAGAAATTTGGGGCAAACGCATATGAGATTGAATTACCCGATGGGATTGGAATTTCATCGATATTCAATATCTCGTATTTGTACCCTTACAGAGAAGAAGAAGCAGGAGAAGACAGTGAACAGATAGAGGTTTAGTGGATTAAAAAAATGCCTGTAGCTGAAAAGCCACAGGTGGAAAGTATACTTGATAAGAGAGTCAGCAAGAAGACCAGGAGGAAAGAGTATTTTGAATACTTGTTCAAATGGAAGGGACATCCAGTTGAAGATGCCATCTGGGAGAATGAAGTAGAAATTCAGAAGCATGGATAGACCATGCAAGAGCTCATGAACAAGAGTTCATGAAAACTTTCAAGCGAGGAAGTATGATGCAGGAGCATCGTCAGCAACAAGCAAGCACGGAGGCGGACGATAGCTGGAAGACCACCAAAGCGCATCTTGGAATGTTTTTGGAATATTAATGTAATAACTAGAAGGCATACTTTGCATTTATATCTGGGAGGATGTAAACAGATCATGAGCGATTCGCTCTCATCTATAGGAGAAAGAGGCATTTACGAGTAGTTAAAGAAAGTAGGTAGATTTGAATTCCATATTTGACAGTTTTAAGAATAGGAGGGAAAATGGATATAGCCACCCTCATCTTTGTACCTTTGTATCATTAGAAAATTAGAACATGAGAGCATAGAGAAGAAGAGAGAGTTGTAGTAGAAAGTTGTAGAGAAGAACCCATGTACAAAAGTTCTGAATTAATATATGAAGCTTTGATTCAGATTCATGGTGTTATGATGCTTTCTGTGTATACATGCTGAATGATATGATCATGGTTGTTATTCTCTCTATTATGCATTTACTTTAATATTCTATGAATGTATTATTTCATGTTGAATGTTTGAAGTCAGAGAGATAGAGAGAGAATGAGTTTCAATTGTTTCTCTTCCTGAGTGAGAAGTTCCTGCAAGGAGTGTAGTGAAATCGTCCACAAGGAGTGCGTTGACGAAGGTTCAGAGTTTATCTTTGAAAGCTCAGGAGAGATAACGTTGTTCTTATTCTCGTAGAAGTGCAGGTGAGGCATGGAAGCTGTGCAAGGTGTGCACAGGCTGGTTGAAAGCTGATAACTTATCAACCAAGGGGTGAATTGAAGGACAATTATTGCAAGAGGGTGCACAGAGTCAAGATAATCAAATACTTAGAAGTATTTGAGGGATTTCCGCAATGAGTGCATGAAAGAGTCTTTTGAAGACTCAAGTTTGTAAAGAAATCTCAGAGGGAGTAGCATCTTTGAACACTTCAAAGGGAGATAGAGCGAAGTCACTTTGCAGAGGTCAAGTGCAGGCGAAGGGATATTTTGGCCATTTCGTAGAAACCTTCAAGGAGGGAATGAGCGATCGAAATTCTCTATGGAGAATTCCTAAAATCACGAGGACTGTGGGATCTAGGGAATTTGCAGGGTGGTTAAAGGTGAGCAAGATTTCCACTCTAGGATATAGAATCAACGTGCATCGTTGATTGTGCTTTGCACAAGCTGCCAGATCATTTTGGTATTTCAGAGATCCTAGTGACGAGGAGTCGAGTGCAGTGGAACGAAAGTCATGAGTTGTGATAGGACCTAGATTAAAGTTTTGAGATTTTGGCACTTCGGGCATTGGGAAATGAAGAAGGCAGCACTTTGGGAGAAAAAGTCCCGAAAACCCGAAAGGGTGACAAGTGGTAGGAGTCTACGTCAGAGATAGGAAGCAGTTGAGTGGAGAGGTGGCGTGTCCTTGTAAAAAAGGTGGAGTCAATCCTTGTTGACTATTTCAGGGTTCAGAGGTTAGCGAGTTGGGAACTTTGCATCTGTATTCACGAAACTGCAAAGTCTGAAAAATCGATGAAGTGAGAAGCTCATTGTGGGGCCAGCCTTTGCTGAACATGTCGGGATTTGACATTTCGTCATTTTCAAGGACAAGGAATCGGGGTTCTTTGTCTCGAGATTCCCAAAATCGTGAAACGCAATAACAATTTCAGCGAATTGACATTTCGGGTTTTGGCAATTGGAAGACCGAGAAACTTGATGACAGGTATCGCAAAGTCGCGAACCCTAAAGTCCCGAATTTGAATAGGGTGTAACACTATTGCAGCCTAGGGGATTTGAGTTGGTGCTTGGTGTTTGTAAACATAGGCTCAGCTCATAAGGACCTGTGGATACACTGTTGTGTGTGAAGGGTATTTCCCGAGGGGAAACCAAAGAGTCAATTTGACTCAAGGGGTAGATTAGAACGATCCTGTGCAGACTTCGACCTACGGGTTGGGGGTCTGTGTCATTGCTGCATTTTAAAAATGTCATTTTTAGCATTATCCTTACAATAGTCTTGGTATTTCCGTAAAAATGTGTCTTTCATTTGATCCCAAGAGAGGATTGTATTTTCTCCTAAGCTCATGAACCATCTTAAGGTTGAATCTTTCATTGTAGCAGGAAAGAGCTTAAGTTTTTGGGCATTGTCTGAGTAGTTATAGATTCTACATAATATGTCAAACTCGAATAAAAATAAATCTGGATCTTCAGTTGACATACCTCTAAAAGTGGGTAATGATGATAGTGGGATATTCTTCATGATGATGTTTCTGGAAATATCCAAGATTGGAAACCCAAAAGTCTCAGTCTGTGTGGTCACATTTCCTTCTTCTTCTGCCATTCTACTGATGGATGGTTCAGAAACTAGATTTTATGTGTCTCCTAAATGTTCAGCAGACTCATGTTCTACCTGTCCCAATACCGGTTCTTCCATTTTAGGTTCTCCTTCTGGAGCCTCGCTAGCTCCCCTTGAATTTTCTCTTGGTGTAATTTTTCCTACACTAGTGCCAGTTGGATTAGTGGGGGGGGGTTGTTTTTGAATCTTTGGAGCTTACAAATCTACTCTTGTTATCTCTATATCTATGCATAAAATGGAAATTTGATTCTTTAACTGAATTGAAATCCTAATTCTATCTAGAAGGTAAGAAGGCAACCTGGCTTCAGAGAACCCCACTCTAGTGGCCGTGTGGCTCTTCACTCACATATTAAATGTTTTATCCTCCTCCCTCAAGCAGCCTTTAAAAGCATTAAAAATTTATACAAATAATCTAAGCTAAAAATCACTTCCTACCATTTGCAACTCCCCGACAACGACACCAAAATGTTGTGTTGCTTATATGTTTAGTATAATTCACTCATTAATTATCAATCTGAGATTCGTAATCAACAGAGTTACAAGACACCAGTAAGAAAGGTAATTTCTAATGTCACGAGTATAGAACTAAGCTAGATTATGCATGCTAGAAACAAATCAAATAGAAAACTGCAATGCACTTTGGTTGTCTTTCACAAAGAGGCTATCTAATCCATTATGGAAAATGCAAGTATGGGATGGAGTTGGTTTGACAGATCAACTCTGCTATCTAGCCCAGAAAACTAACTATGCAATCCACACTTCTGAAAGGGAAATCACACATCAATCATCAAGACATAGCATGGGTAGTTCAATAGTCAATATACTGAGTATGCTATGGTTCACAATGTGTTGTTGTGAACTTCACTAGTTCTTCTTCAAATATGTCTAACTACTTCTACCAACATTCATGTTTATAGAACAAAATCAAATCCATAAAAACAGAGCATATGGCAGGGTGAGAAAAGATCTCTAAGCAATCATATAATGGAAATCCTAGTCTAAGATGTACTGCTATCATCTAACAGAGTTAAAGCTTCAACTAATTTAACATTTACACTATTGAAAACAAATGCTAATGCTAATCTACGAAGATGCTGACCTTTTTTGGTCAGTGGGCCCTTGCCGCTTCAACAGGTCAGCTACTGGAGTCTACAGTAAGCTTTTTTTCAACCCACACATTACTCTCACTCAAATCTCAAAACATAAAATAAAACTTTTGTTAACAAGTCAACTCATATTCAATCATAGACAATCAAGACATGGAGATAAATGACATGCTTCTATTAGTCTTCACTTAGAATATGTTCTGCAATATCACACACTGCTTCACATGTTGGTAATATGCTAAATCCCCCTTCCACCATCCTTGCCACGACTATTTAAATAGTCTTAGTCGTGAAACACAAGGAGGTGAAGTGATTTGCAAATCAGTCAAATGTTTAAATTTAATTATTCGGTTACATCTTTTATCTTCATCCTCATGAAACAAAGTGCATGAGGATGAGGCAATCAACAAACTATTCTAACATAGCCTTGCTAAAGAAAATAAACATCCACCAATTGTCTTGGGTGATCTGGAGCTAAATTTGGTACATTTGGCTCTCTATATTGGTACCGGATCATGACAGGTAGATGGTACCAGATCACAACAGTGTGCAAATGGTGGTACCAGATCATGAAAGTCCATGGCCATTGGTACTGGATCGCAACAGATGAGATTTAGTACCAGATGCATTTGGTACCGAATTCGGACAGTGGTAGTCTTGGTGCACAAGTACCGGATAGCTGAGCTGGTACAAGAAGGTTGGATTTATCTATAGGTCAAATATTATACATGGAAAATTGAAGCATTAGTACATGAAATATTTAATTCCCTAGCTCAATAAACCACAAAATGCATGAATTAACCATACTTTAGCTTATGACCTTATCACTGGCTAATGGTAGCATTCTTGTCATTCACTGAAGCTTAGGTAAGCCAAAAAGGTATAGATGAAGAGTATAATAGGGTAATGGGGATGTCAATTTCAGGTGTCAACACCATCTTTACACCTCAAAGAAGAGAGACACCTTCAAGATGGACACAAAAGAAAAGGTATGAAAATGTTTTTCATGGTCAATGTTACTCATGTAATGTATATGGTCACAAAGATTTGGAATGTAGACTTTATGCAAGGAGAAATAATGAAATATTTCATATCAACCTAAGGCGTTGGAGATATAATCAAGTAGGACACATTGTTGTTCATTGTCACATCATGAGATGCTACAGTTGTAGTGGATTTGGCCACAAATTCTAGGATTGTTGGAACACAAGAAGAAAGTCCATGATGAGGACTTCATATAGCATGACTAGAAGAAGGCATGAAGTTAGGAAGGAAGACATTTTTCAAAATATGGAAGCTCCGAGCTCAAGTTATGAGAAGTAGGGACACCTTCAGAAGTGGTTAAAGAAGACTAAACAACAAGAGCAGAATGGCAGCCTTAAGGAAGCTCAAGTTTGTCATCTTCAGAAGCATACGAAGGTTACAATGGTAATAGTCGCGTACATATGCAAGATGACCTATGAATAGGTCATGTACATACGCAAGTTGTCTATAGCGGGCCATGTATCTGTGGTAAAAGAGCCTTGGAAAAAAGGTTATGCACATGAGTTGCAGCATGGTATAATGGTATAACTCTATGTTGCAAGGTCTGACATTGTTTGCTGCAGGTTTTCATGATTACACGTTGGCATACATAATTGATGTATGTATGGTGGTGACATATGGTTGAGTGTTGAAAGACTATATTGGATGCATAGTACTAACCCTAAAGTGTGGATTGAGACATTTTTTCTGTTGAAGAACAATGGTGGTTGTGACAGTGAAGTTATGGCACTTTGGTTATGAGATATATCATGATGATGCTAGATAGAGATGTCATTGATCTATTGAGGCACATTTCTAGTACATATTAGATGCTTAGTATTTGTTGTAGTGAATGGAGGTTGACGTTGATCTTTTGGGGTACATGGTTGGTACATATTTGAGTTTCATTGATATATCTTATGATGTATTATTGGAAGCATATTTGTTGGATATATCGATGCATGCATTTGGCATATGGATGGGATACATATTGGGACATGTAGTTGGTGAGTATATGAGGTGGTCATGTTGTACATCATTGATGAGTCATAGCTTGATCTCTAGTTGATGCATGATTGGTACACTCTTGGTACATTGTTAGAAGCACCTACTATCAGTATGATTAACACATGTTTTATGACTGATATTGCATACATATATGGGATCATCTTGTTGAGGTGTGGTGCATGGTTGATGCACTTGCTTGGTGGGATACATGTTTAGTGCATGTTTATACACTCATAGAGGGTATATGTTTGTGGATGATAGTATTTTGCTAAAGTACACCATTGCTATTACTTGATTAGCATACACTTTGGTACATGATATATGGGATGATATAGTTGAGACACTTGATTGATTGAGATACATGGTTGTGGCACTTGATTCATGTTGGAGGCATATCATGAGTGATATGACACTTGTTTGTTGCACATTCTTTCCATGTTTGTAGAAGCATATGGTTGATACACTCCATTGATGATATCTTATGGAATATTCTATGATATTAATGTACATGGTTGATGTACATGGGGGTTGTGCATGGTTGGCACACAATATGGCACAGAATGTACTTGGTTGATGTTTTGTTCATGATTCTCTATTTCATTATTGACATATATATTTCTTCATGATGTATGGTATGGCACGAGTTTGATGCATGGACAAGTCCAAGGATCATCATAAAAAGAGTGGTTGATCTATGTTCCGGTTGAGAAACAAAGTTTGTTGCAAATGCATATTGCAGTCGTAGCATGTTTTTCATATTGCAGAGAAGATAGGAGAAAACATACCCACAGGGGGAGTTATTATTCTTCTCATTAATCCAGGAGGACATATTTATCAGATGAAAAGACAAATACTTGAAAAAGAGCTCTATACTTGGTGAAAGAGAACATAGGCATAGTTCCTATAACATACCCCTGACCACAAATAGGTCGAGGAATGCCACTACTCAGACACTTAACTTAGTTCTGACAACATATTGTAACACCCTAGTATTTAACTGAGCTATGTTACATAATTTGTTCTCTTTTATATACGTATATATACACACAAGCATACATGCATACTGAACTACATACAATTAAACATAACATACAACACTCTAGAGGAAGATTCTCATATAAAGCATAAACAAATGGTTGCTTTCTATAAATATATGATTTCAGACTGAGTTAATAGTAAGCAAAAACATGAAGCGTATACATGGGTCTACCCTTAAACATACAGATAGTTATGCTCACATAAGCAATAAAACCCATAAAATAACACATAAATGACAATGTAGCAAATAAATGCATCACATAACCGGTACTTATCTTGGTAGGAATGTCACCAACTGCTTGCAGACCATCCACGTACCTCCTAGCCTTAGAATACACTATTCATCACTCTCAACATTGAGTCACCCCCGAGATGGGACTAGACTTCACCCAGGAAAGGGATTCCTAACCAGGCTAAAGGTTCACGGTCAACCGAAAAGACTCCTCTTAGGTGTTCACACAACCCAAGGAAGTGTGCCCCTTCTCTCCTTAATAGTCCTTCGACTACCCCACCTCCCTTCCAGGGCTTCAACAATAGGTTGGAACGAAAGTCTCAGAGCATTGTAGCCGCAGTTTAGCACCTTCAGGAAATCGATCCTCAACAATTCTCTCACTCAGAGAATCACTCACGGGCCTGATAGCCTGCCTCTTCAATCCCACTCCCCACTGACAGGTACACCAATAGGAATGGTTATCAATATGGTCTTGGTACAGTGGTAGGAAGATACGAGGTAGCTCAAGAACTGACTGGATGCATCCTCGATACTAATTCTCTAGTTGAAGGAAAAATGGTAAGGTTTTTCCCCTCCACCATGGACAATCCCCCCAAAGGAACTAAGTCTCGGAAATAAGTATGCATGTTTCCAACTTGACACTTGTCATGTTGGAAGCTACTCTGATACACTTTTCCCCTAATTTAGGACTTAGGATAAATCGATTATCCATACTTTATGTTTTTAAGAAATATTAATATAATATTTCTTTTCGGCTTTAAGCTCTCTAGATTAGTGTTGTTCTTAACTTTAGGCCCTCCCTTTCCCTATTTGGTTGGAATCTAGTCCCCCTTCTCTTTTATCGTGGTTGGTCTACATGGAACGATGTATTTTATATTAATCATGAAACATATACAAAATAGGTGCACTAGCCTTTAACATCTAGGCACTCTGGCCTAATTCCAAAACATAAAAATTCTGGCTTATAATACTGGCTCACCAGCCTATAACGCATATCATATACATAAAGGTTCACTGACCTTATTACTGCGTGCACTTTAGTTACTGTGCGCGGTATCTATTGACCTCAAGGTTGTGCACTCTTTAGTTACTGTGCGTTGTATCCTCTGTCTTTAAAGTTGCACACACTTTAGTTACTACGTGCGGTATCCATAAATGTGCCCATTACATCACTTTACTGTGCAGTATATGAGCACACCATGCCATGAAAGGTGTATTACAAAAATTATGTCTAAACAACTCACTAGATTAATATACTTGGATTATATTTACATTTGGGTTCAGCCGAGGGATATTACAATCCCATCCCCTTATTTATGCACTGTCCTCGGTGCATCATGTACCGGTATACAACAAAATTTTTAAGCTTTTTCAAAAAGATGTGGGTATTCTGCCCACATTGCATCCTTGTGCTCCCAAGTAGCATCTTCAGGTCCGTACCAGATCCATTGGACCTTTACAAGCCCTATGGCTCGATTCCGATGTTGTTTTATTCTCCAATCCAAAATGCGCACCGGATGCACTTGGAAAGTGCCTTCTTGCTCCACCTGAATAACATTCCAATCAATAACATGATTAGCATCAGGTATGTATTTCTTTAGCAATGATACATGGAATGCATTATGAACAGACATAGATGCAGGTAAAGAAATCATATAAGAAATTGGACCAATCCTCTCTAGGATTTCAAATGGTCCACAAAATCTGGCTGCCAACATGGCACAGCTTCCCAGATTCAGGGAAATCCTGTTATCTTTCACTTTCAGGAAAACATGATCACCCACTTTGAATTCTCTGTGGATTCTATTTTTATCAGCATAACTTTTTTGTCTATCTTGGGCAATTTTCAAATTCTGCTTAATTTTTATCATTTGATCCTCCATCTCCTTGAGCAACTTTGGCCTGACTACTGTTCTATCAGCTAGATTATCCCATCTTACTGGAGTATTGTACCTTCTTCCGTAAAGTGCTTCAAATGGGCTCATCTTCAATGATGCTTGATACCCGTTGTTGTATGTGAATTCTACTAAATGTAGGTAGTTTTCCCACTTTGATGGTTTATCCATCACATACATTCTCAACATATCTTCTATCACTCTATTCACCCTCTCTTTCTACCCATCAGTATCAGGATGGTAAGATGAACTAAAGTTTAGATTCATTATGAATCCTTTGAACAATCCTTTCCAGAAATTCGAGGTGAATTTTGGGTCTCTGTCAAACACAATCATTTTAGGAATTCCATGCAATCGTGCCACTTCCTTCATAAAAATATCAGCAACATCTGCTACCTTGTGAGTAGTTTTTAGTGAAATAAAATGAGCATATTTGGTAAGCTTGTCCACCACTACCATAATCGAATCATGTAGCTTTCTTGTTTTGGGAAATCTCATAATAAAATCCATTGTTACCACTTCCCACTTCCATTTAGGAATGGGAAAAGGTTGCAGCAATCCTATTGGGTGCCTATGCTCTGTTTTAACTTTCTGGCATTCCATACACCTAGCGATGTATTCAACAATATCTCTCTTCATACCTGGCCAAAAGTATTGGCTCATGACTGATGCTACAATTTTCTGATATCCAAGGTGCCTTGAATAAGGAACATTATGCATCTCATGAAAAATTATACGTTTCAAGTCCTAGACATTTGGTACAAAAATTGGGTTCTTGTGCAGCAGTATTCCATCTACTCCCAACTTCTAACTATCCATCTTTTGTGGTGTCTTACCTTGCTGTAGTTTTGCTATCAATTCTTTGTATTACAAGTACATATTTGCAGCCTCTAGAATTTTTCTTTTAACATCAGTTTGATACATGTTGATGGTTGTAGCATGAAGCTCATGCACCCTCCTGCTGAGTGCATCCGCCACTTTATTTTCTTTCCCTTTGATATGCTTTATATCAAAGTCATATTCTCTTAGAATTTCTAACCATATGCTTTGTCTGGAATTTAGATTTGGTTGATCAAATAAATATTTCAAACCATTATGGTCTATTCTTAGCTCAAACCTTTTCCCCATGAGGTAGTGTCTCCATTTCCTATGGGCATGCACTATGGCTGCCAACTCCAAATCATGAGTGTCATAGTTTCTTTCATGCTCCTTCAACTTCCTTTATTCATAGCATATCACAAATACATTTTGACTGAGGACTCCACCAAGTCCTTCATTACATGCATCTTTGCACACAATGAAATCTTCATTTGGCTCTGCAATCCTTAGTATTGGAGAACTTGTCAATAATTTTTTCAAATGTTGGAAACTCCTTTCACAGTCCGACGTACACTGAAACTTCATACTCTTTCTTTGCAAGGAAATGATTGGGTGTGCTATCTTTGAGAATCCTCCAATGAATCTCCTGTAGTAGTCTGCAAGGCCCATGAATGATCTGACCTCTGTCACATTCTTTGGTGTTGACCATTCTCTAATGGCTCCAATCTTCTCAGGATCCACTGCTATCCCATATTTTGAGATGATATGCCCCAAATACTAAATTTGTTTCTGATAAAATGAGCACTTGTTCAATTTGGCATACAACTGATGCACCCTTAATACTTTCAACACCATCTTCAAATGATGTTCATGATCTTCCTTTGTCTTAGAGTATATAAGAATGTCATCCAAAAAGACAATGACAAACTTGTCTAAATATTCTCTGAAAACACCATTCATTAAGCACATGAAAACAACTGGTGCATTTGACAACCCAAATGGCACCACTGTGAACTCATAATGGCCATACCTTGTCCTAAAGGTGGTCTTTTTGATATCTTCCTCTTTAATTCTTACCTGATGGTATCTCGATCTGAGATCTATCTTTGAAAATATCTTTGCATCCTTCAATTGATCAAAAAGATCATCGATCCTTGGTAGAGGATACTTGTTCTTTACAGTCACTTTATTCAACTGTCTGAAATCAATGCACAATCTTAACGTTCCATATTTATTTTTCACAAGAAAGACTGGGGCACCCCAAGGTGACACACTTGGGCATATATACCCCTTCTTCATAAGTTATTCAAGATGCATTTGCAACTCTTTCAATTCTGGTACTCATTCTATAAGGAATCTTTGACATGGGAGTTGCTCCTGGTGTCAGATTTATAGAAAAATCAAGGTCTCTCTTTGGGGGTAGTCCTGGTACTTCCTTGAATACATCTTTAAACTTTTTCAGGACTACATAATCCTCCAAATTTGGCACCTTGTCTTCAGGTGTCTCCTCCATATGAGCTGCAAATATTTGACATCCTCTTCTATAACATTTCTTCAGATGTAATGATGAAATTTCTCTAACAGTTACTACTCTGGGAATTCCCTGCACTTTCCTTTGGTTCCTTTCTTCATCCAAACAAGTGAATGCTTTGTTATGACAATCCAATAGAGCATGATGTGGGTCTAGCCAATCGATCCCAATTAAATAGTCATAGGAACCTAAAGGTAAGATATTCAAATTTTCCTTGGTGTTTAGTCTGTTCATGTCCATGAGACATGACTTAACCATATCATTTACCTTGCTTTTGGCTCCTGTAGCCAACCGTACCAACCAATACTTTCCATGCTTGGTTCTTGGCAATTACAAACTTTCTACCATCTTAGGATCTATATAACTATGACTATATCCTGAATCAATTAAAATAACAATGGTTCGGTTGTTAATCATACCTTCCACTTCAATAATGTGTGACTAATATTCTTCTTTCTTGTTATTTAGGGCTACATAGATCCTTGGCACATTTCTACACATGTCCTCCACTATTTCAGCTTGTCGTACATTATAAACAATCCTTCCTTTTTCACCTCTGTGAAGACAATTTCTGAATCTATGATCTCTTTTACAACCCCAACATTGAATAGGTGGTTTCCTTGGCCTTTGGCCTTCTGCCTCTATACTTTTGGGCTCTTTATAAGTTGGTGGTCCCTATGGACTATTTCTAAAGAGTGATGGTTTAAATCCTTTCTTCCTCTGATCCACCTTGAACTTCTTTTTATCTTCCCAAGCTTTTTGGAAAGTTGGCTTTGTTTTCTGCTGATCATATAGACATTTAGCTCGCCTTATGGTCTCTTCCAATGTATTGGGATCATCATATTGTATTTTGTCACTGATGAATGCTGGCAATCCACTCAAATACCTTTGAATTTTAATTGTCTCATCCTTAATGAAGGAGACGTACTTCAACAGTTCCAGGAATCTTCTTTCATATTCATCTATGGTCATGCTTCCAAGTTTGAGTTCAAATAATTCCTTCATTTTCTTGTCATAATATCTCTTAGTTAAGTATTTCTTCTCAAAATACTTCTTAAATTCCCTCTAAGTAATGCTCTTCTCTTTAATGTGTTGTACCTGCACAAGTTGATCCCACCACATGGATGCCTTTCCTTTGAGTTGATAGATTGAAATTCTACCTTCTGCATGAGAAGAATAATTGTGTGATTGAAAATACGTTCTCATGCCCAACAACCATGTTTCTACATCTTCATCCTTCTTGTGCTCACCATCAAATGTAGGAGGTTTGATTTTGTTCATTTCTCTTCGTAGTTCATCCACCCCATACCCCTGATGTTGTCTGCCAGGGGATGGACTTGTGTTGCTACCTGCTCTTTTATTGGAATGCTTCGGGGAGTGATGGTGGTGTCCGCTAACATTTTCTGATTTCTTTTTCTCATTCGAAGGTTTGTGACTTCCAGATTTTCTTGAGTCACTTTCTTTTTCCAATTTATTTTCTATTCTATTAAGACTTTGCAATAACTTCATGTTGAAGTCATCCTACTGCTCTTTAGCTCTCAAAAGCCTTTCATTATCAACTTTATGGCTTTGGACATCCTTTTGCAAATTTTTAATGGTCTCTACCATATTCAGGTTTTCATTCCTTTCCTCTCCATGTCCATTGGAGTTTGTTCCTTCAATGTCCAAATGGACATTCATCCCTCTTCTCTCATATTGTTTACTATAACTTCCCAATGTCTCTTCCATTCCTATGGATTCGTTACTTGATCTAATCTGATCTAGTTGTTGTTAATTCTGCAAAATGTGCAGCCATTAAAACTTATTAGGTTAACTAAATCAACAATCCACGAGAAATATGAACTATTTCGGCTGAATAAATATATCATAATTATCTTTTTTGATTCCTTGGTGTTGCCGCCATGAAAATTCTTAGACAAGACCCAAGTGTTGAGAACTTAGCAATAACTACATCATCGCGTAGAGATACATCGGGTGAAAAGAGGTTTGTCGGAACCACTTTTACATAAGTTCTGATGTCACGTGCTTCAATATGTCAAATTCACCATTCGTAGGCGGGTGAATATTAGTCATATCACTCTGTCTCATTCAATTATACATCACATCCATTTGAAGTTAGGTGAACGCCGCCATGTAACAAACTCAAAAAGTTTAATCATTTGAAATGGATTAGCCGAGCATGGTAACCCATTGCACTTGTGCACAAGTCTGTTAGGGATTCATGATTGAGGCTCTATAATTACCAACTCTCGCATATGGAAGCATCATCTTATCCATCAGTGAGTAGTCTCCAAACTGGTTCAAACTTCTCATCTCTACAAAAGTATTCTGGTGTCCACAAAACTGAGGTATATGGACCCAGTTAAATCCAATGAGACTGGTTATTCAGGCAACATGCTAAATTTTCCTATGAGTACGAAGGAAAAGGTAGTCGCGCAGATATTGGCGACTAAATTTCACACAGTACTTGTTACTGATTCGAGATAGGAAATCAGGCTAAATCCAATCATGAGAGACTTGGTTATCAACAGACCAACTGCTAAGAAGAAACGAAGTAAGCGACAGAAGAAAGAACTCGTCGCTGAAGCAACTGAGAGTGTTGGAGAGAATCAACCGATCTGGTTAGATTCTTTAAAGGAGGAGCTAGCTAAGATGAAATGAGACCTCAAATACAATTGAGTATATTTTAGCGATTTTTGGACAAGTGATAGCAGAGGTAAGGAAGTTCCGGAGATGATAGACCTATTCTTGAACGATCTCTTTAAATAGGACCACTGCTATTTTGAATCATCCCCTTTTTATAATTTTGTATTTTGAATGAATATACATGCGCAGAAGAGGATTTTGTACTGCTTATGACAAGATTCCACTGATGATTTTACAAATCTTGTTTCCTTTAATATTATGTGTCTTCTGGTAACTTATATTTCACCTTCAACTGTTTGAATAAAACCTGGAATTCATCTCACTCGCTTGACTCATTTTAAATAATACTTCAATGCAATTGTGTATTCCTCTTTCTTTGAATACTATGTATTTTTCCTATTTAAACTCAGGCTCGTCGTCTTAATTAGCTTTTCAGACAATTTCAGGTGCATAAAATTCAACCTATGCACCTTTATTTATCATGTAAGTGACTTTATAAGGTAAATCATGTTTCCACACACCTGTATCTATTATACATTTCCTCTTTGTTGCGTCGATAACTTGCGTGCACTACTTCTGCGTTGTGCGCCAATATCTATTGCGCATTGTTTCTGTATCGCACTCAGATACTTCACATTCATTTCGCTCTATGCATTGCACCGTGCTAAAGTTCAATATGCCTTACCATGTACAATAATCTGTATGCCCCATCGAATACCTTGTCACTACCGTGCACGTCTACCTATGCACACCCTTTCCTGCACTGTAGCAATACAACTCATACTCATACCGTGTGCACACCAACCAAACTTCACTGTGCCTTACAACACTGTGCACACCACGTGCACCTTTACTATGTGTATGAACTCCATGCAATGCTAAATTTAGCATGCGCACTCCTACATATTATTCTTCCACGCAGTGGCTCAATTTTCCATAAATGAAATATATTGTATACCATACTGTAATTGATACCATACTGTAATCTCATCTCCATTCAACTTGTTTGGCCCATTTAGGATCAGTGTCGAAAACTGACACTCTGATACCATACTGTAACATACCCCCGGCCACCAACAGGTCAAAGAATGCCACTACTCAGACACTTAACTTAGTTATGACAACATATTGTAACACCCCAGTATTCAATTGAGCTATGTCACATAATTTTTTCTCTTTTATATACGTATATACACACACAGGCATACATATATACTAAACTGCATGCAATTAAACATAACATACAATGCTCTAGTAGAAGCTTCTCATATAAAGCATAAACAAATAGTTGCATTTTGTAAATATACGATTTCAAACTGAGTTAACAATAAGAACATACATGCAACATAAGTAGGGGTCTACCCTTAAACACACAGAAAGTTATGCTCACATAAGTAATAAAACCCATAAAATAACACATAAATGACAATGCAGCATATAAATTCATCACATAAATGGTACTTATCTTGGTAGGAATGTCACCAACTGTGTGCAAACTATCCACGAACCTCCCAGCCTTAGACTACACTGTTCATCACTCTCAACAGTGAGTAACCCCTGAGTTGGGACTAGACTTCACCCAGGAAAGGGATTCCTAACTAGGCTAAAGGTTCAAGGTCAACCAAAAAGACTCCTCTCAGGTGTTCACTCAACCACAACCTACAACCTCTCCTTCCCCACATGCCTACCCCACCCAAGGAAGTGTGCCCCTTCTTTGCTCAAAAGTCCTTCGACTGCCCCACTTCCCTTCCAGGGCTTCAACAACAGGCTAGACCGGAAGTCTTAGAGTATTGTAGTCATAGTTTAACACTTTCAGGAAATCAATCCTCAGCAATTCTCTCACTCAGAGAATAGCTCACAGGCCTGACAACCCACCTCTTCAATCCCACTCCCCACTGACAGGTACACCAATAGGAATGGTTATCAATCTGGTCTGGGTACAGTGGTAGGAAGAGATGAGGTAGCTCAAGAACTGACTGAATGTATCCTCAATACTAATTCTCTGGTCGAAGAAAAAATTGTAAGGCTTTTCCCCTCCACCATGGCCGATCCCCCCAAAGGAACTAAGTCTCAAAAATAAGTATGCATGTTTCTAGCTTGACACTTGTCATGTTGGAAGATGATTTGATACACTTGTCCCCTACTTTAGGACTTAGGATAAATTGATTATCCGTACTTTATGTTTTTAAGAAATATTAATATAATATTTATTTTCATCTTTAAGCTCTCTAGCTTAGCCCTGTTCTTAACTTTAGGCCCTCCCTTTCCCTATTTGGTTGGAATATATTCCCCCTTCTCTTTTATCATGTTCAGTCTATGCGCAATGATGGATTTTATATTAATCATGAAACATATACAAAATAGGTGCACTGGCCTTTAACATCTAGGCGCTCTGGCCTAATTCCAAAACATAATCATCTTGTCTTATAATACCAGCTCACCAACCTATAACGCATATCATATACATAAAGTTTCACTAACCTTATTATTATGCACACTTTAGTTACTGCGCACGGTATCTGTTGACCTCAAGGTTACATGCTCTTTAGTTACTACGCACTATATCCTCTATATTTAAGGTTGTGCGCACTTTAGTTAATGCGTGCGATATCCAGAAATGTTCCCATTACATCACTTTACTGCGCAGTATATGAGCACACCATGCCATGAAAGGTGTATTACAAAAATGATGTCTAAACAACTCACTAGCTTAATATACTTGGATTATATTTACATTTGGGTTCGACCGAGGGATATTATAGTTCCAGGGGGAGCGATGGTCACAAGGGGAACATGAGAGATATATTTTCAACATTACATAATAGTGATATCCCTTGTTCAAAAGAGGAGACATTATTCAGAGGAATATCAAAGGAATTCATACAAGGGGAGCATCCCCAAGGAGAGTTCAGGTGAGGGGAGTAGTCCCAAGGAGAGAACTACCCTTTGCCATTGATGTCAAAGGGGGAGAGATAGTCACATTGATGTGATTGAGATGACTATTGATGTACAAAAATGCTTTGTCTACATGTTTCCATCAATTATTGGTGTTGACATAAATGTTGGTATTGCCATTAATTCTAAAGGAGGAGATTGTTGGATCATGTTTTCATTGATGCCAAAGGATTGATTGATTGATTTCAAAGGATTGATTGATGTCAAAGATAAAAGGATTGATGTCAAAGGATTGTTGTAAAAGGAACAATGTCTTGTCATAGTATATTGATGGATCATGTGTTGTCCTTGATTTCAATGGATTGATGTCAAGTGGAGTTATAGTCATATGATTTCATGCATAGATGAAGATGGACCAATGATTTGTCATTGATATATGATGCACAGATGAAGATGGATCAATGTGGTTTCATTGATATATGATGCATAGTTGGATTGATGTAAAGATGACTCATTATTGTCTTGATAAGGAGTACAAATGAATGAACTCCAAAGTGGTCCCCTTATGGTGAAAGTCCTCATGGGAAGACACTTTGCAGTTAAGTTTTGTATCATGGTTGATAAGGAGTACAAATGGATGAACTCCAAAGTGGTCCCCTTATGGTGAAATCCCTCACGGGAAGACGCTTTGCGGTTGAGTTATCCTAGAAGTATGGTTAGAAAACCCATGCTTAATTGTGGAATAATGAGGAAAATATCAATGAATTTTCCAGTAAAACTATCCTAGATGGATAGTTCTTGTCATACCATTTCTGTTGGTATGTCGAACGTTACATAACTCCTCACGGTTTGAGAGTTATGGCCTTACAAAGATGAAGGACCCTCATATGTTGGCTTGAAGACCCAAAAGGTCAAAGAAGTCAAAGTGCTTGCAAAGAAAGAGGATTATTTAAATAATAAACTGAAGTGATAAAGTCAAAAAGGATTATTTAAATAATAAAGTGAGGTGACAAAATCAAAGAGGATTATTTAAATAATAAAGTGAAGTGAAAAAGTCAAGGAGGATTATTTAAATAATAAAGTAAATCGAGAAATTTATAATTATGGAAAGTGGTTATAAGACGATTAACCCTAAAATAAGTAAAGAATGTCAAGTGGTCAAGTGGCTATTGGATACATGGACAAGTTGCAAAATGGGCAAAGTTGGACATAGGTGACTATGTGGACAAAGTGGCCTAGAATATGTTTCTAAGCAAGCTACTTAGAGAGTATAAATAAGAGGCAAGGGTCTCTTGTGAAATATCTCTTGATCATATCTCGAAGATATATTCTAAGAGAGAGATTGAATAGAGGATCTCATGGATACATCAAAGTTTATGTAAGTCTCATATCATGACGGAAAAAGTTTTGGAAGTTTAGAAACCCTATTTTCTGAAGGAGTACACGAGCAGCAGTGGGCCAGAGCGCATACATATGCGGGCTACAATGAAGCAAGATGCATACACACGTGGGATGAAGGAAGGCAGAGAGTGTACAGTTGGATAAAGTCATGAAGACTTGAGTGTGAGGTGATTCCAGGTTCTTGAAGTCTGAAGAAAGTTCCAGATCTGGATTCTATGGGCTCAGATATTCCATAGAAACTCGGGTATGGTCACATAGTTGTCTTGATGGATACTCTTTCTTATTGTATGGTGAATTTTTAAGGCATTCTTGGTATGATTGTGGTGATATTTTTATGTTGATTGATTGATGGAGTGAGAAGCACTCTTATGTTTTAGTACTGATATGGTTGACATAATACATTGGTTACTTATGTTTGAGTAGCATTCATATTGTATGGTTGAGGAGCATGAGTAAGTTGTTGGAGAGTATGGATGTGTTGAGATTGGTTATGGTACATATTGTATAGTGAAAGACAGAAGTGAATGTGACTAAAGGTTGCTGAGGATATGAGTTTTTCATGGAGAGAAGACCCTAATTGTTCAGAAGGAATACATAGGTTGTAGTACAGACAGGCCACGTACATACACGAGTTGTACTACTAGTAGGGTGCATACATACACATACTGCACTACTGACAGGTCACATAACTATTGATAGATTGGTATCTGTTGAGGATTGATTCCTGTTCTTAGTTGGTGTTGAGTTGTGTAAGTTGAGTCTTGCATTGTAGAGCTAGTGCTCTTGTGGAGTTGTAACTCTTTTTAGTTGTTGTTGATAACCCAAGGATTGTAGTCCGTAATAAAAAGAAAATTGTACATACATATTGTGCTCTTTGTGTTCCTTATGGTGACTTATTGATGATATATGTTGTTGATATATGTTGTTGATGTATGTTCACATTGAACTCGTTATAAAAGATAGCAATAAGTAATTAGTAAATGGTGATTGCTAAATAAGGCGTTTTGTGAAGGGAATTTTGAAAAAGATCCCTATATTGATTCACCCCCCCTCTCAGTGTGTTCGGTGTGTCCAACATTCTTATGATGATGTTGATGGATTATGAATTAATGTTATTTGATATATGCGTATTGAGAGATGATATTGATGAGTTTTCCTTGAGTGTGTAGGACATTGACATACTGTGGATACCAATGGCATCAATGGACCTCCTTGGACTCCAGATTGAGTCAGGGATTTGATTGTATTGGTTTCAGTATTCCATTTATGCATATGTGACATATGATCGATTATATTATGATTTAATATATGGATCCTTGACAGTTTTTTGTTGATGGATGTAGGTTGACGATTGATTGCTAATCTGACTCACATAAGGAGTAAAGGGGCCATGCACATAGACCAGATACTGAGGTAGAGGTGTGGCAGAGTCCCTTTCATATCCTACTAGAACTCCCATTGTGGCTCGAATTGTAGGTTGATGATTACCCAGTTCAAGAGGTCCACGATGTCGTGAGGGAAGACTGAGACAGTCGCTCATGAAGATTCTAAAGGGTGTGCAATAAGGAAAGGTCCTTATTCCTTAGAATCCCTTAGTCTCTCACAAGGTCACCTTAATGGAGTGTTGACTCCAAAGGTTGGACAACTACCAAAAATAGTGAAAGGCGAGTGACACCCTTGGAGAACAGAGTGCATCTTGAAGGGAACATCATAAAAGTAACACTCAAGTCAATGAATCTAGGTGGCTAAGAAAACCTTGAGCGAATATTTAAACCTTGTTAAAATCTTTAAACATTGTCGTATTTATTTAATTATTAAGGATTGAAATTATTAATTTTAAATCCCAAATGAAAGTCTAAGCCTATTTAAAATTTAAGCCTAAGTCTAAGCTTGGTGAGAATACTAAAAATAAATTACAAATTAAATAAAATAGGAAAGAGGTAAATCAATTCAATAAATTAAGAAAGATGAAATAAGTCTAAAGAATTAATACAATACACGTGTGCAGAAAATATCAAATTGGAATTTAAGATAAGAAATGAATAAAGCATAAAAGAATGTGTACGCATAGAAAGGTATCTAGAGTCTAGTTAACACTAGTATAACTAGAGAAGAATCCTATTTTACCTCAACACAGATTTAGAAAGGCGTCAGTCATTAATTGGGAATAAGGGGAATAAAGAGACAAATAAGAGTGATTTAAGGAGCGCTTTTAGGAAGGGTGAGGGAAATTGACTTTTATTAAAATAAATTGAGGAATTTACTTGTGCAACTTGGGGAAAGGGTGATAAGTGTACGGGGGAAATAATTCTAAATTATTTAATTAAAAAGAGAATTAATTGTCAAAGTGGGGAGGTGTCATAGATAAATTCTATAAGAAAAATGGCCTAGATGAAAAATGGGGCACTGGTTATGAGTAAGGTTATGCTGTAGAATATTTGACTAGTTTTACTTGTGAGAATTGGGATACCCATCTTGAGAGAGAGTGGTGGCTCTACCTTGTGAGGAAAGCTGAGAATTAGAGGATTTCTCGTTGGGCATGTGGCCCCTTTGCAGCTCAAGGGGCTAAGGGGGAAGGAGAGTACCCCTAGCATTGGTTGGGAGGTATCAGTGAAGTCTCGACGATTAGCAAGCAGGAGGGAAGAAGGAATGCTAGTTTTCAAAGGAAATCCTCAAGAGAGCCAATGCAGAAGAACACCTTCAACTTCTTCATCGTTGTTTACGGTATTCTTATTTGAGTTTGAATTTTATTTAATTAAATTTGCATATATTGCCTCTATAAAACTTATCGTAACTGCATTTTTATTTTGATATCAAAGTGACTAGATCTTGATGGTTGTGAAACCTAGGCAGGGATAATTAGTATTAGAGTTCTTCAAAATTTCCAATTTGGGTATTTGTATTTTCCTAGTTATCGTGTCCTTCATCTTAACCCATAAATTGGAACTTATGGTTGTTTCCAGTGTAATTTACAGTCTCGTTTGTAGTCTAGTCATATCTCGGTAATTGATGGAGCATCCAACATTTTAATCATTATGTTCCCAATGAGGTTTGGCCTTCCATTGAACGAAGATTGTATGGCCTGCCAAGTTTTTGAAAAACGAATTTCACTTAAGTAGAATAGAATAGTCCCAGTAATAGTCTCATCCTTTTGTCTAGGGTAGGCTTAATGTGCTCCCCTATCTCGGTCCTAGATCTGAATGCAAATGGTATTCAGGTAGTATGGGAGTCAAGAAAAAAGAAAATAGACTAAAATACTTCTGCTGAAAAACATTTTCATTCTGCCTCAGATTCATGATAAACTAAATCTCTTGTTTCATGAGAACAAAATTGTTGGTGAATATGTTGGATAATTGTTAGTTGACGAATCGTCTGTTGGAAAATCCTTTGTTGTTGATTTGTATGTTGTAAGAGAATAGGTAAGCTGTCAGTTGTAGGCTTCTATTCTCAATTACTTACTTCCTCACCCACTTCCCTTAATCAATGCGAATTAAAAGTGCATTTAATGCCTTCTCGAATGAGAGTTCCACAACTTACGAGCCAACCTTCCCGATCCCTTAGATCCATCATCTCCATCCACGACTGAAACTGCATCTCCATGTTTAGTACCAACATCATCCATCTCCAAATGTTGGCCCTTGAACCCTTGCCCAGATCAGAGATGGGAGCTTCGGTTCAAAAACATTGGTCATATCCCTCGGTTCGATGCTTTGAATACCTGCCATTGTATGTACACATTGCGAGTACATCTTGAGTTGCTGGGAGTTCTCCAACTAGGGATGCTTTGGGTTCATTCGGTTTCGAAGCAGCTTTTATTCGAAATGCCTCTTGAACGATCTTTGAAATTTGTCGAGACATCCAATATGGAACCCTCGTGGTTTGTGCTTGGTGTTGTGACTTGGCATATGTTGTGTGCGGGTGGCATTATGGCTTCAAATTGGTGATTTCGATTCTCTTGGCTTGATGTAGTCAGTGGTATTCGTTGTAAGGTGGAGCCTCATGAACTAGCCCAACACTTTTACCCTGGTAATAAATTATCATCCTTCCTTCATATTCAATAACGGTATTGTTGTTTTATGCCTAGTCCTAGGGATTTTCTTGCTACCTTGAAATTCCCACGTAAGGAGCCATCCCCACTCAAAACTTGCTAAAACAAACCAAAATCCCACCTGACAATTAATTAGCATAATAAGGAACGATTGTGGTTTTCGTTAATTCCTTCTCGTGGAGACATAGTGGTGGATTTCCTTATTGTACGATTGTGATCCTTCCTTCATCTAAGCCATTTTTAATGTGATGAGTAAAGAAGTTGATTCCTTGGTTCATTGCCTTATGTTTGGGTCCCTCTTTCACATAAATGCATATGCATGTTGCATAGGAATTCCTTGTATACATAGCTAAGTACTTGATCAATTAACTCTTCCTAAGGGCCTGTATTACTCAACATTTTAATTATACCATGATGCTATGTGTATTGACATCCTACATAGAGTGAAGTATGTATTAACTCCTCCAAGTGTACTTTATGGACTAAGTTGATCACCTTGACTTATCATTACTTACGTGAGATTGTAATTTATTAAATCCCCTTATGCCTCGCTTAAAGAGGATTAGGGTCTCCAGTGGTGTTTGATTGATTGTAATTAATTTGTTTTCTCTTTTTTTCTTCAAGGGATTCCCATAAATAAGATGGTATATATGGGTTGTAGATGTTACTTTACAAAAAAAATTGAACACTTGAAATGGGTACTTGACCCTATTAACCCTTACCTTGGAAAAATTCCTTATGATGACTTGAAGAAGAACCATATAGAATTTACTATGCCTTCGTGATTTTATTATCCTTATGTTTATTTTCATACTCAATTGCACTTAACCATTGCTTGAAGTTGATTAAGTAAGGCATAATTATTGTACTTCCTTGTATGTCTTATGGCCTAGTTGAGGATTGTGTTACTTTATGGGAGGATTTATATACTATTAGTGGTTAGATCCTTGCTTCCATTTCTTCTCTAAATGATAATG
>JZKD02S0188274.1:91793-103685 GCA_000966675.3 Picea glauca | reverse complement strand
TAAACCCATGATTAATAATTTATCGCTAATTAAAATTTAAAATGTCCATGAGGTAATCATGGTTAGAGGATGTCGTGGAAGTAGATGACGTGGTGCTAGGGGAGGAGGTGCAATGCCTCCAGTGGATTCCACACCAGAGGGGTCTAAAACCCAAGGAGAATAACAAATCATTGGACAGGAGAAAATTGTTGTGGAGGATGTGGTTGGTTGGATGAGGTCCTTTCAGAAGATGTTAGAGGATTTGATTAACCAAATAGATAGAGATAATGCCAAAGCACCTGTACCCAATGAGGGTTCACAGTGCACTCCCACTAATAGTGGTAGCATTCATAGAGAACTCGAGAAGGTGAAGTTTCCCGAGTTCATGGGTTCCATGGACAGCTTCACCGTCGGGGCATGATAGAAGAACATGGCGATGTGTGTTGCACTTCGTGACTACACCTCCAACATGAAGGTTCGCATGGCAGTATTTCAACTGAAAGCGAGTGCTCTTCTATGGTGGAAGTCGCTCCTACCTCAACTAAACATGGACGTTGAAGACATGTCATGGGAACTATTCGAGGAACGGTTCTAGGAGAGGTATTTTTCATAGGAATTCATTGAGTGCCAACCCAATGATTTCAACGCCTTGCGATAGGGTGGTCATACAGTGCTAGAGTATGAGGCTTGAATCATGGAGCTGCTAAGGTATGCTCCACATCTGAACACAGAGAAGCTAAAGGTCAACAAGTTTGTGTTCATCCTTAACTTCAACATTTGTGCGAAAGTGAGGATCTTATTGTCTCAAACGTTGCACGATGTAGTCCAGAAGGCCCTCATAACTGAGGAAGAGTTGACCAATAGGGGTCAAGGAAAGACTCCTGCAAGACCGACTGGATAGATGACATTTGAAGCACAACAACAATAGTTTAGGCTTGTCAGTAGAACAGACCAGACTCTCAGACTAGTAGGCTAACAAATTCTACTTTGGGGGCCATGATTACTGGGCCGAACACCGGGTGCTAGACATGTGGAGAGCCACATCACTAGCGAGACTATTTAGTTGAGAACACCAGAGAGGTTGGGTCAACAAGACACACTACAGTTGGAGATTTTGGAAATGCCCATAGGATTCATACCACGGTGAATAATAGCTAGGCCAAGCACCAGTCCATTGTACTCGAGACGTCGGTTACCATTGCCGACCAAACTTTTAGTATTTTAAGAGATCTTGGTGCCACAGAGATATTTATTTCTAGTACAACGCTAAAAATAATTAAGGTAAAGGCATTCAACAGGATGAGTTTAGATACATAGAAATGGCTTTGGGTGCCAAAGATAGGGTTGGGGGAAGGGTTACAGACAGTCGCATTAACTTGGGAGATTTTGTAACAAAGTCTGACGTATATCTCACGATATTAGGATCATATGACCTCATGATCGGTATGGATTGGTTGGAATCGCATGATGCGATACTCAACTATAAGACAAAACAATTGAGTTGACTGATGATGAGGGAAAGAGAAAGTGGTCGTAGGAAGAAAACCATGAATTTTCCTTGAGGTTCATTTCTTCCCTACAACGGAAGAAGATCATCCACAAAGGATGTAAGTTATATGCAATCTTAGTGATAAATTAAAAGGGCGAGGTATAAGGATTAGAAAACCTTCTAGTAGTACAATAGTTTGTTGATGTGTGTCCAAAAGAGTTACCAGGTTTACTTCCGAAGGAGAATTGTAGTTACAATCGACTTGAAACTTGGAACCGAACTGATAGCAACAACTCCTTATCAGATGTCAACGCCTGAGTTACAGGAGTTGAAAATGAAATAGAAGGAGTTGTTGGAATTAGGACTTATATGTCCAAGTGTGTCACCCTGGGGTGCACCTATTATTTCATAATAAAGAAGGATGGGTCATGGAAAATTTGTATTGACTACCGTCATTTGAAGAAGGCGATGATCCAGAACCACTCTTGTTTGCTTGGAATAGATGATTTGGTTGATCAAATGAAAGGAGCAACGATGTTTTCAAGGATCGACTTGAGATCAAGATATTTCCAGTTATGAATTAAAGAGGAAGATATTCTTAAGACCTCATTCAAGATGAAGATTAGACATATGAGTTTACGGTTTTACCATTTGGACTGACAAACACCCTGGGGTATTCATGAGTTTTATAAATGGAGTGTTTCACAAATACATGGATATGTTTGTTCAAGTATTCATTGATGAAATACTAGTATATTATCGAACGATAGAAGAACATGATGAACATTTACACTTGGTACTACAGTGTTTACGAGAAACAAATTATCGGGAAACTATTGAAATGTTCCTTTTTAATAATCAAAGATTCATTACTTAGGGCATATTATATCCAACAAAGGAATCGATGTGGATCCAGTGAAGGTAGTGGCTATTATGGAATGGAGCGCTCTGACATACGTACAAGAAGTGCACAACTTATGGGTTTAGCGAGATATTACCGATGATTCATAGAAGGTTTTTCAAAGATAGAAAATCCGATCACGGGATTGCAGAAGAAAAACAAGAGGTTTTTATGGACCGAGAAATGCGTGAAATCATTTTGAAGGCTCAAGGAATTGTTGACAAACACACCGATATTGAAAGTTCATGACATGGACAAGAAATTATTGGTAAGAACCGAAGTGCCCAAGGGAGGTTTAGGCGTAGTCTTGATGCAAGATGATCGAGTGATCACTTACATTTCAAGGAGATTGAGAAAGCGGGAGAACTATGCCACGCATGATTTGGAGTTATTGGCCATTGTGTATACATTGAGAGTGGGAGACGCTATCTGATTGGATGAAATTTTGGACTAAAAATAGATCACTGTGGATTACAGCACATATTTATGTAGAGTGACCTGAACGTGTGATAGAGGCATTGGTCAGAACTACTTAGAAAATATGACTTCGAGATTTCTTACATAAAAGTTACGGTAAACAAAGTGGCCGATGTGTTGAGTCGGAGACCATGCATATTCTCGGTGATACCTCTTCAGACGAATATTCAAGAAAGGATTCTAATTATACATATCGACAATGACTGATATAATGAGGTTGAGGAAAATATCAGACAAGACACCATGATGGTACCAAAGTTTGAGGGGTATACACTGCATAATGATGGAATGCTGAGGTATAATGATAGAATTTACATTCCACCTAATGACAAATTAAAAAAATTGATCTTAAGTGAACCACATTACACAGTGTACATGTCTCATCCGAGAGTCACGAAGATGAAGGCAAACCTTAAGCCTTTAATCTTCTAGAAAAGAATGAAGGTCAGAATAGTTAGTTACGGGTGAGATGTCTAGAATTTCAACAGGTGAAAGATGAACATAGACATCTGGAAGGGTTACTACAACCACACGCTATTTCAGAATCGAAATGGGAGTTCATTCGATGAATTTTATCGTTGGATTGCCACTGATGGCAAGGACACACGACTCGATTTTCGTGGTGGTTGACATTTTGATGAAGAGTGCAAATATTATTCATGTACATACAATGTATCAGGTGCTAGACATGGCTAGAGTTTTTATCGGTGATATCATGAGATTACATGGTGTGCCAAGAAGGATCATATCTGATCGAGGATAGGTGTTTACAAGACAATTTTGGACCAATTTCCAAGAGACCTAGGAATGCAATGGAACTTTAATACAACATATCACCTTGAGAAAGACGGGAAGATTGAAAGAATGAACCAAATTTTGGAAGATATGTTGTGTATGTACCTGATGGACCAACATAAGCATTGGGAAGAGTTCTTGTCACTGGTAGAGTTTGCATACAACAACAACTATCAAAGTACCATTAAGATGGCACCATTTGAGCTTCTTTATGGGTGACCGTGTCAGACACCATTGATTTGGGATCAAATTGAGGATAGGGTCTTGGTAGGACCAGAAGTGATCCAAGAAATGGAAGGATAAATGCAATCGATAAGAAAAAGGATTAAAGAAGCACAAGATTGACAAGAGAGTTATGTCGATGCATATCGCGTTGACCGTAATTATGAAGTTGGCAACCAAATTTTCCTATGGATGAAACCGTACAAGAGTTCAATCAAGTTTGAAAAGGGTGCTAAACTCTCTCCTAGGTTTGTGAGACCTTTTGAAGTTGTGGAAAGGAAAAGACTCGTTCCCTATCGACTAGCCTTGTCTGATTTTTGAGGCGTATGCACGATGTTTTTCATGTATCTATTTTGAGACATTATATTAGTGATCATATGCATGTAATTGACATGATTTATCTGCAGGTGTTGGATGAGGCTGCACTCACGACGGAGCCAATACGCATTCTAGACCATCACATTCAACAACTATGATGTCGAACAGTCAATCAGGTCAAGGTCCAGTGGGACAATTATAGTCCACACTCGGCTACCTGGGAGGACGCATATGATATGCGCCAACAATTTCCTTACTTATTTGATAGATTAGACATATAGATATTGTCAAATACTTTTATTACTGCATTTTATATACTATACAACTTTGGGATGAAGTTTAAAATGAGAGCGGGTGTATGTAACAATCCTTCTCTTGCGAGCACATGTTATAGGCATATTCTTTGAGGACACTTGCCTACAAGTGATCCAATTATAGTACATGGTTATTGTTTCACTTATGGATTCTTATGATGATGTTGATGGATTATGAATTAATGCTATTTGATATATGCATATTGATAGATGTTATTGACGATTTTTCCCTGAGTGTGCAGGACATTGATAGAGTGTGGATGTCGATGGAATCCATGGACCTCCTTGGACTCCGGATTGAGTCAGGGAGTGGATTGTATTGGTTTGAGTATTTCATTTATGCATATGTGACATACGATTGATTATATTATGATTTTATATATGGATCCTTGGCAATGTTTCGTTGATGGATGCAGGTTGATGATTGCTTGCTAATATGAATCGCATAAAGAGTAAAGGGGCCATGCACATAGACGAAATACTAAGGGAGAGGTGTGGGAGAGTCCCTATCATAGCCTACTAGAAATCTCAGCATGGCTCGAATTGTAGGTTAACGATTACCTGGATTGAGAGGTCCACGATGCCATGAGGGAAGACTCAGACAATCGCTCATGAAGATTCTAAGGGGTGCACAATAAGGCATGGTCCTTATTCCTTAGAAGCCTTTATTCGCTCACAAGCTCACCCGAATGGAGTGTTGACTCCAAGGGTTGGATAGCTACCAAAACCAGTCAAAGATGAGTGGAACCCTTGGAGCACAGAGTCTGTCTTGAAGGGCACGTCATGAAAGTAACACTTGAGTCAATGAATGTAGGCAACCTAGAAAACCAAGAGTGAATATTTAAACCTTGTAAAATCTTTAAACATTGACGTTAATTATTAAGGATTGAAATTATTAATTTGAAATCCCAAATGAAAGTCTAATCCTATTTAAAATTTAAGCCTAAGTCTAATCTTGGTGAGAATACTAAAGCTAAATTACAAATTAAATAAAATAGGAAAGAGGTAAAACAATTCAAGAAATTAAGAAAGATGAAATAACTCTAAAGAATTAATACAATACACATGTGTGCAAAAAATACCAAATTATAATTTAAGATAAGAAAGGAATAAAGCATAAAAGAATGTGTACGAATAGAAATGTATCTAGAGTCTAGTTAACACTAGTCTAACTAGAGAAGAATCCTATTTTAACTCAACATAGATTTAGAAAAGCGTCATTCATTAATTGGGAATAAGGGGAATAAAGAGAAAACTAGGAGTGATTTAAGGAGAGCTTTTAGGAAGGGTGAGAGAAATTAACTTTTACTAAAAAAAATTGAGGAATTTAGTTGTGTAACTTGGGGAAAGGGTGACAAGTGTACGGGGGAAATAATTATAAATTATTTAATTAAAAAGTGAATTAATTGTGGAAGTGGGGAGGTGTCATAGATAAATTATATAAAAAAAATGGCCTAGATGAGAAATGGGGGACTCGTTATGAGTAAGGTTATGCTGCATAATTTTTTACTGGTTTTACTTGTGAGAGTTGGGATACCCATCTTGAGAGAGAGTGGTGGCTCTACCTTGCGAGGCAAGATGGGATATAGAGGACTTTTGTTTGGGTGTGTGGCCCCTTTGCGGCTCAAGGGCCTAAGGTGGAAGAAGAGTACCCCTAGAGTTGATTGGGAGGTACTGGTGAAGTCTAGCCATTGTACGTCCACACCGCGACTAGATCTTGAGTCGCTGGGAGTTCTCCAACTAGGGATCCTTTGGGTTCGTTCAATTTTGAACTAGATTTTATGATTTCACCCACCTCAACAATGCATCTTGAACAATCTTCAAAATTCATCAAGCCATCTCATATGGAACCCTCATCCATGAATCTGGAGTTCATTTGGTCACCCATCCTTCGTATCCATCTCTCGTTCAAGAAAATTTCGAGGCAATGTGGTCTGGCGTAATCACGGGATAGGGGAATTTAGATAAATTGTGATCCTTCATAGAAAGGGACTCGACTTATGGGTTAAACCTAGAGAGAATTGATCTGGGCATTTCCACTGATGCGTTGAACACTTATTTGGTCCCCCATGGGATCCTCTTACCTCGTGGCTTGTGCTTGGTGTTTTGACTTGGAATTATGGCTTCGACTTGGTGTTTTCGATGCTCTTGGGTTGATGTAGTCGGTGGTATTCATTGTAAGGTGGAGCCTCATGAACTATCCCAACACCTTTACCCTGGTAATAGATTATCGTCCTTCCTTAAGATTCAATAATTGTATTCGTGTTTTATGCCTTGTCCTAGGGATTTTCATGCTACCTTGAAATACCCACGTAAGGAGCCACCCCCATTCTAAACTTTCTAAAACAAACCAAAATCCCACCTGACAATTAATTAGAATAATAAGGAACGATTGTGGTTTTCGTCAATTCCTTCTCGTGGATACATAGTGGTGAATTTCCTTATTGTACGATTGTGATCCTTCCTTCGTCTAAGCCCTTTTTAATGGGATGAGTAAAGAAGTTGATTCCTTGGTTCATTGCCTTATGTTTGGGTCCCTCTTTCACATAAATGGATATGTAGGTGACATAGGAATTCCTTGTATACATAGCTAAGTACTTGATCAATTAACTCTTCCTAAGGGCCTGTATTACTCAACATTTTAATTATACCGTGATGTTATGTGTATTGACATCTTACATAGAGTGAAGTATGTATTAACTCCTCCCAATGTACTTTATGGACTAACTTGATCACCTTGACTTATCATTACTTACTTGGGATTGTAATTTATTAAATCCCCTTATGCCTTACTTGAAGAGGATTAGGGTCTCCATTGGTGTTTGATTGATTGTAATTAATTTGTTTTCTCTTGTTTTCCTCAAGGGATTCCCATAAATAATATGTTATAGATGGGTTGTAGAGGTTATTTGACACAAAAAGTTGAACACTTGAGAAGGGTACTTGACCCTATTAAGCCTGACCTTGGAAAAATTCCTTACGATGACTTGAAGAAAAACCTTATAGAATATACTACGCCTTCGTGGTTTTATTATCCTTATGTTTATTTTCATACTCAATTGCACTTAACCAGTGCTTGAAGTTGATTAGTAAAGAATAATTCTTGTACTTCCTTGTATGTCTTATGGCCTAGTTGAGGATTGTGTTACTTTATGGGAGCATCTATATACTATTAGTGGTTAGCTCCTTTTTGTCATTTCTCCTCTAAATGATAATGGAATTAATGTGCTAGAGTAACATTAAAGGGGTGTGGTGTAGAATTTGTTTATGTAAATGGTAATCTTGTCTTATGGGTAAGAACATTCCATAAATCCTTCCTTGATTGTTAAGTAGTCATAGATGGTAATTGCATTAATAAAATTGATAGATGATAATTTAGTTGGACTAATGTTGAATGCTTCAGAGGTGGAAAATTTTGTTTATTAAATTGATGTATGTTGTAATAGAAATTTTGTCACACGATGAACAACTGCTAGTTAAGATTGATTGATTGATCTGTTGGATTTCAACTTGATTGTATTAGAGGGATTTAGACACCTCCTTGTTTCTCGGTATAGTCACCAGCCCTGAGACCTTAAGTGGTCAAAATCAATCAGATGAATCCTAGGATTGAGCCTTGTTATGTGTCCTAGAGGTCCTAACCTTGCAGGGTAGGTTGGGAAGGTAGTCTTTTAATATTCAGTGACATGGTTGATCATTACTTAGTATTTTTCTTTAGTTGATGGTGATTGTTGAACTGCGTCGCTACTTATGTTTATGTGTTGATAATGTGTCACTATTATGCATTGGCTTGTGTCGTTATTGATTACGATGATGTGTTTCTTTAAATTATGATGTTGTGTGATTATGCATTGCTATGAATTATGTGTTGAAGTTAATTTTCCTAATAGAAAAGAAAAAAAAATATAAACAAACATATATATAATTACCTTTGTACATCACTATTTGTTGTCGTAATGAAGGGGTTGTTACATATGGTATTAGAGTGGGTTGAACCCTGCGAAGGTGGATCATCACACCTTCCACTATATTAAACCCTTGATTAATAACTTATCACTAATTAAAATTTAAGTTGTCCATGCGGTAATCATGGTTAGAGGACACCATGGAGGTAGAAAATGTGGTACTAGGGGTCTAACCCCCAAGGAGAAGAACAAGTCATTGGACAGGAGACGATTGTTGTTGAGATGTGGCTAGGGTGCTTGTACTCAATGAGGGTTCACAACATGCTCCAGCTAGCAGTGGTAGCATTCATAGAGAACTTGAGAAGGTGAAGTTTCCCGAGTTCATGGGTTCCACAAATGGCTCCGTCGTTGAGGCATGATAGAATAACATGGCGATGTGCGTTGCACTTCATGACTACATCTCCAACATGAAGGTCCACATGGCGGTCTTTTAACTGAAAGGGAGTGGTATTCTATGGTGGAAGATGCTCCTATCTCAACTAAACATGGCAATCGAAGACGTGTCATGGGAACTGTTTGAGGAATTGTTTCAGGAGAGGTATCTGTTAGAGGAATTCATTGAGTGTGAGCCCAATGAGTTCAACGCGTTATGACAGGGTGTTCGTACGGTGCTAGAGTATGAGGCCCGAATCATGGAGTTTCTTAGGTATGCTCCATATTTGAACACGGAGAAGCTAAAGGTCAACAAGTTTGTGGTCGACCTTAACTTCAACATTCATGCGAAAGTGAGGATCTTAATGCCTCATAAGTTGCACGATGCAGTCTAGAAGGCCCTCATAACCTAGGAAGAGCTAACCAACAGGGGTCAAGGAAGGACTCCTTCAATACCGACTGGAAATCCGACATTCGAAGTGCAAAAGCAGTAGTTTATGCCTATCAACAGAACAAACCAAGCTCTCAGGCTGGTAGACCAACAACTTCTACTTTGAGGGTCAGGAGTACTAGATCGTAGACAAGGTGTTGGACATGTGGAGAGCCACATTACTAGTGAGACTATCTAGTTGGGAATGCCATAGCGGTCGAGTCAAAATGACACACTACAGTTGGATATTTGGGCAAGGCCCATAGGATTCATGCCATGGTGAATAACTACCAGGACGATCACCAATCCATTGTACTCAAGACATCGGGTACCATCGTCGACCAAAATTTTAGTATTTTGAGAGATCTTGGTGCTACAAAGAGCTTTATTTTGAGTACAAATCTAAAAAGAATTAAGGTAAAGGCAATCGACAGGACAAGTTTAGATACATATAAATGGATTCAGGTGCCAAATAGAGGGTTGGAGGAAGGGTTACAAACAGTCGCATTAACTTGGGATATTTTGTAAAGAAGTCTGACCTATATGTCACGATCTTAGGATCATATGACCTCGTGATCAGTATGGACTGGTTGGAATCACATGATGAGATACTCAACTATAAGATGAAGTGGTTGAGTTGACTGATGATGAGGGATAGATAATAATTATCATAGGAAGAAAACCAGGGAGTGTCCTTGAGGTTCATTTCTTCCCTACAACGACAGAAGAACATGCACAACATATGTAATTCACATGTCATCTTAGTGATAAACTAAAGGGGTGAGGCAGAAGGATTAGAAAACCTTATGGTAGTACGATAGTGTGTTGACATGTGTCTAGAAGAGTTACCAGGTTTTCCGTCGAAGGAGAATTGGAGTTACAATTGAATTGAAACCTGAAACCGAGCCGATAGCAAGAACACCTTATCAGATGTCAACACCCGAGTTACAGGAGTTGAAAATGCAATTGAAGGAGTTGTTGGACTTGGGACTTATACATCTAACTGTGTCACCCTAGGGTGTGCCTATTATTTCATAAGAAAGAAGGATGGTTTGTGGAAACTTTGTATTGACTACCATCATTTGAACAAGGCAATGATCCAGAACAAATATATGTTGCCTAGAATAGACAATTTGGTTGATCAAATGAAAGGAGAGATAGTGTTTTCAAGGATTGATTTGAGATCAAAATATTGCCAGTTATGAATTAAAGAGGAATATATTCTTAATACCGCATTTAAGACGAAGATCAGACACTATGAATTTACAATTTTACCATTTGGGCTGACAAATGCCCCAGGGTATTCATGAGTTTGATGAAAGGGGTGTTCCGTGAATACTTGAACACATTTGTTCAAGTATTCATTGATGACACACTGGTATATTCTTTGACGACAGAAGAACATGATGAACATTTACGCTTGGTACTACAGTGTTTATGGGAAAAAAATTATTAGGAAACTGTCGAAATGTTCCTTTTTACCAATCAAAGATTCACTACTTAGGGAATATTATATCCAACGAAGGCATCGTTGTGGATCGAGTGAAGGTAGAGGCTAATATGGAATGGCCTGCTCCGATATACGTACAATAAGTGTGCATATTATGGGTTTAGAGGGATATTATTGACAGTTCCTAGAAGGTTTTTCAAAGATAGAAAATCTGATCACGGGATTGCAGAAGAAAACAATAAGTTTTTAGGGACCGAGAAAGGCATAGAAGAATTTCAAAGGCTTAAGGAATTGTTGACTATCGCACTGATACTAAAATTTCCCAAAATGGACAAAGAATTCTTGGTAAGCATAGACGTATCCAAGGGAGGTTTAGGTGGAGTCTTGATGCAAGATGATGGAGTGATCGCTTACATTTCAAGGCAACTGAGAAAGTAGCAGGAGAACTACACCACGCATGATTTGGAACTATTGGCCATTGTGAATGCATTGAGAGTTAGAGACACTATTTGATTGGATGGAAATTCAGACTAAAAACAGATCATTGTGGATTGCAACACATATTTATGCAGAGTGACCTAAACACGCGACAGAGGCATTTGTTATAACTACTTAGAAAATACGACTTCGAGATTTCTTACATAAAAGGTATGGTGAAAAAAGTGGTTGATGCGTTGAGTCAGAGACCATGCATATTATTGGTGATACCTCTTCAGATGAATCTTCAAGAAAGGATTCTAATTATTTAGATCGACGATGAGTGATATAAAGAGGTTGAGGAAAATATAGGACAAGACACCATGATGGTACCAAAGTTTGAGGGTTATACATTGGATAATGATGGGCTGCTGAGGTATAATGATAGAATTTACATACCACCTAATGACGAATTAATAAATTTGATCTTAAGTGAAGCTCATCGTGTAGTGTACATGGCTCATTCAGGAGTCATGAAGATGAAGGAAAACCTACTCTTCTAGAAGAGAATGAAGGCCATAATAGTTAGTTATGGGTGAGATGTCTAGAATTTCACCAGGTGTAAGCTGAACATAGACATTCGACAGGGTTTGCAAGATACCAGATATATAAAATATGCAGAACAGGAACGAAATGCTAGAAATAACAGAATAACAGTAAAATATCCAGCATAATCTTCACAATACACAGAAATGATATACGA
>JZKD02S0188274.1:61508-74431 GCA_000966675.3 Picea glauca | reverse complement strand
CAGAAATGCGGGTGAAAAATAAAAACATCCCGTATGTTCATGAGTCCAAGCCCGAGATCGAAAAATTTGCCAATCAGACAGTGTGGGTGCCTGACACATTGATCGAAGCGGAACATCAGGTTCCCTCAACCACTGTACCACCAACTACTACACCACAGGTCCCTAAATAAAAGAGGCCTCGACAGGATTCATCTCCTCCTGTCATAGAGGTATCATTCGAGGAGTTCCAATTGCACACCAAGAGGCCCAAGACAGTCTCAGTTCCTAGTTGAACTGCAGAAAAAGAGGTTCCACCTACCACAGGGACCAAGCCATCGGTTCCTCCCTTCGGTTCGAGCTAGAATAAAGAAATCACCCCAGCAGTATCGAAGAAATCCACAAACACACCCCTGGACACTCAGCCAGGCAAGACTGGGCCCAAATTGAGCATCTTCGAGAAGTACGAGCTAATCAAGAAGAAGAATCAAACCCTTACCAGTAGTACTTATGCTCAGTTTCAGAAACAAACGTCGACTGCACAGCATAGACTATTGTCTGCATTCAACACAGAAAAGGGAAGGATGCACATGGCCTTCCTCCAAGCACAGGTTCCAGATCCCAAGGTGATGTTGGACTATAAGAGGGCCACCTTCAAATTCCAGGCAAAGGACGTGCACCCAAAATATCAGATGGATCTGCACAAACAGACAGGTGAGATGGTATTCCATACATTGGCACATGCTTCTGCTTTAGCAGCCAAATTTCAGGTGTCGCTCAACAATTCTCAAACGCAGCTCAAGATGGAAAAAATATTGTCCTTTGCAAAGGACAATAGAATTAAGACTTTGGAGGAACTGGTCCTCAAGATCGGCTATGATCCCGCGAACGTCAAAGCTGCAGAAGAGATGATAAAGAATAAAAATGCAGACATCGCCTCCTTGAGGAAACAACTAAAACTCTCTCCTACAGAAGACTCACAGGTGAAGGAGATAGCAGAGAAAGAAGGCGAGAAGGATGAAATGCTTAAGCTGCTCATGGAGCAGAACGCCTAGCTCAAAGAAATGGAAGCAGAGATGGAGAAATTGCTAAAGGAGAAAGAGCAGCTGAAGTCTATGGAAGCCATTCCATTGATTGCTATCCCAATCTCAGAGACAAGCACAACAACAGTAACAACAATCCCATCCACATGACCAGTGACACCACAAGAAGGGACAGTCGATCTCGCCAAATCCATGGAAAAGATGAACCTGCAAGAGACAGAAATCAACAAGCTTAAGAAGGAAGTTGAGAACCTCCATGAACTCAATACTTCTTTCCAGACCAGTCTCTACAAAGAAAAGCAGGTAACTCAGTAGCTCAAGGAAGAACTACAACATCTCCAAAAGAAAATAGTGGCAGGGAAGACTTTGGTTGAGGTCAAAGAGAATGTATGGATAGACATCACAAAGTCCATAAATGAGATATGGCCAATGATCCAAATTATGTTTGAATAGAATTAGTTGGTCCAGAGGAGCCAACAGGCCATTGAGAAGATTAGAGTAGAATTGGAAGACATGCCAACACAAGCAAATGAGATCATCAGGTTCCTCAATTCTAAAACCAGAGAAGAACTAGAAGAGTTGAATATTGAAGATAGAACTGAGACCATCCTTGAGGTCAAAAGAGTTTTGACCAAAAGAGGATTAATGCTTCAACTGGAAGAAAAGGTTCAGATCATGGACCAGGGGGTACAAAGGTTCTTCAGCAAGATCGAGGCTCTCTAGAAGAAAGGTCTCCCCAGTCTGAAGGTTATTAATGATAAACTGATGACACTCCCAGATTACAAAAAGAGACTGTCTGAAGTGTCTAAAGACAGTTTGAAGTTTGTTGGCATACAAGGGAGCATCACTGGCAAAGAATTCTTGGACGCTCTTCAGTTGGACATCAGTATCCAACATGAGGTTCGATACATATTCCTCACTAAGCCTACATTTGCTAAGTATACGGAAATGGATGAAGTGTATCGGAGGCTACTCAAAGTCACCGTGCCTAGTCATCTCAGATGGGAATAACTCTGTGATCTGCTCGATTAGTAGATGAGTTGTCTGATCCAGTCAGATGAGGTCGTGCAAGGGCTTCATCAACGGTCTACCCCAGAAATTCCGTGTGAAAATGCACTAAGTCATCAAGCAGTTTTGATTAGTTAAATTAGTTAGGCTAAAAATAGAATTAGCACGTCCTGATTAGTTATGACAGGAACGGTTGTAATTTGAATTATAAATACTTCACCTTTCGAAGTATTGAGGGTTCTTGATCTTCACACCCTGACGCTATCAGACTGTACCATTTTTATGAGATCTACCATTAATAAAAAGGAGGCATTTTTACAGTATTCTTTCCTATATTCATTGGTGGTGTTTACTCTCTAAGTTGAAAGTTTCTCCTGCTTTGTGATCATTTTGTTTTCTGAAACTAATCTTTAAGAGTAATGTATGTTGCAGGATTTATCTTTGATACCCTGTTTCTGACTCTAAAAGATTTAAATGTTTATCTTCTGATGTTTTCAATTAAGGAATTCTTGACTTCTTCTTAGTTTAATTTATCTTTCTCATCCTTTCTTCTGTCCATCATTTAAGCTACTAAAAGATCCAGCGAGTATATTATCTCACCCTGTGGAAATCTTCTTTTCTCATTTCTGGTGGTATTTCATATTTAATTAAACACAGACCCCATATCCCAATGGAGGTGTAGACTGTCTTAACCAATTCAAAAACACTTTGACAACAAAACCTAGAGATTTCTTTACCTAGCCTAATATCTGAATTGAAAACATAACTAAATCATATAGAGAGATCCCTCTCTGAAGCTGGAAGGGCTAGATCCTAGCTTTAAAAGTGGTTGGATAAAGTTACCTTTGTAGATTTCTTTTGTTTCAACCTCTAGGAAATTTACCAAGTGCTAACAATATGGCGACTCCACTGGGGACGAACTAAAAAATTGATAATTTCATATTTTCTTTCCCCTAAAAAGAAAGTTCAAATTTGAGAAGAAAGTAATGTTTAGAGGTTGATTGACTCTGTACATATTATTTTCAGAATCGCAAAATTAAAATATATATATATAAAAAACCAAAAAGAGTTCTGGCTTCCAAGAAAGTTCACACTCGATCCCATCCACACCCAGAACCCACTTTAGTGGTAGATAACCCCGAACAGTTGCTCCGGTGAAAGACCTTAGCTCCCATTTCAGTAAGTCATATTACCCTTCATAAGTCTCCTTATTTTTCAAAGAAACTGGCTACCTCTCAAAACCTTGACCTCGATACCTTTCTACAGTGAAGTCTGGTTAGAACACGGTCTGACAACTTTGTGACCGAAATCATCTTCGACCCAACTCTTCTGCAACCCCAAACCCCCGAATTTCTGTCTCCCACGACTAAATAACAAATCACTCCTTCAGTACTATCCAGTCCCTCCTCGTCCTCATCTTCAGCTTCTACCTCTCCGACCATCCAGGTTGTCATCCCACCTCCTCCACCTATCATGGCCGCTCGATATGCCCCTTTGGTGTTGGCTGCGCCGATGCATGCCATGCCCCAAGACTACTAGACAAGACTTCCACAATTCAATGCAACAGGACCTTTAAACACCCAACAACTTATGGACAAAATGAATGATTATTTTGACTTGCAAGAAGTTGATGAGGCTGATGTTCAAATGATATTGTTTGCCCAAAGTTTGATAGGTGACGTCAAAAAATGGTTCAAAGATTTACCTGCAGCCTCAGTCCCTAACCTTGTCACGTTCCAAAGGAGTTTTCTTGACATATGGGAGGTAAAGAAAAACCCTCTCCAAATATTGTCAGAGTACGAGAACATAAGAAGAAATCAAGGTGAGACGGTACAAGATTACTGCACCCGTTTCAACAACCTGTACAATGCAATCCCAACTAAAATCAAACCTCCACAGGGTTTGGCATTGATTAAATTCCCTGATGGATTTGATGCCGACATGTCTTACCAACTAAGAGAAAGAAATTATGCCACCCTGGAAGACATGCAGAAAAGTGCTATTAGTGTGGAGGCCAACCTGTTGGCGAAAAGAGCATGACAGAAGACAGAAAGGAGAGTCGTGTTTAAAGAAGAACCTTCCACGTCATCCTCAGACTCCACATTAGATTCATTTACCTGATCAATGGAAATAATGTTCGAAAGACTCACTGTGTCAGATAGAAATCCTCCAAGAGACAATCCACTTGCTCCCCAGGTTCGGAATCCTAACTTTAGGAGAAACCCTCCTCAAATAAGACAGAGGGATCCTAGGGATCAAAGGGATCAGAGAGGTTCTGATTAGCAGATTAGACCCCCACTGCAAGAGAATTATGCTGATGAAGGGGGGAAGTGATTGAGGAATTAGAGGACACTCACATCAATCTCATGGGCATTCACGACAACGAAGCTATTTTCCTTACCCAAGAAAAGCAGGAACTCTTTCTTCTAAATCAAACCAAAGTAAGTGAAGATGCCAAAGATGCAGAACAACAGGCCTTTGAAAATGTTACTTTGGAGGTACATAGGTAGTACAATTTGCGAAGCAAGAAGGCAGAAGGGAGTTCTCCAAAAAAGGCGACTAAAACAAAGAAGGTAGTTGAAACCAAGAAGATCCCTGAGCAAACCCCTGAGCCATCTGTCGAGAAGACTGCTGTTGAGAAGACTGTTGTTGAGAAGACTGTTGTTGAGAAGATTCCTGAGAAGAGTGAGACTGACACTCCTGTGAAGAAAAACATCACCATTTTGAAAAGGCCATCACAGCCCGAGGTTTCACCTATTAATCCACCGAGTACTTCTGAGCCGAAGAATATGATGGACAAACTAGAACTGATAAGACAAGGTAGAACTCCTACACCCTTTAGCCTTGAGGGGGAATTGGCAAAAATAAAAATTCCCATCCCACTTACAAAGTTGATGAACAGAGACGGGTATCGTTCACAGGTAATTAAAGCACTGGCCATTGAACCGGATATAGGCACAAAGGCCTTAACCATTGGATCAGTAAATCATTCAGACACTGTGAACCTAATTGATGATCATCCAGAGCTTCTTTTCGGACCTGAAGTAGATGGTCGGGATGATACTGGTGAGGTCGCTCCTTTTTACATCAGTCTGAACATACATGACTTGATATTGCATAATGTTATGCTGGATTCAGGTGCCTCCCACAATCTGATGCCTAAAGAAGTAATGGAAAAACTGGGTCTAGAGGTCACCAGACCATGTAAGTATTTACACTCATTTGACTCCAACAAAGTTAAATGTATTGGTTTGATCAAGGACCTCTGCATCACCTTGGTTCAGATTCCTACGAAGAGTCTGGTTTCATAATCACAGAAACAACTATTCAGAAAACGATTCTTACAAACTAAATTTCCAATGTACTAACAATATTGCTGAGTATGAAGCTTTGATGCTCGGTCTGACGCTTTTGAAAAAATTTGGTGCTAAACAGATAATGGTAAGAGGTGACTTTGAATTAATAATCAAGCAAGTCAAAGGTGAGTATGTTGTGAAACACCCATGTCTTAGAGCTTATAGGAACATTGTTCTTGATGCTTTAAGGTGTTTTAGTGAGGTTGACTTGCAGGTAATGTCGAGGGGATAGAGTATTCTGGCCAACGGATTGGCTACATCGGCAGCCACCTGTAAGATTCCTTTCCGCCCAACTCGCCCATATACTGTTGAGGTGAAATGCAGACCGACAGTTCCCGACAATATCAGGTACTGGAAAGTGTTTGGTAATGATGATCAGATAGAGGATTTTCTGTAGTGCAAAAACGATTTTGAATGTACTAATATAGATTTAGATAATGAAGATGAAAATGTAAATAGTTTGGATTTTTAAAGTGATAGTGTAAATACCGTAGAATCATAAGAATTAGGCGATGATGAATTGGATGCTGACGTTTTACAATTGAAAAGCAATATTTTGCCTAGAGGTCTTGTCCCTTTAGAAGACTTGTTTGACAGTAATGATGTAGCCAAAAAACCAAAAATAGAAGCCCATGGACACGAGGTAGAAGATTGTAATATAGGGACCTAAGAGAAACCTAGAATGGTCAAACTATCTAAGTCATTACCCCAAGAGCAGAAAATCAAATACATTGAGTTGTTCAAAGAATATCTAGATGTCTTTGCCTAGGGCTATGAAGATTTGAAAGCCTATGATACTAGCATCATACAGCACATGATTCCAATAAAAGAAGACCAAAAACCTTTGAGGCAGAAACTTAGGAGGACGTTTTCAACAAAACACAGGTCATCCAAGAAAACATCAAGAAGATCTTTGACAAACGAACCAAGGAGGATGATTTTGAGCTAGGAGATTTTGTGTTGAGATGGGATGCCAGGAATGAGGACAAGAGAAAGCATGGAAAATTTTACAATCTGTGGAAAAGGCCATACATGATCCAAGCTTTCAGAGGAAACAATGTTTTCTTGCTAAACAATGATGATGGATCAGATCTACCAGGAGCACCCGTGAATGGAAGAATGGTGAAACATTATGTACCACCTCAGTAGAAGATTCAAGTTTTCACTCTCCATTGTACATACCATTTTAATTTTCATTTTCACTTGCATTTTCTGAGCGAAGAACATTAGTCAGTTAGTTGAAGCCCGAAGAGAAGGCCCTAAGCTGCTGAGCATTGTTTTTCCATCTTTGAGAATAAAACCAATGAAGTCTGCTAGGCAGAAATTTCCAGAAAGATAGGAACCAGGATTCTCGGCACTTCACAGGGAAAGCACCATCCCCAGGTGGAGCCGTTGTTATCACCCCATAATTTATGGGAATCAACTGGTGACTGAGATATTATCTGTCTCTAGTAATTTTTGTTGACAAATGATTTTTCATTCTGCAAATAATTTGAAAAAAAAAAAAAGAGGAAAAAGAAAAAGAAAAAAGAGAAAAGAAAAAAGAAAAGAAAAATAAAAGAGAAAAGAAAAAAAAGAAAAAAGAAAAAGAAAGAAGAAAAGAAAAAAGAAGAAAAAGAAAAGAGGGCATAAAAGAATTCAAATAAAAATCCCCATGCAATAATAATAATTTGGCCATACCTTTCAAGCATGGTCAAGCTATTTTAAATTTTGATGTTGATAGGCTAGTGAATGATTTGGCTAAATAGTTTAATCTTAGCCAAAGTGTCTAGGTTAGATTAGTGAATAAATCTGACCAAACTGTCTAATCCTGGTCAGATAGCCCCAGGGTAGAGTAATTTTTTAACCCAACAGTTTAATCTGGGTTAACTGTCATAGGAAGACTAGGTTTGAACATAGGTTAGTTGCTTTATTGTTCCATCCCAATAAAATCAGCTTGAGGTCAAGATTTCATCATGTTCCAAATACTTAGAAGATGTTTGGTCGAAACCCCATGGTGGAGAAGATGGAAAAAAGAAGATACCACCATGGGGTTTCGACCAAACATCTTCTAAGTATTTGGAACATGATGAAATCTTGACCTTAAGCTGGTTTTATTGGGATGGAACAATAAAGCAACTAACCTATTTTCAAACCTAGTCTTCCTATGACAATTAACCTAGATTAAACTATTGGGTTAAAAAATTACTCTACCCTGGCGCTATCTGACCAGGATTAGACAGTTTGGTCAGATTTATTCACTAATCTAACCTAGACACTTTGGCTAAGATTAAACTGTTTATCCAAATCATTCACTAGCCTATCAACATCAAAATTTAAAAGAACTTGACCATGCTTGAAAGGTATGGCCAAATTACTATTATTGCATGGGGCTTTTTATTTGAATTCTTTTATGCCCTCTTTTCTTTTTCTTCTTTTTTCTTTTTCTTTTTTCTTTTTTCTTTTTTCTTTTCTTTTTCTTTTCTTTTTTCTTTTTCTTTTTTCTTTTCTCTTTTTTCTTTTTCTTTTTCCTCTTTTTTTTTTTTTTTTCCAAATTATTTGCAGAATGAAAAATCATTTGTCAACAAAAATTACTAGAGACAGATAATATCTTAGTCACCAGTTGATTCCCATAAATTATGGGGTGATAACAACGGCTCCACCTGGGGATGGTGCTTTCCCTATGAAGTGCCAAGAATCCTGGTTCCTATCTTTCTGAAAATTTCTGCCTAGTAGACTTCGTTGGTTTTATTCTCAAAGATGGAAAAACAATGCTTAGTAGGTTAGGGCCTTCTCTTCGGACTTCAACTAACTGACTAATGTTCTTCGCTCAGAAAATGCAAGTGAAAATGAAAATTAAATTGGTATGTACAATGGAGAGTGAAAACTTGAATCTTCTACTAAGGTGGTACATAATGTTTCACCATTCTGCCATTCACAGGTGCTCCTGGCAGATCTAATCCATCAGCATTGTTTAGCAAGAAAGCATTGTTTCCTCTGAAATCTTGGATCATGTATGGCCCTGTCCACAGATTGTAAAATTTTCCATGCTTTCTCTTGTCCTCATTCCTGGCATCCCATCTCAACACCAAATCTCCTAGCTCAAAATCATTTACCCCGACGAAGTTGTCTTGGCGCCATGCTTGCATTTACCCACTGCCAGCGGACCTGTTCAGTATCCCAGTGGGTTTACAAGCACTTCCCACAGCTCTTATTAATATTTTTATTTTGTTTTTCTTTTGAGGATAGCTGAGCGGGGTGATGCTGAAAAATCTTGATATTTTATCACATTTTTTAGACATCATCAGAATTTTTTAATATTGTCCTTTATTCATCTCCAGAAATGTTTTATTTCTAAAACAACTTACTTTGACAGGGAGACATCTTTTTGAGTCATTCCTTTACGAAAAAGGGACAGCGTAAAAAGATAAAGATGATCATGACAAACTTCACTCAGAGATTGAAATTAGTAAACTTCTTTCAAACAACATTTTCCAATATCATTTTCAGAAATATATCACAGATGTTCGTACAATCTTTCAGAAGTTATTTCGGCGAAGATATTTTATTATGGTCTTTGTCTGAATGGATCAGTGCACAGACATGCATATGTTTCAAAACACACAAAACTGATCATTCAAATCAAAACCAAAAAAAAAAAAAAAGGAAATATTTACATAATATACAAGGATAAAAATCAAGCAAAGTATCTTTTCAGGGCTTGGCCATTCACCGGATAGGCGTCAAGCTTCCCTTCAAGATTTTGCAAATGAAAGGAACTAGGACCCAACTTTTCAGCAATCAAAAATGGCCCAAGCCACAAATTTTGAAATTTGGTGTGTTCACCCTTCCCTTCGTGTGGTTTGTCCCACTTTAAGACGAGATCGCCTACTTCAAAATTCCTATCAGAAGCAGAATTAGAATCGAACAAGCTTTTAATCAGTTGTTGATGTTGATCTATTTTACGCTTGGCTTGGGTTCTTACTTCTTCTAACTTCATCAAAGCGTTAATATGGCTTTCTAAAGGGGAACATTCTTCTTCTTGAACTTTTTGTGACAATTGGAGCGAAGGAAGAAGAATGTGAGGTGGAAAAATGGCTTCTCTGCCATAAACGAGAAAAAAGGGGGAATTACCTATAGTGGCTTTGGGTGTTACTCTATCAGCCCACAGTGCATTAAGCAGTGCATTGTGCCATTTCTTGTGATTTTCAGCCACGATTCTCTTGATAATCTTGATCAAGTTCTTGTTGGTTGATTCCGCCAAGTCGTTGCCTTGGGGGTAATAAATAGCGGAATACTTCAGCTTTATTGCCTTTTCTAAGGCGAACTCACTCATTTCAAGAGAGGAAAAGTATGAAGCATTATCAAAGACTGGACAATCAGGGATACCAAAACAGGTGATGATATTCGAGTTTAGAAAAGCGATCACCTAACTTGTGTTAACAGTTATTAGTGCAGCGGATTCAGACCATCGAGTAAAGTAATCAGTGGCTGTCACAATATATTTGTGTTGTTGTGAGGATGGAGGGTTAATAGGACCAATGATATCAAGGCCCCATTGCTGGAAAGGAGAATCGACTGTAACGGGCTACACGGGGAAGGCTGGTTTTTGCAATCGCCCTGACGCTTTCTGACAAATGATGCATTTACGACACAAGGCGTGGGCGTCTCTAAAGAGTGTTGGCCAGTAATAAACGGCTCTTAAAACTTTATGAGCAGTAGTATCACCACCGAAGTGACCACCAGCTTCTCCTGCATGCAGCTCAAGCAAGACTTTCTCTGATTTGTCCTTTTCAAGACAACGCATCAGTACGCAATCAAAATTTTGACGAAATAGTATACCGTTAACTAGATGAAAGGAGGAGGACTTTAGTCTCAATGATCTTCTCTTGGCAGGGTCAAGGTGATGGGGTGTTGATCCATGTTGAAGACAGTGCCTAATATCATCGTACCAAGGACTTACGAAGTTTTGTGTACAACAAATCAAACTTTGATCGCGTTGTTCTAGGTCTGACGTATCACTATCTTCTTGCTGTTTGGTTTCTGAATCAACTACCAACTTACACAACCCTTGGCCTCTCACAATCTGATCTGGGGTGATTTCCAAGTCATACTCCTGCAAGAAGGTGACCCAGTTGGCTCTTTTCTCTTCTAACTCTTTTTACACTAACAAGTTCCTAACGGTAGGGTAAGGGACAATGACCTTCATCCTTGACTTCAAAAGATAAGACCGGAAATGCTTAACTTCCTTGAAGACAGCGTAGGCTTGCCGATCGACCACTGGGTAGTTAAGTTCAGCACCTTTGAAAGAAGAGCTCATAAAGGCGATGGGTACGTCGTTGTTCTCGAAATTCTTCTGAGTTAGGATTGCGGCATAGGAACAATCAGAGGCAAAAGTATAGAGTGTAAAGTCTTGAGAGAAATCGGGGCTCATGAGAGATGGAGCTTCTACTATTGCCTTCTTTATAGCGTTGAAAGCTTGGTTTTTAGTGGGTCCCCAACGATATTGGGTGTCTTTCTTAATCAGGTTCTGGAGAGGCCTAACCATTTCGGAGAAACTGGGGACAAATCTCCTCACGAAATTAATCTGGCCTAGGAAAGACTGCATGGATTTTTTGGATGTAGGTGGGGGGAGTTTAGCGATGACTTGGGTCCTCTCAGGGTCAATAATCATTCCATAACTAGACACAATGAATCCTAGTAGTTTACCTTGTTCTACTGCAAAGATGGACTTCTTGGGGTTCAAGGAGATGTTGTATTTACGACATCGTAGCAGAACGGCTCGTAAGTGAGCTAGATGATCGTTTTTGTTTTTAGAATAAACGGTCACATCATCTAAGTAGACTAATACAGAGTGATTGATCAAGCCTTGGAAAGCAATGTCCATTGCTCTCTGAAAGGTAGCACCAGCATTAATCAATCCAAAGGGAATTTTGCAATAAGCATAAGTGCCCCACGGGGTACAGAAGGTAGTTTTTAATTGGTTTGATGGAGACATCAAGACTTGGTTGTATCCAAAGAAACCATCTAGTAAAAATAGCCTCTCGGAACCAGATACTTGTTGAAGAATCTGTTCCATAGGAGGGACATGATAATTATCTTTATCAGACGCTTTGTTGAGGTTCCGGAAATTGACACAAAGTCGAATTTATCCATTCTTCTTCCGCACTGGGACGAGGTTGGACACCCATTGAGTGTGTCTAACAAGAAAAAATATTTTAGCACTTAGGAGTTTATTCAATTCTTTTTGTACGGTCAGTTCTAGTTTAGGATGCATTTTCCTCAGTTTCTATTGGAAGGGTAAGGTTTGGGGCTTCATTGGGATGACATGCTGTATAATATTAGGATCAAACATTTTAAGGTCATCGTAAGTCCAAGAAAAGACATCCTTGAATTATTTAAATAATTTAACAAAAGCATATTTTTCTTGTCTAGAACATCCCAAGCCTAAGTTGATACACTGAGGATTTTCACTAGTTCCTAAATTGACTTTTTCATAAGACAATGAGGAACTGTTGGTTTTACAATTGATCGTCTTTTTAAATTTATCTTCAAAATCATAAAACTTTTCTAGTCTAACAATATATTTGGGTAAGGAATTTACCATGTTCAATAGAGCTTCAGGAGGTTTCGGATTAGGTATTACCGTAAAGTCATGCAAATTGTCATCGTGTGTTTGTTCATCTATCACAGTGCCTTGAAAGGTTTCCTCCATGTACAGAAAGTTAATGATTTGCTGATCATCATCAAACACTCTCCAGTTCGTGATATTGTCAGGAACAGATGGTCAAAACAATAGCTCCACGGAGAATGCGTTTGGAGATAAGCCTTCTACAGGAAGAAGTTTAGAGGCAACATTAGCGAGTAGATCTTCCTTGGCATTGTTTAATCTAGGAATGGAATTTATATTAAAAGAAGAAAAATTGTTTATTAAACTCCATACCTCAGACTGGTAACGTTTGAGATGCGGGGAAAGACAATGTATAGAATTTCTCACCTGCCTGACCACTATCTCAGAGTCGCCGAATACAACTAGATTTTGAATGTTCATGTCTAAGGCTTTTCTGAGACCTTGTAATAAAGCCTCATATTCTGCAATATTGTTAGTACATTCAAATTCTAATCTACAAGCCAATAATGTTTTGTTACCTGCCGGATCGATAATGATGCAGCCTGCACCAGCTCCTTCTTTAGACTTGGAACCATCGAAATATAGAGACCAAATTTGATTTTCATCAGGCTCACCGGACTGTTGGATAGAAGCTGTTGGTTGCGTACATGCTAGGATCTTGGATTGTTGTTCTAGATTTTTGATAGGTGAAACTTCAGCCATGAAGTTTCCGAAGAAGGTGTCCATCCCTTGGACTTCAGGTGAATCTGCCGGAGGCGTCTATGGTTCATTGGGGTCATTCAAGTCTGTTACCATGAACTTGAGGTAATTCTCACGATTCACCCTGATCTTGTTGGGCTTGCCGTTTTCTGGAAGCCATAAATGAGACCAGTCTGTTGCAAAGTAACCATGTAGCTGCTCCGACCAGTCCCTGCTCAAAAACATACCATA
>JZKD02S0188274.1:34897-55456 GCA_000966675.3 Picea glauca | reverse complement strand
AACAGTCCAAATAACGATGGAGGGGTTTTCACACTTTCAGTTGTGAAAACTGAATCGAAACCAAATTGCAATTGTCGCAATAAATAAAATGTCTAGTTGCAAAATGCGACGATGACTTGTCATTTAGGATACAATAGGTGTAGGCAGCTTTTAGGGCAATTGAAAAAATTGAATTGGCTGCCAACACTCATCCAAGAGTCACAAAGATGAATATAGAGCTTAAGCCTTTACTCTTCTAGAAGAGAATGAAGGATGGAATAGTTAGTTATGAGGGAGATGTTTAGAATTTTAGCATGTGAGATATGAACATAGACATCCGGCAGGGTTACTACAGCCACACACTATTTCAAAATCAAAATGGGAGGTCATTCGATGGACTTTATCATTGGATTTCCATTAATGGCAAGGAGACATGACTCGATTTTCATGGTGGTTGACATTTTGATGAAGAGTGCACATTTTATTCATGTATGTACAATGTATCATGCACCAGACATGGATCGAATTTTTATTAGTGAGATTGTGATATTACATGGTGTGTGAAGAAGGATCATATCCGATCAAGGATCAGTGAATTACAGGACAATTTTGGATTAGTTTCCAAGAGGCTTGGGACCACAACTGAACTTTAGTACATCATATCACCTTGGGACAGATGAAAAGACATAAAGAACGAACCAAATTTTGGAAGATATGTTGTGTATGTACGTGACGAACCAACATAAGAATTGGGAAGAGTTATTTTCACTAGTAGAGTTTGCGTACAAAAACAACTATCAAATTACCATTAAGATGGCACCATTTTAGTTTCTTTACGGGCGACCATGTTAGACTCCATTAAGTTGGGATCAACTTGAGGATAGGGTCCTGGTAGGACCATAAGCGATCCAAGAAATGGATGAACAAATGAAATCAATAAGAAAAAGGATTAAAGAAGTGCAAGATCGGCAGAAGAGTTATGTCGATGTGCATCCCATTGACTATAATTATGAAGTTGGTGACTGAATTTTCCTACAGGTGAAACCACACAAGAGTTTGATCAAGTTTGGAAAGGGTGCTAAAATCTCTCCTAGCATGGATGATTTTAGGGGCTAAATTTTGCTCATGGGCTAATTTTTCATGGTTTTTCCAAAATCGAGATTCGTTATTTTAAAAACTATTCACCCAAACTATATAGGATAAAATTATTTTACCTTAAAAATTGCCAAAATTTTATAAAAACTATATAAAATCCTTAGAAATTTGAATATTTTTATAAAAATATTGCCAAACATTTATATTTGGCATATGAAGGATTAGTAATATTTGCCAAGGTTTCTACATTTTAAAATAAATTTCCATCCTTAAAATCATCCCTGTCTCCTAGGTTTTTTGGACCTTTCAAAGTTGTGGAAAGGAAAGGACCCATGGCCTATCAAGTAGCCTTTCCAGATTTTTGAGGCGTATGCGCAATGTTTTTCATGTATCTATTTTGAGAAATTATATTAGTGATTCTACACATGTGATTGACATGAGTTCTTTACAGGTGTCAGACGAGGGTGTACTCACAATGGAGCCAATATGCATTCTGGACCATCGCATTTGACAACTACAACATCGAACAATCGATCAGGTCAAGGTCCAGTGGGACAATTATAGTCCACACTCGACTACCTGGGAGGACGCATATGATATGTCCTAGTAATTTCCTTACTTATTCGATAGATTAGACATATAGATCTTGTTAGATACTTTTATTACTGCATTTTATATACTGTACAACTTCAGGACAAATTTTAAAAGGAGAGCAGGTGTATGTAACAATCCCAGTCTTGAGAGAAGATGTTATCGACGTATTCTTTGAGGACACTTGTGTGAAAGTGATCCGGTTATAATAAATGGTTATTGTTTCACTTATGGATTCTTATGATGATGTTGATGGATTATGAATTAATGAATATGTGACATACGAATGATTATATTATGATTTTATATATGGATCCTTGACAATGTTTTGTTGATGGATGTAGGTTGATGATTGCTTGCTAATATGACTCACATAAGGAGTAATGCGGCCATGCACATATTCTAGATATTGAGGGAGAGGTGTGGCAGAGTCCCTGTCACAACCTACCAGCACTCTCGTCATGGCTCGAATTGTAGGTTAACGATTACCTAGTTCGAGAGGTCCACAATGCCGTGAGGGAAAACTGAGATAGTCACTCACGAAGATTTTAAGGGGCACGTAATAAGGCAAGTTCCTTATTCCTTAGAAGTCCTTAGTCTCTCACAAGGTCACCCGAATGGAGTGTTGACTCCAAGGGTTGGACAACTACCAAAATCAGTCAAAGGAGAGTGGAACCCTTGGAGCACAAAGTGCATCTTGAAGGGCACATCATGAAAGTAACACTTGAGTCAATGAATCTAGGTGGCCTAGAAAACCTAGAGGGAATATTTAAACCTTGTAAAATATTTAAACATTGTCGGATTTAATTAATTATTAAGGATTGAAATTATTAATTTTAAATCCCAAATGAAAGTCTAAGCCTATTTAAAATTTAATCCTAAGTCTAAGCTTCGTGAGAATATTAAAGCTAAACTGCAAATTAAATAAAATATGAAAGAGGTAAATCAATTCAAGAAATTAAGAAAGATGAAATGCGTCTAAAGAATTAATACAATACCCATGTGTGTAGAAAATACCAAATTGGAATTTAAGATAAGAAAGGAATAAAGCATAAAATAATGTGTATGCATAGAAATGTATCTAGAGTCTAGTTAACACTAGTCTAACTAAGGAAGAATCCTATTTCAACTCAACACAGATTTAGAAAGGCATCAATAATTAATTAGGAATAAGAGGGATAAAGAGACAACTAGGAGTGATTTAAGGAGCACTTTTAGGAAGGGTGAGGAAAATTGTCTTTCATTAAAATAAATTGAGGAATTTACTTGTGGAACTTAAGGAAAGGGTGACAAGCATATGGGGGAAATAATTATAAATTATTTAATTAAAAAACAAATTAATTGTGCAAGTGGGGAGGGGTCATAGAGAAATTCTATAAAACAAATGGCCTATATGCGAAATGGGGGACTGGTTATGAGTAAGGTTATGCTGCAGAAATTTTGACTAGTTTTACTTGTGAGAGTTGGGATACCCAGATTGAGAGAGAGTGGTGTCTTTACCTTGCGAGGCAAGGTAGGAGCTAGAGGATTTTTGGTTAGGCACATGGCCTTTTTGTGGCTTGGGGGGATAAGGGGGGAGGAGAGTACCCCTAGCGTTGGTTGGGAGGTACCAGTCAAGTCTCGATGATTAGTAGGAAGGAGGGAAGAAGGAATGTCAGTTTTTGAAGGACATCCTCAAGAGTGCCAATGCATAAGAACACCTTCAACTTCTTCGTTGTCGTTTACGATATTCTTATTTAATTTTGAATTTTAATTAATCAAATTTTCATATATGGCCTCTAGAAAAATTGTTGTAACTGTATTTTTATTCTAATATCGAAGTGACCAGATCTTGATGGTTGTGAAAACTAGGCAGGGATAATTAGTATTGGAGTTCTTCAAAATTCCCAATTTGGGTATTTGTATTTTCCCAGTTATAGGGTCCTTCATTTTAACCCTAAAATTGGAACTTATGGTTGTTTCTAGTGTAATTTACAGTCCTAATTCTAGTCTAGTCATATCTCAGTAATCACTGGAACATCCAACATTTTAATCATTATGTTCGCAATGAGGTTTGGCCTTCCATGGAACTAAGATTGTATGGCCTGCAAAGTTTTTGAAAAATGAATTGAACTTGAGTAGAATATAAAAGTCCCAGTAATAGTCTCATCCTTTTGTCTAGTGTAGGCTTAACGTACTCCCCTATTTCGGTTCTGGCTCTCAATGAAAATGGTAATCAGGTAGTCTAGGAGTCAAACAAAGAGAAAAGAGACTGGAATCCTTCTGCTGAATTTTTTTTTCATTCCTGCTCAGATTCATGATAAACTGGATCTGTTGTTTAGTGAGAACAAAATTGTTGGCGAATCTATTGGATAATTGTTAGTTGGCAAATCGTCTATTGGAAAATTCTTCGTTGTTTATTTGTCTGTTGTAAGAGAATAGGTAAGCTATCAGCTATCGGTTTCTATTCTTGATTACTTCCTTCCTCACCCATTTCCCTTAATCAATGTGAATTAAAAGTGCATCTCATGCCTTCTCGAATGAGAGTTCCACAGCTTACGAGCCAACCTTCTCAATCCCTCATATCCCTCATCTCCATCCACGGCTAAAACTGCATCTCCATGTTCAATACCCGCATCATCCATCTCCAAATGTTGGCCCTTCAACCCTTGCATAGATCATAGATGGGATCTTCATTTCAGACACATCGAGCACATCCCTCAGTTTGATGCTTGGAATCCTTGCCATTGTACATCCACACCGTGACTAGATCTTGAGTCGTCGGGAGTTCTCCAACTAGGGACACTTTCGGCTCGTTGGATTTTATGCTTGCACCCACCTCAGAAATGCCTCTAGAACAATTTTTGAAATTCGTCGAGCCATCTCATCTAGAAACTGGAGTTCTATTGGTCACCCATCTATCATATCCATCTCTCGTTCAAGAAAATTTTGAGGGAGTGTGGTCTAGTGTAATTGTAGGATAGGGGCAATTAGATAAATTGTACTCCTTGACAGAAAGGGACTCACCTTGAGGGTTAACCTCATAGTGAATTGATCTAGGCATTGCCACTAATGCGTTGAGTACTTATTTGGGTCCCCATGGGCTCCTCTTACCTCATGTCTTGCACTTGGTGTTGTGACTTGGCATATGTTGTGTGCGGGTGGCATTATGGATTTGACTTGGTGTTGTCAATGCTCTTGGCTTGATGTAGTCGGTGGTCATTACTTAGTATTTTTCTTAAGTTGATGGTCATTGTTGAACTATATTGCCACTTATGTTTATGTGTTGATAATGTGTCATTATTGATTACGATGATGTGTCACTTTTAATTATGATTTCATGTGATTATGCATTGCTATGAATTATGTGTTGGCGTTAATTTTACTAATGCAAAATAATAATAAAAAAATAAAAAAATATATATGTGATTACCTCTATACATCACTATTTGTTTTCGTAACAGAGGGGTTGTTACATATGGTATCAGAGTAGGTTCAACCCTGCGAATGTAGATCGTCACGCCTTCCACTATATTAAACCCTTGATTAATAGCTTATTGCAAATTAAAAATAAAATTGTCCATGCGGTAATCATGGTTATAGGACATCGTGGTTCTAGGAGAGGAGGTGTGACACCTCCAAGGGCTTCCACGCCAGAGGGGTCTAACCGCCAAGGAGAGGAAAAAGTCATTGGACAGGAGAAGATTGTTGTGGGAGGTGTGGTTGGTTGGATGAGGTATTTTTAGAGGATGTCAGAGGACATGATTAACTGACTAGATAGAGATGAGTCCAGGGTTCCTGCACCCAATGAGGGTTCACAATGTGCTCCAATTGGCAGTGGTAGAATTCATAGAGAACTCAAGAAGGTGAAGTTTCCCGAGTTCATGGGTTCCATGGATGACTCCAGCGCCGGGGCATGATAGAAGAACATGGAGATGTGCATTGCACTTCATGACTACATGTCCAACATGAAGGTCTGCATGGTGGTATTTCAACTGAAAGGGAGTTCTCTTCTATGTTGGAAGATGCTCCTACCTCAACTAAACATGGCGGTCAAAGATGTGTCATGGGAACTATTCGAGGAATGGTTCTGGGAGAGGTATCTATCAGAGGAATTCATTGAGCTCCAACCCAATGAGTTCAACACCTTGTGACAGGGTGTTTGTATGGTGCCGAAGTATGAGGCCTGAATCATGCATCTTCTTAGGTATGCTCCACATATAAACACAGAGAAGCTAAAGGTCAACAAGTTTGTGTTCATCCTCAACTTCATCATTCGTGCAAAAGTGAGGATATTAATGTCTCAGACGTTGCACAATGTAGTCCCGAAGGCCCTCATAACTGAGGAAGAGTTGATCAGCAAGGGTCAGGGCAATACTATTGCAATACTAATTGGACAGATGACATCGAAGAAAAACAAAAACATTTTATGCCTTTCAGTAGAACATAATAGGATCTGAGGCTGGTAGGCTAACAACTTCTACTTCGGGGGTCAGGAGTACTGGACCGAAGACCAGGTGTTAGACATGTGAAGTGCCACATTACCAGTGAGACTGTCTGGTTGAGAAGTCCAGAGCACCTGGGTCAACAAGACACATTACAGGTGGATATTTGGGCAAGGCCCACAGGATTCATGCCATGGTGAATAAATTCTAGGTCGAGCACCAGTCCATTGTACTCAAGATGTCAGGTACCATCACTGACCAAACTTTTAGTATTTTTAGAGATCACAGTGCTATAGAGAGATTTATTTCTAGTACAACGCTGAAAAGAATTAAGGTAAATGCATTCGACAGGATGAGTTTAGATACGTATAAATGGATTCGAGTGCCAAACATAGGGTTGGATGAAGGGTTACAGATAGTCACATTAACTTGGGATATTTTGTAATGAATTCTGACCTATATGTCACGATATTAGGATCGTATGACCTCATGATCGGTATGGACTGGTTGGAATCGCATGATGCGATACTCAACTGTAATATGAAATGGTTGAGTTGAGTGATGATGAGGGACAAAGAAGAATGATCGTAAGAAGAAAACCAGGGAGTGTCCTTGAGGTTCATTTATTCCCTACAACGGTAGAAGAGCATGCGCAAAATATGTAATTTATATGCAATATTGGTGCTAAATGAAATGGGCAAGGCGGAAGGATTAGAAAACCTTCTGGTAGTACGATTGTTTGTTAACATGTGTTTAGAAGAGTTACTAGGTTTTCCACCGAAGGAGAATTGGATTTACAATTGACTTGAAACCTGGAACCAAACCGATAGCAAGAACACCTTATCGGATGTCAATGCCTGAGTTAAAGGAGTTGAAAATTAAATCAAAGGATTTGTTGGACTTGGGACTTATATGTCCAACTGTGTCACCCTGGGGTGCACCTATTATTTCATAATAAAGAAGGATGGGTCGTGGAAACATTCTATTAACTACCATCATTTGAAAAAGGTGACGATCCAGAACCAATATTCATTACCTAGAATAGACGATTTGGTTGATCAAATGAAAGGAGAGACAATGTTTTCAAGGATCGACTTGAGATAAAGATATCACTAGTTATGAATTAAAGAGGAATATATTCTTAAGACTACATTCAAGATGAAGATCAAACACTATGAGTTTACATTTTTACCATTTGGACTAACAAATGCCCCAGGGTATTCATGAGTTTGATGAATGGGGTGTTCCGCAAATACTTGGACATGTTTGTTCAAGTATTCATTGATGAGATACCAATATATTCTTAGATGAAAGAAGAACATGACGAACATTTACGCTTGGTACTACAATGTTTACGGGAAAACAATTATCGGGAAACTGTCGAAATGTTCCTTTTTACCAATCAAAGATTCATTACTTAGGGCATATTATATCTAGCAAAGGCATTGTTGTGGATCGAGAAAAGGTAGAGGATATTATGGAATGTCCCACTCTGACATACATACAAGAAGTGTGCAGGTTATGGGTTTAGTGAGATATTACTAACGGTTCATAGAAGGTTTTTCAAAGATAGCAAATACGATCATGGGATTGTAGAAGAAAACAATATTTTTTTATGGATCGAGAAATTCACGGAAGCATTTCGAAGGCTCAAGGAAATGTTGACGATCGTGTCGATACTAAAATTTACCAACATGGACAAGGAATTATTGGTAATCATGGATGTGTCCAAGGGAGGTTTAGGTGGAGTCTTGATGCAAGACGGTCAAGTGATCGCTTACATTTCAAGGAAATTGAGAAAGCAGGATGAGAACTATGCCACACATGATTTGGAGTTATTGGCCATTGTGTATGCATTGAGAGTGGGAGAAACTATCTGATTAGACAGAAATTCAGAATAAAAATATATCACTGTGGATTGCAACACATATTTATGCAGAGTGACCTGAACGCACGACAAAGGCATTGGTCAAAATTACTTAGAAAATATGACTTCGAGATTCCTTACATAAAAGGTACAATAAACAAAGTGGCTGATGCATTGATTCAAAGACCACACATATTCTCTATGATAGCTCTTCAGATGAATCTTCGAGAAAGGATTCTAATTATACATATCGACGATGAGTGATATAAAGAGGTTGAGGAAAATATCGGACAAGACACCATGATGGTACCAAAGTTTTGAGAGTTATACATTGGACAAGGATGGGTTGTTGAGGTATAATGACAGAATTTATGTACCACCTAATGACAAATTAAGAAATATGATCTTAAGTGAAGCACATCGTGCAATGTACATGGCTCATCCAGGAATCACGAAGATGAAGGAAGACCTTAAGCCTTTACTCTTATGGAATAGAATGAAGGCCGACATAGTTAGTTACAGGTGAGATGTATAGAGTGTTAGCAGGTGAAAGCTGAAAATAGACATCCAACAAGGTTACTACAACCACATGCTATTCCAGAATTGAAATAGGAGGTCATTAGACAGACTTTATCGTTGGATTGCTACTGATAGCAAGGAGACACGACTCGATTTTTTTGGTGGTTGACATTTCGATGAAGAGTGCACATTTTATTCATTTACGTACAATGTATTATGTGGAGGACATGGCTAGAGTTTGTATCAATGAGATCATGAGATTACATGGTGTTCCAAGAAGGATCATATCCAATCGAGGATCGATGTTTACAGGACAATTTTGGACCAGTTTCCAAGAGGCTTGGGAATGCAACTGAACTTTAGTACAACATATCACCCTGAGATAGATGGGCATACAGAAAGAATGATCCAAATTTTGGAAGATATGTTGTGTATGTACGTGATGGACCAAAAGAAGCATTGAGAAGAGTTCTTACCACTGGTAGAGTTTGCATACAACAACAACTATCAAAGTACCATTAATATGGCACCATTTGATTTTATTTATAGGAGACTATGTTGGAATCCATTGAGATGGGATCGACTTGAGGATAGGATCTTGGTAGGACCAGAATAAATCCAAGAAATGGAAGAACAAATGCAATCGATCAGACAAAGGATTAAATAAGCACAAGATCGACAGAAGAGTTTTTCTGATCCACATTGCATTGATCACAATTATGAAGTTGGTGACTAAGATTTTCTGTGGGTGAAACCACACAAGACTTCGATCAAGTTTGGAAAGGGTGCTAAACTCTCTTCTAGGTTTTTCAGACCTTTCAAAGTTATGGAAAGGAAAGGACCCATGGCCTATCGACTAGCCTTGCTTAATTTTTGAGGCATCTGCAAGATGTTTTTCATGTATCTGTTTTGAGACATTATATTAGTGATCCTACGCATGTGATTGAGATGAGTTCTTTGCAGGTGTCGAATGAGGGTGCACTCACAATGGAGCCAATCCAAATTATGGAACATCACATTCAACATCTATGACATCAAACAATCAATCAGGTCAATGTCCAGTGGGACAATTATAGTCCACACTTGACTACCTGGGAGGACACATATGATATGAGCCTGCAATTTCCTTACTTGTTTGATAGATTAGACATATAGATCTTGTCATATACTTTTGTTACTACATTTTATATATTGTATGACTTTAGGATGAAGTTTAAAACAAGAGGGGGTGTATGTAACATCTCTCTCTTGCGAGCACATGTTATCGACGTATTCTTTGAGGACACTTGTATGCAAGTGATCTGATTATAGTACATGGTTATTGTTTTCTCTTATGGATTCTTATGATGATGTTGATGGATTATGAATTAATCTTATTTTATATATGCATATTGAGAGATGTTATTGACTAGTTTTCCCCGAGTGTGCAGGACATTGACAGAGTGTGGATGCCAATGGCATCAATGGACCTCCTTAGACTCTTGATTGAGTTAGGGAGTGGATTTTATTGGTTTGAGTATTTCATTTATTCATATGTGGCATATGATATATTATATTATGATTTTATATATGGATCCTTGACAGTTTTTCATTGATGGATGCAGGCTGGCGATTCGTTGCTAATATGACTCACATAAGGAGTAAAGGGGCCATGCACATAGACCAAATACTGAGGGAGCGGTGTGGCAGATTCCATATCATATCCTACTAGCACTCCCACCATAGCTGTAATTGTAGGTTAATGATTACCTCATTCGAGAGGTCCACGATGTCATGAGGGAAGACTGAGGTAGTCGCTCATAAATATTCTAAGGGGTGCACAATAAGGAAAGGTCCGTATTCCTTAGAATCCCTTAGTCTTTCACAAGGTCACTCAGATGGAGTGCTCACTCCAAGGGTTGGACAACTACCAAAACCAGTCAAAGGAGAGTGGCACCCTTGGAGAATGGAGTGCATCTTAAAGGGCACGTCGTGAAAGTAACACTTGAGTCAATGAATCTAGGTGGCCTAGAAAACCTTGAGCGAATATTTAAACCTTGTAAAATCTTTAAACATTGTCGGATTTAATTAATTATTAAGGATTGCAATTATTAATTTTAAATCCCAAATGAAAGTCTAAGCCTATTTAAAATTTAAGCCTAATTCTAAGCTTGGTGAGAATACAAAAACTAAATTACAAATTAAATAAAATAGGAAAGAGGTAAATCGATTCAAGAATTTAAGAAAGATGAAATAAGTCTAAAGAATTAATACAATACACATGTGCACAGCAAATACCAAATTGGAATTTAAGATAAGAAAGGAATAAAGCATAAATGAATATGTACGCATAGAAAGGTATATAGAGTCTAGTTAATGCTGGTATAACTAGAGAATAAACCTATTTTACCTCAACACAGATTTAGAAAGGAATCAATCATTAATTGGGAACAAGGGCAATAAAGAGACAACTAGGAGTGATTTAAGGAGTGCCTTTAGGAAGGATGAGGAAAATGGACTTTTATTAAAATAAATTGAGGAATTTACTTCTGCAACTTGGGGAAAGGGTGACAAGTGTATGGGGGAAATAATTCTAAATTATTTAATTAAAAATAGAATTAATTGTGCAAATGGGGAGGTGTCATAGAAAAATTCTATAAAACAAATGGCCTAGATGACAAATGGGGGACTGGTTACGAGTAAGGTTATGTTGCAGAATTTTTGACTAGTTTTACTTGTGAGAGTTAGGATACCTAGCTTGAGAGAGAGTGGTGTCTCTACCTTGCAAAGCAAGCTGGGAGCTAGAGGATTTCTGGTTGGGTGCCTAGCCCCTTTGAGGCTCGGGGGGATAAGGGGGAAGAAGAGTACCCCTACCGTTGGCTGGGAGGTACTAGTGAAGTCTCGACGATTAGCAAGAGGGAGGGAAGAAGAAACACTATTTTCCTAAGGACATCCTCAAGAGTGCCAACACAGAAGAACACCATCGAATTCTTTTTCATCGTTTATGGTATTTTTATTCGAGTTTGAATTTTATTTAATTAAATTTACATATATGGCCTCTAGAAAACTTGTCATTTTTTATTCTGATATCGAAGTGACCAGATCTTGATGGTTGTGAAAACTAGGTAGGGATAATTAGTATTGGAGTTATTCAAAATTTCCAATTTGGGTATTTGTATTTTCCTAGTTATCGGTTTGTTCATTTTAACCCATAAATTTGAACTTATGGTTGTTTCTAGCGTAATTTACAGTCCTGATTCTAGTCTAGTCATATCTCAGTAATCGATGGAGCATCCAACATTTTAATCATTACCTTCACAATGAGGTTTGGCCTTCCATGGAACTAATATTGTATGGCCTACCAATTTTTTGAAAAATGAATTTATCTTAAGTAGAATAGAATAGTCCCAGTAATAGTCTCGTCCTTTTGTCTAGAGTAGGCTTAACATATTCCCCTACCTCGGTCCTGGCTCTCAACGCAAATGGTAGTCAGGTATTCTGGGAGTCAAGAAAAGAGAAAAGAGACTAAAATCCTTTTGCTAAAAAACATTTTCTTTCTGCTTCAGATTCATGAGAAACTGGATCTCTTGTTTCGTGAGAACAAAATTGTTGGTGAATCTGTTGGATAATTATTAGTTGGAAAATCCTTCATTGTTTACTTCTTTGTTGTAAGAGAATAGGTAAGCTATTAGCTATTGGATTCTATTCTCAATTACTTCCTTCCTCACCCACTGCCCTTAATCCCTTGGTTCAAAAACATTGGTCACATCCCTCAGTTCTTGGAATCCCTACCATTGTACGTGCACACCGTGACTAGATCTTGAGTCACTAGGAGTTCTCCAACTAGAGTCTCTTTTGGTTCGTTCGATTTTGAAATGGATTTTATGCTCTCACCCACCTCGGCAATGCCTCTCTAACGATCTTTGAAATTCGTCGATCCATCTCATCTAGAACCCTAATACATGAATCCAGATTTCAGTTGGTCACCCATCCATCATATCCATCTCTTGTATCCATAGGGGAAGTTAGATAAATTTTGATCCTTGACAGAAAGGGACTCACCTTAAGGGTTAAATCTAGAGTGAATTGATATGGGCATTTCCACTAATGCATTGAGCCCCCATTGGATCCTCTTACCTCATGGTTTGCGCTTGGTGTTGTGACTTGGAATATGTTATGTGCAGGTGGAATTATGGCTTCGAATTGGTGATGTCGATGTTATTGGCTTGATGTAGTCGGTGGTCTTCATTGTAAGGTGGAGCCTCATGACCTAGCCCAACATTTTTACCCTTGAAATAGATTATTGTCCTTCCTTAAGATTCAATAATTGTATTCTTGTTTTACGCCTTGTCTTTGGGATTTTTTTGCTACCTTGAAATGCCCACGTAAGCAACCATCCTTGTATACATAGCTAAGTACTTGAACAATTAACTCTCCCTAAGGGCCTATATTACTCAACATTTTAATTATACCATGATGATATGTGTATTGACATCCTACATAGAGTGAAGTATGTATTAACTCCTCCTAGTGTTATGGACTAAGTTGATCACCTTGACTTATCATTACTTACTTGGGATTGTAATTTATTAAATCCCCTTATGCCTCACTTAAATAGGATTAGGGTCTTTAGTGGTGTTTGATTGATTGTAATTAATTTGTTTTCTCTTTTGTTCCTCAAGGGATTCCCATAAATAAGATGGTATAGATGGGTTGTAGAGGTTACTTGACACAAAAAATTGAACACTTGAAAAGGCTACTTGACCCTATTAACGCTAACCTTGGAAAAATTCTTTATGATGACTTGAAGAAGAACATTATAGAATTTACTACACCTTCATGGTTTTATTATCCTTATGTTTATTTTCATACTCAATTGCACCTAACCCTTTTTTGAAGTTGATTAAGTAAGGCATAATTCTTGTACTTCCTTATATGTCTTATGGCCTAGTTGAGGATTGTGTTACTTTACGGGAGGATTTATATACTGTTAGTGGTTAGCTCCTTGCTATCATTTCTTCTCTAAATGATAATGGAATTTATGTGCTAGAGTAACATTAAAGGGGTGTAGTGTAGAATTTTTTTATGTAAATGGTAATCATGTCTTGTGGGTAAGAACATTCCATAAACCCTTCCTTGATTGTTAAGTAGTCATAGATGATAATTGCGTTAATAAAATTGATAGATGATAATTTAGTTGGACTAATGTTGAATGCTTCAAAGGTGGAAAATTTCATTTATTAAATTGATCTATGTTGCAACAAAAATTTTGTTGCACCATGAACAACTGCTAGTTAATATTGATTGATTGATCTGTTGGATTTCGACTTGATTGTATTAGAGGGATTTAGACACCTCCTTGTTCCTCAGAACAGTCGTCAGCTCTGAGACCTTAAGTGTTCAAAATAAATCGGATGAATCTTGGGCTTGATCATTGCTTATGTGTCCTGGAGGTCCTAACCTTGCAAGGTAGGTTGGGTGGGTAGTCTTTTAATATTCAATGACATGGTTGATCATTATTTAGTATTTTTCTTCAGTTGATGGTGATTGTTGAACTACATCGCTACTTATGTTTATGTGTTGATCTTGTGTCACTATTTTGCATTGGATTGTGTCATTATTGATTACGATGAAGTGTCGCTTTTAATTATGATGTCATGTGTTTATGATTTACTATGAATTATGTGATGACGTTAATTTTCCTAATGAAAAAGAAAAAAAATATAAAAAAATGTGTATATAATTACCTTTGTACATCGCTATTCGTTAACGTAACAGAGGGGTTGTTACATTTTATCTAGCAATAGATATACAAAATTATGGCCACTTTTTGTTATTCAATGGCTAGCTATATGTTCATAGATTTACAATGTGGTTGTTTTCAATGATTTCATGGACAACATTATATTTTATGATGCATTATGATGATATATGATATTATTAGATGCTATGGTGCTTTAATTTCATCATCTTTATTTTAAATAAACACATGTTTCGATAATGAAAGATAGTTATAAGAGGAAATGTTATAAATAAGGAAAATACTAGGGAATATTTATTACGAGTTATAAGGTGACTAAAATCTTCAGGAGGTCATGACCCTTTTAAATTACATGTTCATAACTTGGTTGGTATGGTGATCCCATGAAATATTATGTGTTTTTCTTAAAAACATTTAAAGCTTGGAGACAATTTTTATTTTGTTTTTAAATCCTTTACCCCTCATATGTAACCTTTATGGACCAAATTCCCCAAATAAAATAAGAATAGAAAGAAGAAATCCATGCATGCCTTGATAAAGATATAGTGTCAATGAATAAAAAGCCACTCTTTGACAGTTAAGTGATGCTTATTTCAAGGGAATATTATAAATAATTTGTATTAGAACTACTGAAGGGGCATCATTTTACAGATTGAAATATGGGGTCCATTTTTTCAATTCCATTCCCCTTTCTCCTACAATGTAAGCACCACTATAGAATATCATATCTCTCTCTGTAAGTTCAAAGAGAAAGGAAAAGAAACCCTGGCCACAAAAGAAGTGGTTTAGGATTCCTTTCATCAGGGGCTTCTAGTATTTTGTATCCATGCACATACATGTTTGGGGATGACCATATGCCAATGAACTTCCCATCTAACCCACAATTACCTAAAGTTAATACCTTTCACTAGGATGAGGTCAGAGGCAATTTAACCTTTGAAATGTCTTCCAACTTTAAAAAAAAAAATGAAGGCTAGGACTTAGAGTTTTTTACTGAGACAAAAACCATGGATTGAAATTATATTTCTTTCTCATTGGGAGGGGGTTTAAAACCCCCCTCCCCACCCCCATATATACCATCCATCGCTCAGGGCCACGAAGAACCAGTTGGGTTTCAAGGGAAGAACCAAAACATCAAAGATATTACATATTGTATTAGTCTTAATGACTATAAATTAGTTTTATTTTGAATTGATAGATAAAAAGTTATTCCTATGAACTTATGGGAACTTAATCATAATCAGAAAACCTTATCTTTTATTTTTATTTATCATTTCTTAGTTTAGTTTGAATCTTAAAATCGAAATACTTTACCAAAAACAATGTTATCGTTAACATACCATTGAAATGCGGAAATACTATCTAAAACACATAGAGTTAATTAATCACTTTGAATAGGGTGATGAGTTAATCATGTACATTAACGTGTATGTATGTGGTATCATGTTGAGTTCTAAATTCTATGGGTGGAAATAAGAATTAGTCGAATATTGTTCATGTTTTTTACTATATATTTGATTGGTAAACTAATATATAAACCTTATATTAAAGTATATACATTAATCATGTTCTAGGGTTATTGGATAATAAGTTTATGACAAAGAAGAAAAAAAGTTATTTATTTATAATAAATATTCTTTTTTTATATAGTGCATACTACTAGTAAATAGAGTTCTTGTTTTACTGTTGAGATGTAATAGAATGTGATTTCATCCTTTGATAACTTAATTTTTAACTATGATATTGGTAACCTCTTATTACCATGATAAGCATTTAAATAGAATTAAATGTACTCTCAACCATGTCCTTCTCACTCTAACAAATAAATTTGGTGGTGACAAACCAATTTAATCGTAATGTTCGTTCCCTACCACCTTCCATTAATTGGCATGCCTATACTACCTTATCCATCAAAATATCATATGCTTATGCATCTAAATCTATCCCAGATACTTCAACTAGTTCAATTGGATCAAAAGCATACATAACTGAAATGACTACTTCATCTACTAGCTTGCAAAATATAAACATAACCATCATTATCTTTATTCAAATTCCAAGCATGGATATGAAATATTCAATCAATAGAGAGTGCTTAAACAAGTGAAATAGGTGGTTTTTTTATTGGATCAAGGCATAATTCTTGGAGAAGCACCTTAGTGTAATAACTCATTGGAACTGGGGAAAAAATATCTACACAATAGGATGGTGCAATATTTTCCCTACAAAGAGAAAATGAACCCAATTTCAAGGTTAGGATGTAACGTGGATGGTTCTTTTGGTCCAAGACATGGTTTGGGCCAAAAACTAGTGATTTATCTTATTATCAATGTTTTTTGGGCTAAGAAGCCATATATATGTCCCTAAATTATAAGACATTCTTTGTAGATAGAATGTTTTTCCTGAGGGTGGAATACAATCCAAATTGGAAGGAGTAGGTGTCAAAATGATGGCCCTTATGTCCCAAGCATAATTTGATTGGTATGATCTTGGTATATTTCAAGACTCTTATCTCTGCAAGGATCCTACAAGAGTACTGCATCAATAAGGGGAGGTAGTCCACTACAAACCTCCCTAGGGTTTATCCAAGATAATACAAGGTAGCATGCAATTATCAGCACTACATTTAACCAATTAGAACAATTGTTCCTTATGTATGGTTTATATGGTGCATTAGAGTGTAGTCTATAAGAACAATCTCTATGCCAAACCTCAAAATGATAGTACCATATCTTGTTCATAAGACAACGATTCGTTGTATGTTGTATGTTGCATAGGGCACCAAACATTAAAATGGACACCATATTGAACTCCTGAACCATATGTTCCCTATTTAGGACATGTGTGATGGCCTAAGGTACCACACATGATTTCCATGATATTTTAGAGACAAATTTTATGACCTTATACCCTATCTTTTGGCTTTCAACTATTACATGGGCACAAAGAGCCATCCCCAATGCACCAATCCTCAATACGATGACCATATCACATTTAAAAGCTAAATATCCCCTATGTAGGGTCTATGTGGTGGTTTGGGTCACTACACATGACCCATGATCTTGATCGGTAATTATTATGGCCTTACACCCTAGGCTAAGGACTAGGCCCAAAGCTACATTGACCTTGATGTTACAAATCTCAAAGTGGCCACCATGTCCCACTTAAAAGACAAAAAATTCCCATATAGGGCTTGAATGTTGGATTATGGTCCAATGCATGGCTCATGAACCCTAAAGGAAAATGTTATGGACTACATATCTTATATTTTGACTTTAGACCATGGACTAGGCCCAAACAACCTTCCCTACTATGACATGTACTCTTAAAATGGGCACCACAACTTACTCACATGCCAAACATTCCCTATGTATGGCTTGTGAGGTGGGAGATCGAGACACCATGCATGGTTTGTGACCCCCAAAGACAAATTTTATGGTCTAATTTTCCCAAACTATGCCCTAATTTTCCCAAACTATGAATGGGTTAGGACTAGAGTCAAGCTTAATAGGGTCTTCTTTCCTCACTAATTCTACCAAGCCCATTCCCTTGGATGTGGCTTCTCGAGATAGTAGCTAGGGACAATAGGAATATTTTTAATCCATTCATGTGTGTCACTAATTAGATGACAAGGCATCTAGATACCTTAAGAGAGTCATAGTTACTCCTGTCGTTTACCCACGCTTGGTTTAATTTCTTCACTTTAACATGCAAAGCAATGGGAATAAATCACATTGCATATTTAGAAGGGTTATGGGTTATGGGTCGATGATTTATAAGGTTAGGGGGTGTAGATTCAAGGTATAGGTTAGGTGATTACAAACACATTAACCCTTATCCCCCTTGGACCTACTTGGTCTAATTAACACATGATTAATTGTTTACCTGAGAGGAGAATGGTCACCAATAAGATGCATCGATTATATGTGTGGGTAAGTAAATAGGTTAGGTGCATTGATGCTTATTTTTATAAGTGTGTTAGAATTTATGTTTGTGGTTGTGTGGGCTAGGTTTGTAGTAATTAGATGCATAAGTACCCTGAACCACCACACATGCCTTACATTAGGAATCTTTTTCTTACAAGTGAGATATGATCACCATTTCAAGTATTGTCACACCAATGATGGTTCTCAATGCCTATGCCATGGTCCAATGCCAAATTCTAAGGTCTTATGCCATGAAATTTGTATTTGGCACTCATGGGCCATGTGTGGACCCACAAGCCATTACATGTCATGCATATGGATTATTTCACCTATAGAGATAAGGGCATAGTTTGGGAAAATTAGGCCATAACATTTTTTTTGGGAATCACAAACCATGCCTGGGAATTAAATATATAATATATTAATTATTATAATATACATCAATTATACAATATATAAATTATATATAGTTATAATATATATTATATATAATTATAATATAAATTAATTATATATAATAAACCAAACCAAAAAAAAAAACTTGCATTTAAAACTTGCAACTTACATTTCATTAAACTTGCGCATGCGTGAGGAGAGAAAACAAGGAGAGATGAGGAGAACGAGATCTAGGGCACGGTGTTGGAGGAGACAGAATTCATAGAGAAGGAGATCGTCATAGGAGACAAAAGTCACAGAGAAGGAGATCTAGGGAACGCGAGGGAACATTGGAGAAGGAGATATAGGGAACGAAACCAGAGGAGACAAAAGTCACAGAGGGCAGAGGATACCGAGCTAGAGGGAACATTGTGAGAATGCTTGAGAATGGGGAGTGGCTTTTACCATAATTCACTTTTCATTATTATCCAAATTGATTTGGAAAACCTTCACATTGTAAATAAATCCAATGATACTTTGTGTATCCAAATCCATGGGTAATCCCAAAAGGGGAAATGACAGACATTATGATGGAAAAACTACACATGTCCCCAATCTCACATGTTGAAATTAGAATGATGGAATCAACTAGACTCAGGTTGATTGTGTTTTCTCACCTATGTTTGGGAGGGTAGTTTTTAGCATGCATAATGGCCATGCACAATGAGAATTCTCCCATCATGTTAATGCATTTAGGAAGGATCTACTTCACCAAGAATCTCAACCCCCTTAATCATTCAATTTTGATCAATCTGAACAAGGTCATCATGACTTCCTTCCCAACATAATTTTTTTCATTGAGATCCAACTTTTAAAAATATGGATCACACCAACCTAATTCTCTTATGGGAGAAGGAATACAATAGTGGTAGAGAGAAATCCCCCAAGGAACTATGTTATCCTAGACCAACAATGCTTAAAGGATTCCAAAAAACTAGTGGGAAGGCCAAGGAAATGTAGGGATCAAGAGGTCATATCAGTATTCAACACCATTCCATTGGCCACATTATGGAAATACATCAAAGTGTGAATAACACCATGCATGTAATATTAGTGCACAAACATATGCAAGTTTGGACACTTTTGTATCAAATATGAGGTATGGAAATCCTAATTGATAGCTAATATGAGGTATGGATTTCCATTCTTACTATTAAAGTGGATAAGAAGGAGTGTTATATCTCAATCAATCCAAGGACCAAGAATGAAGAGATGATAATTTATGCTTATGCTAAGAATGTGTATAGTGGCTATATTGGGGTGCTCCTCATCTAATTTTTACTTTATCCTTATTTCTTGGCTGGAAAGAGTCAAATATACCACTTGGTACCCCTTTTGACTTCATCAATATGGTAACTCCCTCTAGACATTGATTAATTGCCTTTTTTGGGGTGTGTGCAAGGGTTTTGGGTCCATGCTAATTCCTTTTAATCATTCTATTTGAATGTTGCCTTCTTTCTCTAACTAATATCTTGGATTTCTACCTTGTTGATTCCATATTTACCTCTTCATCTAATCATTTGACACTAAGATGCCTCCCCATATCACCTTTCACAAGGATTCATGCTTTTAGACCCACTTCTCTGCTAGATCATGTGTATACATGACATGGGAGTATGCTTTGTAAGTAAAAATTCAACTTAAGATCTGTTATATATACTGTAGGAAATAATGAATAACATGCTACAACATGAAATGATGGTTCCAATTCTACAATCCCTCCAACATCATTCTCTCAACAATATGCAAGTAGTGCTAACTTGCATATTGAGATTTAATCCAGAAAATTGAAGAGGTAATTGTTCCTATTTTCCTCATGTATGAAGTCATCCCAAATATGGATTAATCAAAGACAATAGGTTTTCTACAGACCCACGTTATGCCCATGAGTAGATATGTATATTTCTGCAAAACAAAATTATCTTAAAGATTCAATTCGTTGTGCTAATTCATCATGATTTGAGAGCACATTTGAATTCATTG
>JZKD02S0188263.1:0-12207 GCA_000966675.3 Picea glauca | reverse complement strand
ATGGAAATTGATATTTGCACAGCTTTAGCTTCGATATATCGTATTTTTATTCAAGTTATGGTCATTTCGATTTGTAATTAAATTGTGACTACTTTAGATATCATGGTTTATTATAGATTGATGTGATGAAATTTATATGATATCCATGTTTTATGTCCCTTATATTACATACAGTAATTTCTCTGTTCAAATTTGAGATTAGAAGATTAATCTTATTTATTCATTGAATATTTATATACAAATTTTCACAGCCGGATTTATCTCAATGTGACCATTTGTGAAATCATAAAATTGTTGTCACTACTTCTCTTATATGTTTTGTCATTAGCATTCAATCATTGTTGCTTCACGTTTACGAGAAGCGTTTGTAAGGTCTGTTGTGGTTTACCTTAGCAAACAGCGAAATTGGATACTGTATGCAGGACAAATGGGAGATGTGATTACAGGTTAGTTCCCTTATTTTATTTCATTAGTTTAATTAATATAGGAATTTTTTGTAGTCTAAATACATTGCATTTTTTGTTATCTTTGTTTTTTTTAATTAGACAGTTGTTATTTCGTCTCTTGTTTATAAAAGTTATAAAAATCAAAAAGACTGAATGATAGTTTTGTCGTTATAAATCAATCCATATTTGATTTTCGCAGGTTTAGATTAAAATTTTCATTTTGTAAATATCATACATATATTAGAGATATAATCATATAGATATATTGTACATATAATAAGTAGAGCTATTTTATAAATATTAGTTAGCAAACTGTAAATATATATTAGATTTGTATATAGTTTTCAGCGAGTATTATTCATTAAGTTATTTTATCTTCTTTAGTTTTGTTTTTTTTACTTTCTCAAGACTTAGATCCACCAACGGAGCCGCTAAACCTGTCGGAGTGGATTAATCCAAATGGCTTGGGTTAAGTAGACAACCCCGGACCGGATTCACTCCTCTAGTTGACAAGCGGTCAATTTCGCCCGTCAACAAATGACGCTAGAAGGAGGGCCTGAAAATTATTAATGGCATGAGGTGGTCGTAAGACTCCTCCATCACCTACCCTCTCACCTATAGTGACTAGAAGTCATTCAAATGACAACATTGTCCCTCAAACAACAACCACATCAAACGATGATCTACGGATCACAGTTGAACCAGTAACTCCAAATCCTACGGGTGGTGACATACAAGAGATTGTCTGCAAATATCTCATAAGAACACATAGTGCCTTCGCCCATTTAAGACAACCAAACCAACCTTTGGACCAACCTTTAGACTTCTATGATATCATAGAACAACTTGGAGGCACTGACCTTACTTTAAACCCTACAGATCCAATCCTCACTCCTGCAGCAGGAGGATCTGGTATACCACCATCGCCACCTCCTTCATCTCCTTCTTCTTCTGGAGAAGATTCCTCTGACAAAGGTAGTTCCTCATCCCAGCCTTTGACACCACCCACACCTATGGCCAACCAAAACAATCCTGCCAAACCCTGGCTCGACCAAGATGCAGTGGTCATACCTGGGCCTCAGCATCCCTTACCCAAACACCCAGAGAAATGGCTCCCTAAATTTGACCCAGACTCTAAACAGATCGCCAAAGATCACATAAAAAAGTTTATGTTATCCATTACACTCTGTAGTGTTGAGCACGAAGACGTAGTCTGTAGATTATTTCCCTACACCTTTGAGGGCAATGCCTCCACCTAGTACTTTTCCCAACAGCCCCACACCATCATGTCATGGGAGAAGTTTGTATCATGTTTTCTTGAGAAGTTCAGAGATGACAAGTCTCCAGAAGTTCTAGTCATGGAACTTTATAGTTTAAGAATGAACCCCAAAGAGAAGATCAAAGACTTTAATCAAAGATTCCTAACGCTAAAGAACCAAATCCCTACGGATTCGATGCCTGCCAAGAATCTTATCATAGCATATTATATGAAAGCCTTACATCAAAGCATAGCCATTTGGGTAAAGAGATCTAAGAAAGCCACGTTGTTAGAAGCCTTCGAAGAGGCCAGTCAAATCGAGAAAGACATCCTCAGCTTAAAAGACACTACTAGCAACGAAATAGAGACTAGTTCATCTTCCAAAAAGAAAATCGAAATCCTCCCTAGACCTTCCCAAAACAAAGCACAACCTGAAAGCTCAGATTTAGAAAACTTACATAAATTCATTCAAAAACTATCCAATCAAGTTATAGATTTGAAGAGGACGAATGAAGAATCTTCTTCAAGCAAAGGGCCTTACAAACCTTTAGGAAGCCTTTTCCCACCAACTGACCTAATTCAAATACTGAAGGCCTAAATCTAAAAAGCTTGCAATTCGCTATTCAAACGATTCTAGAAGCACAGGATAACTTGATACCTCCTGAAATCCCTGAGGAAGTAGCTGAACAAGAGACAATAGAAGAAGACGAATCCTCTCCGAACATTTTTGGTCATTTTTCAGATAGTATATTTCAAGCTAATTTTGAAACAGTACATCCTTACAATACTAGGAGTAAGACAGCAAACAAGCCTTCTTCTGAAATCACTACAACTTTGCCCCCAAAATAGTCTAAATCAACTAAGATTAAACAGAATTCTGTAAACCCAAGCTTAGATTATGATTTGGTTGAAGATCTAAAAAATCTAAGGGCTAATATTTTTGTTTATGAATTATTAAAATTCCTTTTTCTTCTACAAAAAATGCTACAAAATATTGCAGAGAACAACAAAAATGGCAATCCAAGCAGTAACAAAGGTTTGCAGAACAACTCCAAAGTTCCTCAGAAGGCCTCTGCCAAAACCCCTTCTGATTCTCATGAGAAAAGAGACCTTCCTGTAAATAATGTAACAAATGTAGATAAATTAGTTTTAGAGGCCGCGAGTAAAAAGAAACAAGCCTCCATCATTAATGCTCGCAGAAATGTCCCTCCATTTTTGTTAACTTTTGAAATCTTCAATAGGAACGTGCACAACTGTATGGTAGATTCAGGAGCATCATCTAACATAATGCCATGGTCTGTGTGTCAAAAGATTAATGTTGAAGTTCAACCATCCACCTTGAAGATCATCCAGCTTGATCGAACTAGTGTTAAAGTTATAGGCGAATTGAGAAATGTTCTTATAAGATTGTCATCTAACCCTAAAGTTCATCAAGTGATTGATATTATTGTTGTACATATCCCAGAAGTTTATGGTTTGTTTTTAAGTAGAGACTGGTCAGAACAGCTACACGGCTATTTTGCGATGGATTGGTCTCACTTGTGTCTACCCGAGAATGGAAAGCCCAACAGGATCAAGGTAAATCGTGAACGTTACCTAAAGTTCATGGTGACGGATTTAAATGATCCCAATGAACCATTCACACCTTCTGCCGATTCACCCGAAATACAAGGGATGGATACCTTTTTCGAAAATTTCATGGCCGAAACTTCCGCTATCACTAACCCGGAATAGAAGTCGGAAATTTTGACATATATGCAGCTAGCAGCCTCTACCCAATGGTCACATGCACTCGACAAAAATCAAATATGGTCTCTTTACTTTGACAGGTCAAAATCCAAGGAAGGAGCTGGTGCAAGCTGTGTGATTATTGATCCAGCAGGTAAAAAAACCCTGATTGCGTGCAGGTTAGAGTTTGAATGTACAAACAACACAACAGAATATGAGGCTTTATTGCAAGGCCTCAGAAAATCATTAGATATGAACGTTCAAAATTTGACTGTCTTTGGTGATAAAAGCTACCAATCTGAGGTATGGAATTTGATGAATAAGTTTTTTGCATTTAACATAAATTATATTCCTAGATTGAATAATTCGGAAGCCGACTTGTTAGCTAATGTAGCTTTGAAACTTTTCCCTGCAGAAGGCTTATCTCCGAATGCATTCTCCGTCGAACTGTTGTTCAGACCATCCGTCCCCGACAACATCATGAATTGGAGAGTCTTCGATGACGATCAACAAATTATAAGTTTCCTTCATATGGAAGAAACTTTCCAGGGCGCAGTAATCGACAAAAATCTTCATGACTTTACAGTAATACTAGATCCGAGATCTCCTGAATCTTCATCAGACATGGTAAATTCTATCCCGAAATCTGTAGTTAGATTAGAAAAATTTTATGATCTTCACGACAAGTTCAAAAAATCAGTGAACTTTAAAACGAATAGTTCCTCTTTAACGCATGAAAAAGTAAACTTGGGAACTAAAGACAACCCACGGTCCATTAATTTAGGGGTAGGATGTTATGAACAAGAAAAAACAACGTTTATTAAATTGTTTAAAGAATTCAAAGATGTTTTTGCTTGGACGTACGACGACCTAAAAACCTTTGATCCTAACTTCATACAACATGTTATTCCTATGAAACCTCAAACCCAACCTTTTCAACAAAAGTTAAGGAAAATGCATCCAAAACTCGAATCAACTGTCAAGAAGGAATTAAATAAAATCCTGAATGCTAAGATAATCTTCCCAGTTAGGCACACACAATGGGTCTCTAATATTGTCCCTGTCCGGAAGAAGAGTGGTGAAATCCAACTATGTGTCGATTTCCGAAATCTTAATCGAGCGTCTGATAAAGACAACTACCCTGTCCCACCTATGGAACAGATCCTTCAACAGGTATTTGGTTCTAAAAGATTATCCTTATTGGATGGTTTTTCAGGGTATAACCAAGTCCTGATGTCCCCTCTAGACCAACTTAAAACCACCTTCCGCACTCCATGGGGCACCTATGCTTATAAGAAGATGCCCTTTGGACTCATAAATGTTGGTGCCACTTTCCAGAGAGCGATGGACATCGCTTTCCGAGGCTTAATCAATCAATCTGTCGTAGTTTACCTAGATGACGTTACTGTCTTCTCGAAAAACAAAGCAGATCATCTAGCTCATTTAAGATCCGTTCTACAACGATGTCATAAGTACGGCATTTCTTTGAATCCTAAAAAATCTATCTTCGCAGTAGAACAAGGTAACCTCTTAGGATTTATTGTATCAAGTGAAGGGATGATTATCGACCCTGAAAGAGCTCAAGTCATTTCGAAACTCCCCCCTCCATCGTCAAAAAAGTCTATGCAATCTTTCTTAGGTCAGATAAACTTTGTCAGGAGATTCGTCCCCAGCTTTTCAGAAATGGTGAGACCATTACAAAACCTAATAAAAAAGGACGTACAATACCATTGGGGACCTTTAGAAAACCAGGCTTTTAATTCAATAAAAAAGGCCATAATAGATGCTCCTTCTCTAATGAGACCCGACTTTTCGCCAGACTTCACTCTCTACACATTCGCTTCTGACCGCTCTTACGTCATTGTTCTAAATATAAAGAACGTTGAAAACAATGAAGTCCCAATTGCCTTTATGAGATCAGCCTTCAAAGGTGCAGAACTTAATTACCCAGAAGTAGATCAGTGAGCCTATGCTGTTTTTAAATCAGTAAAGCACTTCCGATCTTATCTTTTGAAATCTAGGATGAAAATTATTGTCCCTTACCTGACTGTCAAAAATCTATTAGTACAGAAAGAACCAGGCGAAAAAAGGGCAAACTGGGTCACATCCTTGCAAGAATATGACATAGAAATCACCCCAGAACAAATAGTGAGAGGTCAAGGGTTATGCAAGTTAGTCACTGACTCAGCTGCAGGACAGCAAGAGGAAAATGATATATCAAATCCAGGACAGCACTATCAAAATTTAATTTGTTGTGCACAAAACCCTGTTAGTCCCTGGTATGATGATATAAAATTTTGTCTTGAACATGGGTCAGCTCCCCATAACCTGGATCCCACAAAAAGAAGAGCGCTAAGATTAAAATATGCTTCCTTTCAGCTGATTAATGGTATTATGTTTCGTCAAAATTTTGATGGAGTACTAATGCGTTGTCTTGAGAAAGATGAAGCAGAAAAGGTCTTATTGGAATTACACGCAGGAGAAGATGGTGGGAATTTTGGTGGAGATACCACTGCACATAAAGTATTAAGAGAAGGTTACTACTGGCCCACACTTTTTAAAGATGCTCATGCTTTGTGTCGCAAGTGTGTAATTTGTCAGAAAGCATCCAGACGGATACAGAAACCAGCCTTCCCTCTGCAACCTATTTCAGTAGACTCCCATTTTCAACAGTGGGGTCTAGATATTATAGGTCCAATTAATCCACCATCCTCACAACAGCATAAGTTTATCATAACAGCCATGGATTACTTCACCAAGTGGTCCAAAGCTGCCCCATTAAAAGCTGTAAATACCAGTCAGGTAATAGATTTTTTGAATTCAAATATTATTACTCGTTTTGGTATCCCCGACTGCATGGTATTTGATAATGCTTCCTATTTTTCGTCTCTTGAGATGAGTGATTTCTCTCTAGAAAAAATAATTAAACTAAAATATTCTGCTAGCTATTACCCTCAAGGCAATGGATTGGCAGAATCAACTAATAAAAATCTGATCAAAATTATCAAGAGAACAGTCTCTGAAAACCATTGAAATTGGCATAATGCACTGTTAAACACAATCTAGGCTGATAGAGTGACTCCAAAAACTGTTGTGGGTAACTCACCTTTCTTTCTCGTTTATGGCAGAGAGGCAATATTGCCACCACATATTCTCCTTCCCTCTCTATAGCTATCGCAGAAAATACAAGAAGAGGATTGTCCCCCTTTGGAGAATCGAATTAACACTTTGTTAAAATTAGAAGAAGTGAGGGCTCAAGAAAAACGGAAATCAGATCAACATCAACTCGTTGTTAAAATCTGGTTTGATTCCAATTCTGCCTCTGACAGAAATTTTGAGGTAGGTGACCTTGTCCTAAAGTGGGACAAACTGCATGAGGGAAAAGGAGAGCATACGAAGTTTCAGAACTTGTGGCTAGGACCATTCTTGATTGTTGAGAAATTGGGTCTCAGCTCCTTCCAATTACAGAATTTAGAGGGACAACCAGACACCTATCCGGTGAATGGCCAAGCTCTAAAAAGGTATTTCACCTGATAACACTCCCATGTACACTGTGTAAATATTTTTGTTTTGCTTGCTTTTTGTTTTTCTTTGTTGTTTTTCTTTGATTCTTCCCTTATGCTTATCATTTTTTATTTTGAGACACACATACCTGCACCATGAACTATTTCAGACAAAGAGAACAGAAAAATTTCCCCTCTGAAATGACTATTGAATATTGTTAAAACATCAATTATGATATTTTTCTGGAGTTCGCAACCATGTTAAAGAAAGCTTGTTGTTTGAAAAGCGTTTCTTGATTTCAATCTGTAATTGAAGTTATTCACGATCATCCATAAAAATTTCTTCTTACACTGTCCCTGTTCCTTAAGAAGACAACTCAGAGATGTCTCCCCACCATTGAAAGTCGTTTTAGTAATAAACTATCTCTAGATCTTGATGAAGGACAGTTAAAAAATTTCCTCAAGGTCTGTAATTTATTAAAATATGTCCAAAAATCAGGATTTTCAGCGTCACCCCACTCTATTAAATATCTTTAAAACTAAATAAATCTTCAAAGAGTTGTGGGAAGTGCTTGTAAACCCATCGGGATACTGAATAGGTCTGCTGGTAGTGGGTAAATGCATGCATGATGCCAAGATAACTTTGTCGGGGTACTGAACAGGCCCGTTGGCAGCGAAGCAATGTCAGGTATACGAAAATTCTCAGATATGGAATCTTTTGACCTTAAATGTCCTTCATTCTGATCTGGAACTTCTTGGTAGGATACAAATATCAGATTGGGTTAAATGGCATCCATGTCGAGGCTATGGAAGCCTGCTGGCAGCAACAGCTCTGTCAACAGTATTGAAGATTTTAACTTTAACATCGTGAATCTCTTTTGTCAATATTGTCATCAGTTTTCATCTTTTAAAATAACAAGCAATCTGAAACTGGAATGTTTTATGATTGATAATGATGTTCAAACAGTTTCTTAGTTGTTTTCGATTTAAAGTTTTTCTGATTATCCTAATCTGGACTTCTTCGTTTGGCAGAGATAATTGCTTCTACCAGTGTGTCGCCATTGTTGGCAACAATAATATAATCTCTACTTTTACAAGCTACCTACACAGGGTTTTTAAATTCTCGTCACTCATCACAACCTTTTTTCATTAAACGACACTTGTTACTCGTCGCTTTCTACGTACCGGCTTTTCGGTTTCATTTTCATGACTGTAAGCATGAAAACTCACAGCTGGAATTCATGTTTGATTTCATTAAAGGATTAAGGTTCATTTGGTCTATTGTCGATCTGTCATGAACATGGTTCTTTTCATGGTTATAACCCCTTGGTCTTGAACACACCTTGGTTACATGAGTATTAAACCACCACCCATTTAGCATTTGATTAATGTTAATGGGGTTTTGATTTATAAAATTCTTTGATTCAATTGTTTATTTGACATATTGATTTTGTGATCAAATCGTGGATATGCATACGATGGTTTTCAATTGTTATGATCTTTGTGCGTACCATTATGCCGAGGTGTCATTCCAAGTACGACGTGGTATTATGTTTTTGCATGGCCTCGATCTACATGATTTTTTCTCACACGCATAGCATTTAACACTCTCGCCTACCATTTCGAGCTATCTTTGCATTGCGTTGGGGAAGCTAAGGGCAATGGCTATGTGCTTGTTCTGTCAAACCCTATCGTCGAATCCCCTATCGATTCCTTGTTTTTAGCCATGGCAACTGTGGTGAGGATTGAGTCCAACCGTGTCTAGACGTTGTTATCATTTGATAATGCCAGAGAAGACTTAGAAAGGAATGGCTGGCGTCTGTTTGTTGAAAAGTTTGAGGGTTTTAATTTAATAGTTGCTCAAGAATTCGCGTTAATGTTTGATGGTTGCAGAGCTAAAATAGGAGACTTCCAGCTTGAGTTAAATGAAGATTTTATTAGCCAAGTGACCGGTCTACCATCCATGGGACAAAAGTGGTTTAAAAACTCAAAGGTTGAAGAGGTTCCCTGGTCATTGTTGTTCACCTCAAGGAGGATTACCAGCTGCGATCGAGGTATGCATGTTTCAGCTCTAAAACCTAGATGGAACGATTTGTTAGCTATCATGAAACAGTTTGTTACCTGTGAGGGGAGATTTGGTTTGGTTTTCTTATATCACTTGCGGTTGCTCATGAATTTTATCAATTTTCCCCTAAACATGCCCTATTTTCTCCTTCGAAGTCTATACAAAATGGCAAAGTGTTTTAAAAGGCAGAAATCTGATTCTAGCCGGTTCCACCATTGTTTGATCAAGATTATTATTGTACATCAGTTGAAATTAAACGATGATTGTTGGGATGCTTTCCTGTTAAGAAATGGTTTTGTTAGCAGTGAAATAGGACAGGTTGACAAGTTTGTCGTCACAGAAACCCTCGTCAAGCCTACCATCTCTCCTCCTTCGCTCTTGCCATGTGATCCTATTTCTGATGTGGAACCCTCAACCTATCCTGACACTACCCAACCCCATGCTCGACCAGATTCGTATCCCAAGGGTGGTGTTAAGTTTGTTTAAAAATCCACAAAGAAAAAGTGTAAAGTCAATGTTGATATCAATTATAAGAGTAAAAGAGCCGCCCGTTGGGTTTCATGATGTGCTCGAAATAAACCTAAGCCCTGTGCAGACCAAAACACAATTGTGTTAAGCGAGGATTCTGATTCGGAAATTGAAATATTCCTAACTGAAGAATATCCATATTCGCATGGACTTTGCTCTGGTAAACCCTATGATTATGTTACAAACCTTCCACCATGCCTTAAAGACAATCCTGATTTCCCTGGAAGAAAACTCAGTAGTGAATCTACAGGTCAAATGGAAAATTCCCCACCTATTAATACTTTCACTGCTAACACACAGTCTATTCATCCGCAATGTAACGAATGTCGATCATGGATCAATAGATATTACAAAGACGTGCCTTTACTTCAGTCTCAGCTAAAATCCTTGGAAGACCAGGTGAATTTACTAATGAAAGAGAATGGAAGACTACAATCCATGGCTCAAACCAAAGATAAAAGACAAAAAACCATAGGGTTTGTTGTCTTTAAGAACATGGAAGCAGCGACTGCCATTGTAAATTCAAAGATTGCTTGATTAAGTCGAATCCCTTAATCTAAGGTATGATGTTTAAAAATAAGTTTAGGATGATTTTTTCTTTTTAAATTAGAATACATGATTTGTTTTCACAGATTACCTCTAGTCTGTTTTGATTGATTCAATAAAATACGATTCTAGTTATAATTATAACTAGCTACAAAATCGTGAGATTTTGTAGCTAGTTACAAGAATTCGAATTATTTGTTTGAATAACTAAAAATGCATCTGAAATCTTTTATTCTTATGTGTTTTCAGGAATCTACAATTTCTAAGGGAGATGTGAACCATTGGTGGCATCCCTCAGGATGCTATCTTTACGTTGTTTTAGAATAGGCTGTTAGTTTTGATATCAAGCAGAATCTGGGAGGTTGCATCCCCCATTTTTTTTGGAACAAATCAAATGATTTCCACAGGAAACATTTTGATCATGTAACCTTTATAAATGTGTTGTTTTGTAAACTAAGGAACCATCGTTGGCTGGGAGCAAAAAACTATGGATTTATGATTGACAGACTTGAATGGAAATTGATATTTGCACAGGTTTAGCTTCGATATATCGTATTTTTATTCAAGTTATGGTCATTTCGATTTGTAATTAAATTGTGACTACTTTAGATATCATGGTTTATTACAGATTGATGTGATGAAATTTATATGATATCTGTGTTTTATGTCCCTTATATTACATACAGTAATTGCTCTATTCAAATTTGAGATTAGAAGATTAATCTTCTTTATTCATTGAATATTTATATACAAATTTTCACAGCCGGATTTATCTCAATGTGACCATTTGTGAAATCATAAAATTGTTGTCACTACTTCTCTTATATGCTCTGTCATTAGCATTCAATCATTGTTGCTTCGCTTTTACGAGAAGTGTTTGTAAGGTCTATTGTGGTTTACCTTAGCAAACAGCGAAATTGGATACTGTATGCAGGACAAATGGGAGATGTGATTACAGGTTAGTTCCCTCATTTTATTTCATTAGTTTAATTAATATAGAAATTTTATGTAGTCTAAATACATTGTATTGTTTTTTATCTTTGTTTTTTTTTAATTAGACAGTTGCTATTTCGTCTCTTGTTTATAAAAGTTATAAAAATCAAAAAGACTGAATGATAGTTTTGTTGTTATAAATCAATCCATATTTGATTTTCGCAGGTTTAGATTAAAATTTGTATTCTGTAAATATCATACATATATTAGAGATATAATCATATAGATATATTGTACATACAATAAGTAGTGCTATTTTATAAATATTAGTTAGCAAACTGTAAATATATATTAGATTTGTATATAGTTTTCAGCGAGTATTATTCATTAAGTTATTTTATCTTCTTTAGTTTTGTTTTTTTTACTTTCTTAGGACCGGATTCACTCCTCTAGTTGACGAGCGATCAATTTCACCCGTCAACACTACCGCAAGTTTGTTTGGCACTATGGAAGAATAGAAACACCTTTAACGGCACTAACTAAGAAGGATTCATTTTCATGGACTCCAGAGGAAACTAAATATTTTGAACAACTTAAAGAAGTGATGTGAAAATCTCATGTCTTGACCACTCCAGACTTCACAAAAACCTTTATTGTGGAATGTGATGCATCGGGAAATGGAATTGGTGTTGTCCTAATGCAAGAAGGAAGGCCCCTGGATTTTGAAAGTCAATCACTCAAGGGAAAGGACTTACACAAACCCATTTATGAGAAGTTAATTATGGCAATACTACATGCATTGAAGAAATGGAATCCTTACCTAATAGGTAGGCACTTCAAGGTCAAAACAAATCATGATAGTCTTAAGTACTTCTTGGAACAAAGACTATATTCAGAAGAACAACAAAAATGGGTAACCAAGATATTGGGTTATGATTTTTAAATCGTCTATAAAAAGGGGAAACAAAATGTTGTGACAGATGCACTCTCAAGAAAGGATGAAGATGTTGAGGCCTTTATTTGTTCTATCTTGATCATCCAACCCAATTATATAATAGAAGCAAGGGATGAATGGAAGAATGAATAAAAAGTGTGGACTCTCATTCAAAGGCTGCAGCAGGATTCTAGTGCATCAGATACATTTACATAGAAAAATGATTCACTATGGTACAAAGATCACTTATATTTATGTAACAGATC
>JZKD02S0188252.1:0-22666 GCA_000966675.3 Picea glauca | reverse complement strand
TGTGCTTTCTTTATCTACTTCTTAACAGAAATAACTTTCTCATTTGATTTCGTAAGTTTCGATTAAAACTTGCAAATTGTAAATGATGTATATAAGTGATATTAGTGTAGTTTCTGCTTAAAATATCTTCAATAGTTATATTATTGCATATGTACATATGCAATATGTAGTATCTAGTAATTAGTTAGTGATTTCTTTCTCTTGCTTATTTTCTTTTAGGACTTTAGATTGGCTAACAGAGCCATTAAACCCGTCAGAATGAGTTACACCAAACAACTTGGGTTACTTAGACAACCCTAGACCAAACTCGTTCTTCCAGTTGGCGGACGATCAATTTCGCCCGTCAACAAGTTCTCTCGTAGTTCTCACTCCTTTGTTGCTCACCCTACATATTCCATTGGTTTGATAAATGAGGAACAACTTGAAAACCTTGCAATGCAACAAGTTCATCAAGGCCCAACAAACAATGTGCAAGTTGAACAAGGTACTGGAAGCCTAAGAAATGAAGATACTGACATGGAAGAATCCCAAAGTGGGCATGATTTCCCTTAATGTCACCAAGCTTTTATGTATTGGAAATGTGTTTTAATGGTAAATCAATTTTTAAATATATATAGATATAGATACTTTCTTATGCATTTTAATAGTAGGTCACTTTTTAAAGATATATATATATATATATATATACTTTTAAAAGAAAAAAGGAAGTAGGTATAGATATGATAGAAAAATTCTAAGTAGTATTTTGGTTGGTGTTAGACTTTTGAATTTTGTCTTATAATACGATAGTGTTTTTATCGTTCTTGATGAATAGAGTTTTTATGATGATGATGATGATGATTAACGTCCACCGAGACCAATTATATATTAATATAATTATATTTATTTCTATTTTTCCTTAACAAGAAAACTTATATTTAATTATTTTAAATTTGTATTTTTCTTAAATATTAATAACAGTTTAACATATTTGGATAAAACACATAAAACATGCACTGTTGTGTCATTTGATGCTTGTGGACACCCTCCCTAATGCCAGGGAGTTTAGACCCAAGGTTCGTCTAGAGTTGACCAACGAAAACCCCAAAGCATCAACGTATCAATCTTTAGCCAAGGCCGAAGAAGGTCTCACCTGAGACACAATGAGGATCACAAAGACCATCTAGCCTTGTGACAGGGATGAAGGACTAAAAACACAAGGATACATTTGGGATAACATTCATACACTCCATTAGTGATAGCTTACTATTATCAATAAGTAAACAAATGCACACACATATTCAAATACCACATAAGGAACACATGATAGATCAAAATTATTGCATCTTTATTTCTCCTTCCATTCCATGGAACACAAACATACATTAAGCAAACTATATTCAACAACAACAGAGTCTCAAGTCCTCTTTAGATAATTCCCCACAGTTAGAATACATTATGCTCTGCACATCCTTTTAGACCTCAAATGTATGACATACTCAAACTTCTACTCACAAGCATTATAGCATTATACTACTACAAAGGCTCAAAGTGAGATCAACACACAACAAACAAAAACTTAATGAAACATCTAAGCAAGTGTCTAACTCAATCTCCAATGTCGTTGTTTCCTTTTATATCTCTCTCTGCTCAGAAGCTATGTCTCTTTCAGTTCTGCTCCACTTGCTCTACTGACAAATTGCCTCGCATGCTTTTAGAACTTTCCTATAGTCCATGTAGCCCTCTAGAATCAGGGAAATCTTAATTGCCTCACCATATCATCTTTTACCATATCCATGTTCCCTTGTGTTGTCGGTAGTAATCATTTGAGAATATTTCCCAATGATTCCTTTCTTGATTCTGGCACGTGTCTTCTTGATTTCTGGTGTGCATAAAAAATTGAACCTACACGCATTTGATAGTCCTTGAACTTGGTGCACAACATCAAAACTTGGTCTAGCATGCACTTCTTATCATTTTTTTCACATTATCTTAGGCATGTGTAAAACTAGAATGAGCGTACCAAATTTATTTATGCGCGCGCACGATATTATCCCAAAACTTTGGGTGCCAACAAGCCCCCGCCACTATTACTTGGCTCGTCCTCAAGCCAAATGCTTCATGTGGTAATGGCTACAATTGTGAGTAAGAGAAAATCATCATCATCGATGGACCAAAGCATCAAACGAAGTTGTGGTTGCAACTGGGTTTGAGTCATGGATGATTTTAGGGGCTAAATTTCGCTCATGGGCTAATTTTCCATGTTTTTCCCCAAAAAATGTTTCGCTATTCTAAAAATGATTCGCCCAAATTCTATAGGATAGAATTATTTTACCTTAAAAATCGCCAAAATGTTATACAAACTATATAAAATCCTTAGAAATTTGAATATTTTTACAAAAATATCGCAAACATTTTATAGTTTGCATATGAAGGATTACTAAGATTCACCATGGTTTCTACATTTTAAAATAAATTTCCATCCTTAAAATCATCCCTAGTTTGAGTTAGAGAAAATCATATGTCTAGGCTATGGTTGCAACCTGGCATACATCTTGGAAGGAGTTGAGCAAGCCTCGGGGGAAGTGATAGTTGTGGGATTCATTTGGCCAGATGCTCGAACCTTGTCCTTCGATGGTGTTTGTGGTGGTGAATGAGGGATCTATTTAAGGCACACCATCCAAACATCAACCCCTGAAAACAACTTAGGCTCCATCAAGAGAGGGCCTCATCTTCTGCTTGTCTTTTTGTTCTGGTAGGACAAGACAGAGGATGGGGAAAGGTGAGTATCTATGGAAATAGATGAGAGTAGGGTCTCATCCTATAAGGAAAAGTGATTATCCATGGTGATAGTCCAACCAGCTTCGGGCTTAAAGAGCTGGTGGACTGTCGCATCTTCGAAACACAGTTCAGGGAATTGTGAGGACTGGTGTGGTACCTTGCTGAAAAATAAGAGGATGAGACCTCGTCCTAGTAGCTAATGACAAATTGGAAATTTGCATGAAAAATGAATTGTGGGTTCTCAGACTACGTGACCAAATTGGGTAGGACAGAGTGTTGACAGTTTGGTAAGCCACGCCATGAATGGGAAGCTAGAAAGAGAATTGGGAAAATTGGATAATGAGGGGTGAATGGGGAGAATTGGCAAGTGAATGATGGAGGAAGTCACAGGTGAGGGTGAGAGAGAATGAGTCGTGGAGAATTTCTCCATTGAGAGCATAGGGGAGGCAGTAGATATAGAGTGGAGGATGGGTGAAAGGGTAAGTCGGGATGATAGAAAGATCCGACGAAGGGGATGAATTGGAGAATAATGAGAAAGTGGAAGCAAAGTGAAACAAATGGGGAGATCACATGTTAGATCTATCGTACTAGTGATGTGTGTTGGGGATTTTGGTGTTATAATTGACTGTGTACTTATGTCATGTATGGGCTTCCCAAATTGGATTGCTTGAATTTTCAATGAACTGAATCGCCATGAAACTCAACTGATCCTTGTGTGAATTCATGGTCAGGTACAAGACTAAGTACTTATTCCATAACATCGTCCTAATTTGGAAATACAGGGAATATGAAAAATTGTCAAACTATCGAGTCTGCATATGTGACTGATGTGGATTTTGTGCTATCAAAAAGGTAAATTCTGTCGACTATGAGAAGTGATACCTATTTTACATGCTACACTAATCCTACTCTACCAAAATTCAAATCTAGGAGAGGGAGCTAAATGATGTTTGACCCCTGCGGGCCATAGTACACCTTCAACCTATTGCCATTAATATGTCCTTTGAGTGGTTTTCCTTGTAATGTTTTCATCTTGGTAGAACATTCTTCACTAATGTAAAAATTTTGGAAAGGACCCAACCAATGCATGTGTATCTTGCCAGGATGTTGTAAATATTTGTTGTCATATAACAAAACTAAAGATCTAGATTGGAGGATTTTTTGGCAGATTTTGTGATTGTGCCATGCCTTCCATCCTTCCTTTTCAACCACTTGGATAAATCCTTCCATCATATGGTCCTCCTCTAGATCCATGAGTTCATCTAACCTATGTTGAAGGCACTGGTTATCTATCATTTGGGTTTCTAGGGAAACCCAGAGGCTAGGAACAACAAATTCTAGCGGCATGACCACTTCTTTTCCATAGACCAATCTAAATGGCGTGTTCTTTGTCATCCTTTTTCAAGTTGTTTGATAAGCCCATAATACTACTAGATCCTCTAATATTAGTCATCACGTTGCACATTACAAACATTGGTTAAAGCATGCTCTAAAATTTTATTAAAAGCTTCAACCATGCAATTAGCTTGAGGGTGATAGGGAGTGTTCTTATGGTGATGGATCATGAATTTATAAGTGAGTTGTTGAATGGTATCATTCATAAAATGTGATCCCTGGTTGCTCATTAACACTCTTGGACAGTCAAATCTGGTAATCACATTCTAAAAAATAAATCACGTCATTTTTTTCTGTTGTACAATCCTTAATTGACACAACTTCTGCCCATCTAGTTAGATACTTGGTAGTTGTAATGATGTAGCACACCCCTGTGCGATGAGCAGGGAGATTGATGGGACCCACAAAATATATTTCCCATTTTTCGAATGAATCTAGCGTGGTCATAGGAAACAAAGGAGGCTCATGTCTCCTGCAAGACTTTCCAATTCATTGACATACGTCGTAGTGTTTGCAATTGTCCTTGGAATCTGCAAAGAGTGAGGGCCACTAGAGCCATGCCCGCAGAAACTTGTGTGTTGTAGACTTACCTTCATTGTGTCCTCCAAAAATACCCTCATGTGCTTCATACATAATGGGGTCTCGTTCATATTCTAATGCATAATGGCACAGGATGCCATCCACACCCAAGTTATACAACTACCCGACAATCAACTAATAGTCTACACTATGAGTTACTAGTTGATAACGTTGAGCCTAGGTATACCTTGGTTGAGGTTGTCTTGACATGAGAAATTTAGTGATATCATCCAATTTATGAGGAACTTCTTCGACTCAAAAGAGTTACACATCTGGGAATTCCTCATCTAGGCTTTGAATAGCCTCTCCAGTCTCAAGTTGGGACAGATGATCTAGTCCAGCATTGTACTTACCCGGATTGACTACAACTTCAAATTAAAACTCTTGGAAGAGAAAAAACCAACAATATATTTTTCCTCCTGATACTGGCTCCTTGAATAAATATTTGAGCGCGGAGTGATCGGTAAATAATTTGAAAGGGGTCCCCAATGAGTAATGGAAAAACTTTTGCAATGCATATACCATGGCAAGGCCCTCACGCTCTATTGTAGTATAATTCTTGGTTGTGTTGGACATCTTGCGACTACAAAAATACATTGGATGGCCAATATTTCCTTTTTCTCGAATGCATGAGAACCTTTCCCAATGCAATGGATGAAGCATCTACATGGACTTAAAAGATCTTGGACCAGTCAGGAAAAACCAAAATTGGCACAGTGAAAAGTTTTTCTTTGAGGGTATCCAAGGCTTCTTGGCATTCCTGTGTCCAAATATACTTAGTATCTTTGTGAAGTATTTTTTCCAATGGGGCAACAATATTGGCATAATTTTGAATGAACCGTAGGTAATATCCTATATGACCCAACGTGGTGTGCATCTCCCAGACTGAAGTGGGGGCCACCATATCCAAGATGGGAATGATCTTATATTGATCCACCAACAATCCATCCTTACACACAACATGGCCCAACAATGTGCAAAATGGTGTACAAAATCTGCATTTCATCAAATTTAAGGAGATATGGAGCTGGAGACATTGATCCAACATCAACCGAAGGGCTTGCATGTGTTCCTTCAATAAACCTCAAGAAACTTGTGGATGAATTACTTGAAGGTTGTGACCACTATCCAAGAAAAGAATACAGGTGCATTTTTTAATCCAAAAGGCATCACAGTGTATGCAAATGATCCCCATTCCATCGCAAAGGTGGTTTTGTCTAGATCTTCCTCTACGATCCATACCTAATGATACCCTAAAAATTTGTTTGTAAAAGAGTAGGCTTCCCGACCTCCAACATTTTCCATCACCTCATTTGTGAAAGGTGTAGGGAAAGAGTCGTGAACACAGGTTGTGTTGAGACTTCTCATATCTACATAGATTCAAATATCATCAGTCTTCTTGGGTTGCACAACCACAAGACTAATCTAGTCAGAATCCTCCACAGGGACAATGATGCCAACATCCAACATCTGATCCAATTCTTTGTGCACCTTTTCCTTATATTTTGGATTTAATCGATAAGGCCTTCTCTTGACTGGTTTGGCATATGGTTTGAGCCGAATCTTCATGCCCCCCAACTTTCCTACAATTCCTTTCATTTCAGAAAATCTCTAGGGAAACAAGTCCTCATATTCCTTGAGGAGGTCAAAAAATTGAGTGCTTATCTCATTATCCTAATAATATCCAATTATGGGCATCTTAGGCACTTCCTTAGTGCCAATATTATGTTTCTTGGTTTTAATTGAGCCATTATAGTCTGGTGGAGCCATCTTTTCCACCTTACCTTTCAGTGTGCGCTCTCCTTCAAATTATTTGATCTAGATTCCATGCAGATCATTGTTGGCACCCAAAGTTTTGGGTTCATTTCGCGCACGCACATAAACAAAGTTGTGCATGCTCATTCCAAAGTTTTGGATGCACCTAAGGTAATGCATGAAGAATGAAAAAGAGTGCACACTGGACCAAGTTTTGAAAGTGCATGCCAAACCTAAAAGATTATCAAAAGTGTGTCAGTCCCAGTTTTGATGTGCACTTGAAATCAAGAAGACGCATGCCTTAATCAAGAAATGAATCATCGAGAAATCCTCTCGAACGATTACTTCCAACAACAGAAGGGATAATAGAGCTGACAAAATATGAGCTAGCAGGGCAGTTAAGATTTCCCTAATTCTAGAAGGATATGTAGACTACATGCAGGTACTGGAAGTGTGCTAGGTAGTTTTTTTAGTAGAGAGAGTGGAGTAGAGAGAAAAGAGACAAAGCTCCTAAGCAAAGAAATATATAAAAGGAGGCATCGATATTAGAAATGGGGATAGCTAGATGTTTAGATGAGACTCATTGAGTTGATTGTATCGAGCTCACTCTTAGCCTGTTGCAATACTATAGTGCTTCTAAATATATTCCCAAGTCTATCATATGTATGAAGTATTGAGATAATGAGCAGTGCACAATGTGTTGTATTTATGACAATTTATGGAAGCGAAGATATGAAGTTCTGTGGTTGTCATATATAATCTATTGAATGAATGCCTCTGTTGTAATGGAATTAATCTGGTAATAAAGATGTGATAGTTATGATCTATTATGTGCCTATCATGTATAAGTTGGATATGTGTGTGTATTGTTTTACTTCTTAGTCCTAATAACTTGTCAGCTATGAGTTGCATGAATTCCACTCCCGATGGATCTTTGTGTGTTTAGCCTTCATCCATGTCACAATACCTTATGGTATCTGAGATCATCTCTTCATGTCGAGTAAGACCTTCCTCGACCTTGGCTGATGATTGATATGTCGATGCTCTGGGGTTTTTGTTGTTCAACTTTGGATGAACCCTGGGTCTAAAATCCCTAGTGTTAAGAAGGACACACACAAGCATGGAACAAAACTCCAACAAATGGTTTTGTTGCCAAGACCTGAAAGTATTGTAGGGAATGATGAAGGAAAAAGATGAGGTGGCATCCATATCGGGAGGAAATTCAAGACTGGTTGACTACGAAAGAGCATGATTTTTCCCTGCAAGAAACTCAAGGGATAAAAGTGAATGTGAAGAAATGGAAAGATGGCTATCTTTACACAGATATGCATGAGCTTTTATTAGTTGAATTTCCTTGTTCTTTGCATGAGTGTCTAAAAAGGAAAACAACTACCGATTCTACTATGTGGCCTTTGGAACTAATGGTTTGGGATCAAGCCAAGCTTCAAAGATTGAAAGTGTTGGATAATAAGTGGACTTGGGCTATTGAATTCTGGTTTGCTCGAGTAAAAGAAGGCTACATTGTTGAGTTTGTTGTGGAGTACACCTATTCTTTCAACACATATTATAGAAAGTTTTCGGAAGGTCCAAGGAAGCGGATGCTGGAAGAGATTCCACTCTGGATAAAGATGTTGTTTATGGAGAAACGGATGATGTGCATGGAGCCCAATCGAATGGCTAAGTAAACTCCCCTAGTGTTTGGTGGGGGGGGATCTTGCAAAGATGGGGGAAATTCAGATAGAAAATGGATATGTTGAGGAGGATCCAAAAATTGTTGAGATGAAGAGAGGAATGGTATGGATCCAAAGGAGTAGAGGAGAAAAATATCCTAGAGACACACAATAATGGTTGAGATAAGAAGAAAATCAGAGCAGAGAGGTGGAAAATAGTTATCTAGGGGAGCACGATGAGGGGTCAAGACTAGGATGAAGAGAAAATAAACTGCACCATCTGGTAGTTTGGAAGAGCATGTTGTGCCAGAGTGGAGCACATATGAGGATAGGCCCACGAAGAGGTGTGGCATAGAGGATAGGGTGTCCAATGGGGATACCAATAGTGATAGTAGTAAGGGTCTAGGTGATGAAGTTTGCACCCCTTGGTTGTTGTGAAGTTTCATAACCTTAGAGGAAAATGAATCATAGAGAAATGGTGTGATGATACGAGGAAAATATGGTGTGCAAAGAAGTAGTGTGTTGTTAGGAGAGGAAGATAGCACACAAAGTGGTAGTGCACAGATAGAACAAGAAGATAAAGCACAACATGTTGGTGCACTGGAAGAAGAGGAAGATGGAGGCTCCCCTAGAGGTGGGGGAGACAAATTAGAAATAATATATGGTCTTGCATGACTGCAACTAGTCAAATTTTTGGGTTGCCTCATGAGAAATTTCAGAAGAACATGGACTTACCCCCGTTTTGTACCACCCCCCTTATGCATTTTTAATAAAGAAGAAAATATAGTAGATAGTGAAGAAAATGGAGTAGAATAGAGAGAACAAGAAGATGGAATCTAAGAGACGAGTGAAGAAGAAGTTGAATTCATTACTGCTTTACCCCGAGAAATATTGGTGTTGAGAAATCAAACCCCTAGCAGTCATAGAGGAGGAACTAGTTCAAGTTTGAGGATGGAAAATCAAGACAGTACCCTGAGGCTGCCCATGTTCCATGGAATGGGTAAGGATGATGTGGAGCAACATTGGTTTACATTTGAAGCAATCTGGTATGTGAAGAGAATCATGGATGAAATAAAAAACAATTACACAGCTAGAGATCACATTCAAGGAAAAATCCCTAACATGGTACATGAAGTACACATCTATTGCGTCGACAGGATAGACGAGGTCCCCAATAAATATTAAGCAGGATATAATTAGGGAGTTCCATAAACCTAAGTCAGAATCCCAATGTATGACATAGATAAAGGAGATCAAGTAGAAGGAAGGCGAGACTGTATGGGATTATGACGAGTGGTATAAAATGTTATTGGATAGGTTGACATTCCAAATCCAGGACATGCAACATAGATAATAGTTTATTGCAGGGTTAATTCCCCATATCTGATTTTCGATCACCTAGAAGAAGGTGATGAATCAAGAGGAGGCAGTAGAAATTGCAAATCACCTGGAAGCTATACCAGGAGGGCTGGAGACGTCAACATGTTTGGCTCAGGTGCAGTCACAACTGGCCAACCTGACGATGCAATTACAAGATATGGCTAAGACGAAGGTCATGCATGAGAACTTATGATGTACCACCTATTGCTCATAAGGGAATCATAGAGATGAATGCCCTATACTACCAAATTATGTGGTGACAGGCACACCCAATCCATTTCCATCTAGGAAAACAAAAAGGTGTGAGATATGCATACAATGGGGCCATGTGACACATAGCTTCCCAACTTTGTATAAGTATGAGACAATGACCCATACTCCATTCTGCAAGTTTTGTAAATCTTTTGGGCATGATGTAAATAATTGTTGCTCACTTCAGCTAATACAAGATAATACCCATGATGCATTTCGGGTACAGGAAGAGTAGAAGGGTGGTGATCACGATGGTGTGGAAAGAGGAGGATACCAAGGAGGTCCTTGAGGTGGATATGGACACGATCACAACTGAGGATAAGGAAGAGGAGGAGGTAGATCCCCCACATCTTTTAATTGCGGAGATATTAGTCATGTCTCAAGGTTTTGTACTAAAATGTGTGTGCTTTTTGCATACTACTATAGTCTCGAGCATGTCACTGAAGACTATCCCAACTTGTTGAAAAAGTGGGAAGATAAAAAGTCCAATTGCAACATGGTGCATGTGGAGCCATGTGAGAATGACAAGAAGAATGAGGAAGCTGATGTTTGGGTAGTAACCCGAGGAGGAGCAAAGACATGATCAAAATTTGAGCACGATGAAATATTAGGACAAAATATAGATGACAAGATAAGAAAGGAATCTCATCCCCCTCTGAGGTTTGATGCTACCCAACAAAACAATTTCTTGTGCGATGCGTAGAGAGCACTAGAAGAAGAAAAATCATGGACGAAGATGCAACACATGACTCAAAGATCACTTGAGGAGGCAAGGATCTGAGAATAAGTACAAAGGGTGACACAAAGGTCATTGGAGGAAGCTCAGATCCAAAAAGATGTACAATGCACGACAGAGAGGTCATTGGAAGAAGGTCACATCCATGAGTAACTACAGTGCACAACACAAAGATCTTTGGAGGAAGCTCGCGTGCATGCAAAAATACAATGCGACACACAATGGTCATTAGAAGAATATTGCATATAGAATTATCTATGGCACGCTAAGAAGAAGGAACATGAAGAATAGCATAGGGAGGAATTGCAATGTGCAACATGCACAAAATTATTGCATGACTTGGGTTGCAAAGAAGAATCTGAATACCAAGTAAATTATTTCTTCCGTTTCTATTTGTGATTTTTTAATGATCCAAAGGTTGCAAGTAAGTTGACACAAATGATATTTACTTGCATGAGGGAACAAGGAGTGGAGGCAACCATATCAGCTCTGATGCCAGAAATATATGTATGTCAGGTTAGCAAGCAAAAGAGCATTGGACGAGAATTTAAGATGAGAACAAAACTTGGTGGCAATGACATGTATGGAGTCATGTTGGATCTGGGTTCCAATGTGAATATTTTTCCAAAGAAATATTGGGAGGTGATGGGTAAACTGAAGTTGGTCTGGTCGCCCATCCAACTGCGATTTTCCAATCAATACAAAATCTACTCAATAGGTCAACTAGAGAAAGTGGAAGTGAACATAGAAGGAGTAAAAACAAAGGCTAACTTTGAGGTCATAGAAATTATGGACAAGTCTAATCCATATCCTTCCTTACTTGGAATTGATTAGGCCTTTGATAATAATGCAGTGTTGAACTTCAAAAAGAGACATATGTAATTTGAGACAAACACCCTATGCATGGTTACACCACTGGATCCATATGAAGGTGACCAATACAATGCATCAGTGGATGAGGATGCGTGGAACTCAGTCATTGAAAATATCTATAAGATCACAGGCCATAGGGAGGATTATATCAACCCCACTGCATGTGGTGAATTAAAATGGAGAAGTATAAATTATTATGACACAAATTCTGAGGATGCCATGGATAGGTGGAAAAACAAGCCATATGAAGTTTCAATAAGGAGGTGCATGCATATATCTGTAGAGGAGTGCGGGGAAGAATTTGAATCATATCGATACGATAGATCCAAGTTAGTGGACACACTTATTGCATGGATATAACACATTCTCAAGCATCATAGGGCTCATGCACTTGATACACTACTCATAGGAATTCCCACACAGTGGTGGGATGCACATCGGGAACCCTAACGTGGATGGGTAGTGGTCGAGGCATCCATGTGGGAAAGGTTCAAACCTGATATGGATATTCATCGATATATGTGTTCTTGCGAATGACGATGGATAACCACACATTTGCATTAGAAACGCCATAGACACTTTCCAAAGCCAAAAATAAGGATTCGAAAAAAGGTTTCTCTCCCTAAACTTGAGGTTTCCAATGCACATAACAAGGAATCAAATGTACAGGGAATGGATTCTGCTAAAACATCTCTACTAGAAGAAATACCTTCGACTCATCCTATCACCACTAACCCCATTGAGAAAATAGATGAAGTCTTGCAAGTTGTTGTCGACCCTCTGATCAAGCAACTCAATAACATAGATAGAGTTTTGAAAGTGCACGCCAGGCCTAAAATATCATAAAAAATGTGCCAATCCCAGTTTTGATGTGCGCCGAGCCTAAAATATTATAAAAAATGTGTCATTCCCAGTTTTGATGCGCACCAAAAATCAAGAAGACGCATGCCAGAATCAAGAAAGGAATCACCGAGAAATCCTCTCAAACAACTACTTTCAATGGCATAAGGGATCATGGAGCTGATAAAAGGTGAGTTGGCAAGGAGGTTAAGATTTCCATGATTCCATAAGGCTACGTGGACTGCAGGAAGGTACTATAAGCATGTGAGGCAGTTTTTTCAGTAGAGCGAGTGGAGCAGAGAAAAAAGAGACAGATCTCCTGAGCAAAGAAAGCTATAAGAGGAAGTAGTGATATCGAAAATGGGGCTAGATAGATGTTTAGATGAGACTCATTGAGTTGATTGAATCGAGCTCGCTCTGAGCCTGTTGTAATATTGTAATGCTTCTCAAGATATTCCTGAGTCTGTCATATGCCTGAAGTCTTGAGAGAATTCATAGTGCGTAGTGTGTAGTGTGTTGTATTTATAAAAGTGAATATATGAAGTTTTGTGGATGTCATATATATTTTTTTGAATGTATGCCTTTGTTGTAATGGAATGACTTTGGTAATAAATATGTGATGATTATGATCTGTTTTATGCCTATCATGTATAAGTTGGACATGTGTGTGTATTGTTTTACTTCTTAGTCCTAATAACTTGTCAGCTATGAGTTGCAGGACTGCCACACCCGATGGATCTTTTCTTGTTTATCCTTCATCCCTATCACAAGACCTTATGGTCTCTATGATCCTCTTTTCATTTCGGGTGAGAACTTCCTCGGCCTTGGTCGAGGATTGATATATAGATACTCTATGGTTTTTGTTGGTCAACTCTAGATGAATCCTAGGTCTAAACTCCCCAGCGTTAAGAAGGATGCACTTAAGCATGGAACAAAACACCAAAATTCCTCGTCATCAATATTATCAATATCGATTCTCCAACAATGAACTACTTCTTTCAGTTTTTCCACCGGTTGATGATATGAGCAGACCACCCTAGGTGTGGCTTCCTTTGGCTGTCGATGAAAAATAAAATCTTTAATTTGGAGGAGAGCCTCTCTTTGAGCCAGATCTTCTACTATGAAGTTGATTGTTAAGCAAAACTAGTAGCTCATATGGGTCCATTCGATCGTTTTCCTCCTAAGCTCCTCCTAAATATACCAACTTCTAGGGACACAATCCATAGTGTGGATGAGTAGATGGACCCATTGGGTTCAAGGAATATTCTTAGAAGTGAAACACCATTCGCAAAAAGAAATGTGTTCCAGAGGATCCTCAATACCCTTATACCGGTTGGCCAGTTCAAAATTGGTGATTGGTTGGAACCAAAATTTTGTCAACTCAACCACCTATGCCCAACTCTAAATAGCCACACAATGTATCTCCCACCACTGCGCAGGTGTCCATTAGACCACTCATGACCTGGATCCTCTGGTCCACGGGGACGACCTTCTCCATTTGTACAAGGAATGCCTCTATCGACCATGTCCCATCAAACCATGAGGCATCGCATAGCTCGGATCCTATCTAGCGTATTGCTTTCATTATCCTCGCACATTTGTGAGTGGAGACTTCATACAACTTGTTTTTACACATTTCCATTGTATCTTTTGAATCAATGTCATACAACTTGACGCTTCACCAACTTGACTCTCCATATGTGATGGGGTTGATGTAATCCTCCCTACACCGAGTGATCTTATAGAGGTTTTCAATGAACGAGCTCCACACATCCTCATCCATTGGTTCATTGTATATTTCCCCTTCATACAGATCTAGAGGTATGATGACACGTAGGGTATTAGTCTCAAATGAAATCCATCTCTTCTTCAAATTTAGCACAACACTATTTTCAAAGGCCCAGTTGATGCCAAGTAATGCAAGGTATGTATCAGAGTCATCCATAATTTATATGACCTCAAATTAATCCTTTGTCTTCACCCCTTCTATATTCACTTCCACTTGCTCTAGTCGGTCTATAGGATAGATCATGTACCTATTTTCCAACCGCAACTGAATAGGTGACCAAACTAGACTCAACTTCTCCATCAACTCCCAGGATTTCTTTGGAAATATGTTCACGTCGGAACTTACATCCAACATGACTCCATCCATGTCATAGTAACCAAGCTCAACTGTCATCTTGAACTCTTTGTTAGTGCATTTTTTCTTGCTGACCTGACACACCTCCTTTTCTCGTAGAGGATATGATATAGTTCACTATGTTAGCTCCTTCCCCATACAAGTGGATAACATCTACGTGAACTTATTCACCGCATTAAGATCATTGAGAAATCTCAAACAAAAATGTAAGAAATTACTTACTTGATCCTCCATGTCTGTCACACAACCTAAGTCATGCAATTATTCTTCACGTGTTGCGTGCTTCAACTCCTCCCACTAATGTTCCTCAATTAATCTTTGCTCAACATGTCATAACATTTCCTTCCCATGTTCTTCTTCCATCGAATTCTAAGTGGCACGTTGAAACTCTTCATGCATGAGAGATTCCTCCAACGACCGTTGTGCCACACACTACAACTCTTCTTGAGTGCACGTTTCTTCTAGCGACCTTTGTGTCACCCACTGCACTTCTTTTAGGCTCTGGGTATCCTCTAGTGACCTTAGTGTCACTCATTTCACTTCTTCAAGGGTCTAAGCCTCATCAAGTGATCTTTGTGCCGCGTGCTCTTTCTTCTTTGATGGCTCTCTACGCATCATGTAGAAACTGTTTTTATTGGGAAACATCGAACTTAGGAGGGGGTTGCGCTTCCTTTCTGATTTTCCCCTCTGGCTTCCAACCTGAGCTCTTGGCTTGCTCGAAGTTGCTTCCCGTCTTTTCTCCTTCTCGGGTTACCACCCAAATATCGAATTCCTCATCTTTCTTCTTATTTATGGGTGGCTTTGCATGCACCATATTGCAATGTGTCTTCTTTTCTTCCCACTTCCTAACTAAGTCAGGACAATCCTTTGTGACATGCTCGGGGTTGTAGAAGTATACACAAATCACGTGCAGTTTGGTACAAAACCTTGATACATAACCAATTATCCACAATTGAAATAAGTGGGGGGTATACCTCCGCCTCCACCATATCCTCAGTTGTGACTACATCCATATCCACCTCTGGGACCTCCTTGGTATCTTCCTCTCTTTGCACCACCACAATTACCACCCTTATATTCTTCCTATACCCATAATGCATCGTGGGTATTGTCCTACATCAACTGGATTGACCGACAATTATTGACATCATATCCCATGGATTTACAGAACTCACATAATGGAGTATGATGTGTCTTTTGATACTTCTACAAAGTTGGTAAGCGGGGTGGTACATGGCCCCACTATCGACATATCTCATAAAATTTCATCAGTCCAGTTGGGAATGGACTTGGTGCACCCATCGCCTCATAATTTGGAAGTATAGAGCACTCATCCTCGCAATCCCCCTCAATGCAACATGTGGTACACCATAGGTTCTCATGCACAATTTTTTTCTTTTCCATATCTTGCAGCTACATCATCAGATTGGCAAGTTGTGACTACACCTGCGCCAATATAGCCAACGTCTCTACCCCTTCTAGCGAAGCTTCTAGGTGTCGTGCAATTTATATCGCCTCTGCTTGAGTCGTCACCTTCTATTGGGTGAGTGGGACTCTGATATGGGGAAGCAACCCTGCAATAAAACACTCTCTGTGTTGCATGTCCTGAATCTAGAACATCAGCCTATCCAAAAAAATATTAAATTGTTGGTCATAATCGCACATGGTTTCTCCTTGTTCTTGCTTAATATCCTTGATCTCATTAATACACTGAGATTCATACTTGTGATTTTGAAATTCCTTCTGTAAATCCCTCTTGATCTATGTCAAATACCTTGTATGTCTCATTGGTGCAGTGACCTTCTAATTCATGTACCACGTCAAGGATCTCTCCTTGAATGTGGTTTCCAACTATGGAATCTTTGATGCTTCATTTGTGATCCTCTTCACATACCATATTTTTTTGCACATAAACCAATGTTGTTCTACATCATCCTTACCCATTCAATGGAACACGGGTAGCCTTAGGGTGTTATCCTAATTCTCCATCGTCACTCTCAACCCAACTCCTCTGATCTAACTGTTGAGTGTCAGGGTTATCAATAATGATACTCTCTTGGGTGAAGTAGTGTTGACTTCGCCTTCTTCTTCACTCAAATGTTATCTTCTATATCCTTATACTCTTTCTCTTACTCCAATAAATTCACTATCTAATGTTCTTTCTTCTTGATTACAAACACGTAAGGGGGGTGGTTCAAGGGGGGGTAATTCCATCTCCTTCTGACATTTCTTATGAGAGGACCTAGAAAGTTTTCTATCTGCAATCGTACGAGACCATCTATAATCGCCAATTCTTATCCCCCACCACTAGGGGATCCTATATCTTCCTTACTTTCTCATGTGCCTCTACTCTGTGCCTTATCTTCCTTCGAGGTTGTGGCACTCCACAATAGCCAAGGGGTTCAAAATTTGTCAACTGGGCCCTTGGGAATACTCCTACTACTATTGGTATCCCCATTGGACACCCTCCTCTCTACACTGCGCCTCTTCGTGGGCCTATATTCACTTGTGATCCACTCTAGCACAATTCATTCTTCTGCACTTCCTGCTAGTGTGGTTTCTTTTCTCTTCATCCTAGGCTTGGCCCCTCATCGCACGCCCATTGATATCTTATTTCCACCTATTTTTTATGCTTTCATTTTTATATCAACTCTTCTTGTGTATCTATCGAATCTATCTCTCCTCTACTCTTCATGTTCCATCCCATTCCTCGCCTCATCTCAACAATTTCTAGATCCTCCTCAACAAATCAATATCTTCTCTCATTTCCCCCCATATTTGGAAGCCCCCTAGCACTAGGTAACTTTTCTATGCCATTCTGTTGGGCTCCATGCATATCAACCCTTTCTCCATGAACAAATCTTTATCCAAAGTGGAATATATTCTATCATTCATTTCCTCGTACATTCCGTAAACTTTCTTTCAGCCTCGCTGAAAGAATCAGTGTACTCCACAACAAATTCAATGATATATCTCTCCTTTACTTGAGAAAACCAAAATTCAATGGACTGAGTCCACTTATTATCCAACGCCTTCAGTCTATCAAGTGTGACTTGATCCAAAACCACTGGTTCTAGAGGCCATAAAGAAAAATTAGTAGCAATTTTCCTTTTCAACCACTCATACAACAAACAGAGAAATTCAACAAAGATTGCCTCATGCATATCAGTATAAAGATACTTATCTTTCCATCTCTTCACATTCACTCTCAGACCTTGAGTTTCACACAAGGAAAACTCATGCTCCTTTGCAGTTAGCTAGTATTGAATTTCCTCCCGAGATGGATACCACCTCATCTTTCACTTTCATCCTCCAATACAAGACTTTCAGGTCCTGACAACATAACCACTTTTTGGGTCATTTCACACTTTCACGCGTCATTCCTAAATATGGGGAGTTTAGACCTAGGGTTCTTCCATAGTTGACCAATAAAAACCTCAAAGCATCAACATATCAATCTTCATCCAAGGCCAAAAAAGGTCTCACCTGAGACACAATGAGGATGATAGAGACCATCTTGTTGGTTGTGGAGCTTGATTATCTTCTTGATTCATAATTATTGTTTCATCCATGTTTGTATCCCATTTCCTCACGAGGGGGTGTGGGGGGGGATTCCCCCCCCCTACATATCTTGCCATGGGGGGGCGACGAGAAATTTGGGATCCCCCCCTTGGCGAGGGTTCAGGGGTAGCACCCATGAAGATAATTTTTTGGGAAAATTGGCTTGTAAAATATTGTAATTTCATATTCAATCTCAAACATTCATTATAAGGTTGCAGATATGATGGTATAAATTTTGTTAGGTATTTTTTCCTTAGAAGACCACCCTCTTTTGTGTATGAGGGTATTGTATTGTGGTTGTGTATGTGAGTGAATATTGTATTATGAGAGAGGATATTGTGAGAGAAAGAAGAGGAAGTTACAACGGGTATGTTGTAGGTTGTATCGCTTCATTTGTTGGATAATAATAAAGGAAGGACCTGAAAATTTCTTTGGAGTACGTAGCCCACACTCGGTGAACCACATATATCTGTGCCTTTATTGTATTGTGTATCTTCTGAGTTTTATTTCCACATTTTTTTTTTTGCTTTGCGATCCTATTTTTCTTACAACTGGTATCAGAGTGAAAGGTAGCTCACAGGAAAAGAGGGTTCTTATTTTAAGTGGGAGCAATGGCGGAAAATTGAAAGTTTAAGGTAGAGAAATTTAATGGCCAAAACTACCAGTTATGGAATATGCAAATGGAAGACTATTAATATTAGAAGGATCGTTTCCTATTGTTGGGAAGAAAAACAAAGTAGTCGGTGAGTATGAAGGACGAAGAATGGGAGATTCTTGACAAAAAGGCACTAGTAACAATACGATTGTGCCTGGAAACATCGATGGATTTCAATATTTCGAAAGAAAATACAAAGAAGGATTGAATGAAGGAATTGAATAAAGTATATGAAAAACGCTTGGCCTCCAAAAAGGTATTTCTAATGAAACAATTATTTAATATAAAGATGTTAGAAGGTGGGTTTGTTTTTTACCATTTAAATGAATTTAATACAGTTACTAATTAACTAAGTTCTGTAAAAGTGGAATTTGATGATGAGTTTAGGGATCTTATAATCTTGTGCTCATTTTCAAAAAGGTGGAACAATTTGGTCATGGTTGTAAATAACTCTGTCTATGGTTCAAACACTCTAAAATTTGATGATGTTGTTGGTGTTATCCTTAGCGAGGAAATGCGACGGAAAAACACAGGTGAGACATCAAGTAATGCGTTGACCATGGGGAACAAGGAAAGACTAAATGATAGAGGAAAGAGCTCAAGTAACTAAGAGAATTATAGGAAAGGTAGATCCAAATCCAAAATAGGAAAGATAGAGTGTTGAAATTGTGGGAAGAAAGGGCATCTGAAGAAATACTACAGAGCTCCAAAGAAACAAAGAGATGGACAACAAGAGAAAAATCAAGAAGCAAATGTAACATGTGATGTGTTACAATATTACTTGATTCTTTATTTAGATAATATTACCGAATATTGGGTAGTAGATTCAAGGGCTTCATTTCATGCCACACCCCATAGGAAATATTTACAAGATTATGTTCAAGGTGATTTTGGACAGGTTTATTTGGGTGATGATGAACCATGTCTAATTATTGGAATGGGTAACATACAAATAAAGCAAAAGAATGGAAACTAATGGTTATTGAAATAGGTGAGACATATACCAGATCTGAGAAGAAATATGATTTCAACGGGATAGTTGGCAAGTGAAGGTTGTATATCTACATTTACAGATAAGGCGTGGAAGGTCAATAAAGGATCACTGGTAATGGAAAAATGTGAGAAGGTAGGTACATTGTATTTATGTACTGGAATTGTTGACTCTTCAATATATTTAGCTTCTACAGGTGTGGATACAAAATTGTGGCATCATAGGCTTGGACACATGAGTGAGAAGGGGATTAGATACTTCAAAAAAGGAATTTGTTTCCAGATCTTAAACAAGTTGATTTGGATTTCTGTGAACATTGTATTTATGGAAAACAAAAGAGAGTCATATTTCTCAGGGTTGGAAAGGAAAATAAGAGTGAAATTTTAGAGCTTGTGCATACAGATGTATGGTGACCATCTCAGGTATCATCTCTTGCTGGCTCTCGTTATTATGTTACTTTTATTGACGATGAAACTAGAAAAACTTGGGTTTATTTCATTCGACAAAAATCTATTTTTTTTTACACTTTTAAGAAACATAAAGCTTTGGTTGAGAATGAGACAAGAAAAAGGTTGAAGTGTCTCAGATATGAAAATGGAGTTGAATACTACAACAAGGAGTTTGATGATTAATGCTCATGCCATGTAATTCATAGAGAGAATAAAATTCTAGGAACACCACAAAAAAATAGTGTGTCAGAAAGGATGAACACGACAATCATGGAATGTGCAAGGAGTATGAAATTGCATGCTAGGTTTCCCTTACATTTTTGGGAAAATGGTGTAGATACTATTGTTTACTTAATAAATAGAGTGCCTTCAAGATCTTTGGATGGTGGAATTCCATAGGAGGCATGGACAAGTAAAAAGGTAAACCACTCATTTTTGAAGACTTTCGGCTGTGAAGCATTTGTTCATATTGATAAAAAAATAAATCAACAAAGCTTGAGGAGAAATCCAATAAGTGTACCTTTATTGGATATGGTGTTAATGATTTTGGTTATCACTTATGGGATTATGAAAATCATAAAATCATTAGGAGTAGAGATGTGGTATTCAATGAAAATTTCATGTACAAATATCAGATGCAGGGAAAGAAACGGGAAAATGAAAACACATAATACACTATGCTTGATAAAATCAAAGAAAATTAAATTCCAAAGGTACCAAAAAATTAAAATGTACAACAACAGGAGAAACAGGTACCTAAAACTCTTGCAAGTGTTATTAGAAGATATACCAGGTTAAGTAGACCCTTTGAATAATACTCTCCTTCATTGTATTATTTATTGTTGACAAACTCTCGTGAACCATAATGTTATGAAGAGGAAATGCAAGTAGACACTAAAAAGAAGTGGGAGCAAGGCATGAAAGAGGAAATGGATTCCTTAGTAAACAACCAAACTTGGGACTTGGTTCAGTTGCCTGTAGGAAAAAAATCATTACAGAATAAATGGGTTTACAGGTTGAAGGAAGAAGATGGAGGCAAAAAAAGGTACAAGGACAAACTTGTTGTAAAGGGGTTTGCACAGAAGAACGGTATATATTTTGATGAAATATTTTCTCATGTTGTTAAAATGACTTCAATTAGGACTATTTTAAGTCTTGTGGCAGTAGAATATTTGCATCTTGAACAATTAGATGTAGAAACAACTTTTCTCCATGGGGATTTGGAGGAAGATATTTATATGCAACAACCACATGGGTATGAGGTCGAAGGGAAGGATAATTTGGTAGGTAGGTTGAAGAAGAGCTTGTATGGCCTAGAGAAAGCTCCAAGGTAGTGGTATTTGAAATTTGACAGGTTTTTAACAGAATGAGGTTATAGTAGATGTCATTCCGACCACTGTGTTTATTTTAATAGGCTGGAAAATGGAAGCTATATTATCTTGTTATTGTATGTAGATGACATGATTATTGCAGGGTATAACATGCAAGATTTAAATGTACTAAAAAATAAATTACCTAATTCATTTGCGATGAAGGATTTGGGTGATGCAAAGAAAATCCTTGGTATGAGAATAACAAGAGACATGAAAAATTGCAAATTGACATTGTCTCAGGGTGAGTACATAGAGAAGGTGTCGAAGATGTTTAGAATGAAGAATGCAAAACCAGTTAGTACACCTTTGGCCAACGATTTCAAATTAACCAAGGAAATGTGTCCCAAGACATAGGAGAAGATATAATACATGTCTAGGGTCCCTTATTCATCAACATTTGGAAGCTTGATGTATGTGATGGTGTGCACAAGACCAGATATTGCACATGCAGTGGGTGTTGTGAGAAGGATTATGAACAATCCAAGTAAAGAATATTAGGAGGCAGTAAAGTGGATTCTCATGTATTTAAGAGGTACTTCTACTCATGGATTATGTTTTGGAGGTTCAAGCATTGTTCTACAGGGATATGTTGATTTAGATATGGTAGGTGATAAAGATAGCAGGGGGAGTATCAGAGGGTATGTTTTTTTACTATAGGTGGAACAACAATAAGTTGGATTTTGAAACTTCAAAAGGTTCTTACACTTTCAAGAATGGAAGCCGAGTATGTTGCTTCTACAGAGGCTAGTAAAGAGATGATTTGGTTTGGTTAGAGAGGTTTATGGAGAAATTGGGAAAGAAACAGGAGAATAACAGGTTGTACTATGACAACTAGAGTGTCATTCATCTTGAAAAGAACTCATCCTTCCATTCTAATAATAAACATATACAACTAGGGTACCATTTCATATGATCTATCTTGGAAGATGGAGAATTGAAGTTGGAAAAGATACATACTAGCCATAATTTTACAGACATGTTAACAAAGGTAGTAACTAGGGAAAAATTGCATTTCTGCTTAGTTTTAGTTGGTCTTCAAGCATGAAGGTGAAGATGAGAAATTTTCCAGGTCTAAGGTGAATCATATTCCAATAGGTACAGCTGTAGTAGAGTTGTTATGATCAGTCTCCAAGTGGGAGATTGTTGGTTGTGGAGCCTGATTATATTCCTAATTTGGAAGTCTTATTTCATCCACGTTTGGATCCCATTTCCTAACGAGGGGTGTGGAGGGGGGATTTCCTCCCACATCTCTTG
>JZKD02S0188208.1:0-16883 GCA_000966675.3 Picea glauca | reverse complement strand
ATGTAAGAAGAGAAAACAAAAACAATTGTTGATGCAGTTTAAAATGAATGGTGAAAAACCTGATGAAAACTTTTCTCTACTAAAAGTGGAGTTAGAAGAGGCAAAGAAAATATAATACATACTGAAACAACAGTTGTCAGAGAAGAAAGAGAGGTGTGAAGCCTTAGAAGAAGAGATAGTAAAAAAAAAAAAAGAAATGGAGAAGTTTAAGGCATTGTATCACCAAAATCTGCCAAGTATTAAAGCCCCGGAAGAATTAACTTCTATTCTAAATCAGCAAAGGAATCCAAAGTTGAAAGCTGGCTTGGGCTATGAAGAAGGATCAAGTAGTGATCATCCAAGTAATACAGAACCCATCAAGTTTGTCAAATCTACAATCATTGACAACAACCACTCTGCAGAAACAAAGAAAGAAAATCAGCCACCAAGAAGGAATGAAAGAAAAAGTACCAGAACCGAGTCCGCATATCAAAGAAATAACACAAACACATTTTCTGATCAAAGAAATCATCAGCATGGAAGAAAACGACTACAACCTTTTTCTAGGTACAAAGGTTTTTTCTATGGTTATTGTTTTTTCTGTTCTAACTTTGGTCACAAAGCTGTAAACTGTTCTTTAAGATCTAGATATTTGAAATCAATATACTCAAGGAATAATTGTCTGCCACAACAAAGATTGAGACAACCAAGAAACAAACGACCACATACTATAAATCATGTGATGGATGGAGGAAGGACACAGGTGAAACGTAACAACATTTATGAGCATAACAATCGTTATGATCAGTTATTTAGTGAACCAGAATGTTACATATGTCATAACTATGGACATAAAGCTGTAGATTGTCGCTTAAGGAATTTTAAGCCAGATTCGAATCCTACTGCAAAAAATTTCAAGATTTGGAAGAAGAAAGAAGATAACAAGTGTAGACTAGTGTTATCAGCCCAAAGAAAAAATAATCCCTGGTATATTGATAGTGAATGTTCCAAACATATGACTGGAGACAAAAGTAAGTTTCTAACTCTAAGTGAAAGCAAATCAGGGAATGTAACTTTTGGAAATGATGCACCAGGAAAAATAAAAGGTAAAGAAATGGTAAGTTTGAGTAATGGAAAAGGGAAAGCTCAAGATGTGTTGTTTGTAGAAGGTCTGAAACATAATATTCTTAGTGTCAGTCAAGTCTGTGACCGAGGATGTGAATTCGTTTTTACCTCTAAATATTGTAGGATAAAATCTGTGAATTCAGGACAACTAGTTGCAAAAGGGATAAGAACAGAAAACCATGTCTATGTGTTAAAAGAAGAAAAAGAAGAATGCCACTTAAGCAACTATGATGAAAGTTGGCTATGGCATAGGAGACTTGGACACTTAAATTTTGATCATATAATCAAGCTCAAAAATAGTGGGGCAATAAAGGATCTTCCAAAGATATCAAATCCATATGATTATGTTTGTAAACCATGCCAGATAGGAAAGCTTACTTGGACACAGTTCAAATCTAAAAACTTTTCTTCAACAGAAAAACCTCTCCAGTTAGTACATATGGATTTGTGTGGACCATCAAGGAAAGAAGGTACAGGAAAATAAAATTATTTTATGTTGATTATTGATGATTATTCTAGGCTAACATGGGTTGCCTTTTTGAAGGAAAAAATTGAAGCATTTGAAAAATTCAAAGTGTTTAAGGCTCTAACGAGAATCAAACAGGAAAAAGATTGAAAGCAATAAGGTCTGATAGAGGAGGAGAGTTTAGATCATGGAACTTCAAAGAGTTCTGTGATAGACATGGAATCAAAAGAGAGTACACAATTCCAAGGACTCCATAGAAAAATGGAGTTATTGAGAGGCAGAATAGATCAGTACAACAAATGGCAAGATCAATGATGAATGAAAGGAACATACCTCAGACATATTGGGTGGAATCAATTCATATAGTTGTTCATATCCTTAACAAAGCACATCTCAGACCACACAGTGACAAGACTCCTTATGAACTATGGTTTGGAAGACTTTCTTCAATCAAGCATTTTAAAGTCTTTGGGAGTAAATGTTATATTAAGAATAATGATGAAAATATTGGCAAATATGATGACAGGGCTGATGAAGGTATCTTCTTGGTTTATGCTACAAACTGTAAAGGGTATAGATGTTACAATAAGAGGATGCATAAACTACTTGATTGTATAGACATAAAAGTTGATGAAGAAATCCCGGTCAGAAATGTGAGCAGTGCTGAACCAAGCACAAAAGATATAGTTGAATATGAAGATGAACAGGTCCAAGGATCAGAAAGAGAAGAATCTGAATGAGATGAAGATACAAATACTTAGGCTGACATAAATCAGCAAAAAGAAGCAAACTCACCTCTCAGAACTGTTAGAAAGAATCATCCTAAAAATCAAATAATTGGAGATATAAATAAAGGAGTTCAAACAAGAAGGAAATTGATTAAAGATTCAGAACAATCTCATGTTGCCTTTTTATCTATGACTGAACCTAAATTTTTTTATGAAGCCAGCTAGCATGATGAGATTAGAGCTATGAATTAAGAGCTTGATCAGATTGAGAAGAACAATACTTGGGAGCTTGTTCCTAGACCTGAAGACAAGAATGTAATAGGTTCCAAGTGGGTGTTCAAAAATAAAATGAATGAAAAAGGACAAGTTGTTAGAAATAAAACCAGATTGGTCTGTAAAGGTTATGCACAAGTTGAAGGTTAGGATTTTGATGAAACTTTTGCACCAGTGGAAATATTGGAAGCCATCAGAATGTTTCTTGCATATTCATGTCGTAATAACTTTAAAGTGTATCAGATGGATGTTAAATCAACATTTCTTAATGGAGATCTAGAGTAAGAAGTATATATGGAGCAACCTGAAGGATTCTCATTGACAGATAACCTTGATTATGTCTGGAAGTTGAGGAAGGCTTTATATGAACTGAAACAAGAATCATGAGCTTGGTATTATAGACTGGACAATTTTTTACAAGGCAAAGGATTCAAGAAAGGTATTGTTGATAGTAATCTCTACATAAAAAGTGAAGGTGATGATTTACTAGTTGTTTTGATTTATGTAGATGGCATTATTTTTGGCTGTAATAATGATTCCTCTATTCAGTGGTTTGCTAAATCTATGCAAACAGATTTTGAGATGTCCATGATAGGAGAATTGTCATATTTTCTTGGCTTACAAGTAAAACAAAGTTCTGCAGGAATTTTTATCTCTCAAGAAAAATATTTGAAAGAGATGTTGAAGAAATTTCAGATGGAAGATTATTCTCCTGTTAGTACACATATGGTGGTTGGTTGCAAGCTCAATAAAGATGACATTTCATCCGATGTTGATCAAAGGACATACCGATCAATGATAGGTAGTCTTCTATACATCACAACATCCCGTCCTGATATAATGCAAGCTATTGGAATGGTAGGTCGTTATCAGTCAGATCCTAAACAAAGTCACTTGGTAGCTGTCACAAGGATATTCAAATACTTGAAGGGAACAATGACTTATGGTCTGTGGTATCCCAGAAATCAGAATTTTCAGTTAATTGCTTATTCAGATGCAGATTGGGCAAATTGTGTGGATGAGAGAAAGAGCACTAGTGGAGGTGCCTTCTTCCTGGGTGACTCGTTGGTAGCATTGATTAGTAAGAAGCAAGGATCTATTTCCTTATCAACTACAGAAACATAGTACATTGTTGTTGCTACTTGTTGCACTCATATTTTGTGGATGATTCAAACTCTTGCACATTTGAAGGTAAACTATACTGTTCTGATTACAATTCATTCTGATAACACCAGTGCCATTAGTGTCTCCAAGAATCCTGTTCTTCACTCCAAGACTAAGCATATCCCAATAAAATACCATTTTCTCAGAGAACAAGTTACAAACAGAGTCATTCAGCTGAATTATATTCCTTCCACGGAATAGATAGTTGATATCTTCACTTGGTTCCTTTAAAAAATGGTACCAAGTGATAAAAATACGATTTCAAATGATCTCAAAATTTAACATTTTGAAAAGAAAAAAAGAATTCAAAAACATCTTTTTTTTAGGTGTTGATTTTAAGGTTTTTCTGAGCTATTATCTGAGTTTTGAAGGCCATGTTTGAAAAATGTTGTAATTTTGACCCCGTTTAAAAAAATGGTGCTACTGGTAGCACAAAATTTTGATTTGGGGGTTGATTTTGATGCTTTTTTATGCAAAAATATGGGTTTTTTGGGCCAGAGTTCTCGTTTTGTGGTCACCATTCTCATTAAGTCGGTAACTATGTTTATAAAATAATCTAGAATTTAAGCTACAAAGAACATAAGATTGCCTCATATTTTTGGTAGTGAGATATAGGCAATATACATTTTTTTATATATTTCAAAGGAGATTGATGGTGTTATTCACATTCCTTCTATAGTAGTAGTGCAATCCTTGATGTTCAATGTTTCGAATCTCAATGGTAGACCTTGTTAAGGTGATTCCTTTAGATATATGTTTAGTCAATTCTCAAGCTATATTAAGGGAGATTTTTTTATTGTTACTCTCTTGTATGGGTGGAATTGGTACATTCTTTGGTTGGGTTTGGCCCCATGGAGGGAGAATGTATTTATCAAATGTGCCACAACAACATATGTTGGCAAATTTGGAGGGTTACTTCTTGGTGTATAGACAATTTGCATGACTACTTCAAAAGCACCATTGACTAATCCTTAGTGGACCCATAAATTGCAGGATAACATAACTCGTTGGCCTATACATATAAATACATGTTTTCCAGTTGGTCATAATCCTCTTGGTGTGCTTATGAAGCACTAAGTAATTCTATGACACTTCACGCGATTGGAATATTTAAGGATTGGAACATGAACTTGTTATGATTGTCCACAAGAATGTTTGTTTCAAAAAGGTGGATTGAAGTGTCAAACCTTTAATGCTCTTCAATGCATAAGAATGTTTCAGTCCTAGATTGAAGGAGGTTCTAGTAACCAATTGTTTGTGTAGCACTGTGAATGTTGTTCAACAACTAGGGGAACCAAGACTGGGTGCTAGAAATGCCTTGTTGTCGAAATATTGTTTCCAACTTGATTACAGTGGTAAAGGTTGTCCATAAACTCCTCCTTGGAGTTTCTCATGAATAAATAGGTTTCTCCATTACTGACGATAATTTTCCCAAGTCGCCTACAAGGATTATTAAGCATAACCAAATGAGTAGTGGTTTCTTTCTGGAAATTCCTCATGCAAACAACTCTCAATCTACAAAAAAATTCTAGATCCTATGAAATTTGTCTTTCAATTAGAATGTGTTGAATATGTTTCATATCTTCTTGGAACACTTTAAGGGGATAACCATGTACATGATTCACGTCCCTGATAGGAATCCTAAGTCCCGTATGTATAGTGGTTCCATGTATCTTAAATGTTGCAACTCCAGTAGGGGAAATAAGCAGTATTGGGCTATGCCCAAATGTTTTTTTAGAAGACAGTACTTCTTTGATGCAACTTATAAGGTAGGATTTCCCTGTGCCTGCAGTTCCTTGGATGATCATATTCAATGGAGGTTTTGGTTCTCTTACTTGTAAGTGTTGTAGGATTATGTCGAATGCGTTGTTGATGTGTAGACTATGTATTTCTAGAAGGACATAGGGGATTGAGTTCTTATATGACTTTCACATTCCTTTGATTTTAGTTGATGAAGTTTGGTGTAGTTTCCAATGTATCTTTTGATACTTTGAGTTCATACCATGGGTGGGAAGTGTCTATCCATTGGATTCCCAACATATCAAGAGAAGTGAATTTGATATTCCCTATAGGGTCCAATCTCGATAAAGATTTCCATTCATTCATCTCCATGTTTAGTTGTATGTTAATATGGATATCCTCATCTTCAGATGTTTTCTCATTAGGAGTGGGCACATGGATGTGACAAACATGCCATGCATGGTAGTCATTTCTTATGCTCTTTGAAAGAGCCAAAATGTATTCTTTTGAAATAACCATGTCTTAAGAGAAGGAACTAAAGGGTTTGTATTAAAGTAGCTCGCTCAAACAAAACTCAACAAAGGTATTAGAATATTTGTTTGGTATTGTAGTAAAAAGTGGTCATACATGGAAAATTGTGGTGATGCACGTCTTTTTTTCCACTTTTCATTTTTTCGTGTTTGGTTATATGTCCAATGTTTTCTAAGGTCAATCAGACATATAGGGTCCATAAAAACAGGAGAGATCATATATGCATCAATGGAATTGGATACAAATAAGAGGTTAGACAAATCATGAGAAACTCGGAAAAATATTTAACAACCAACATTTAGTTTGGTGAAGGTGTGATTGCATGTGATAAGAAGTAACTTTTGGAGCATATGGAAAAACATTTGGGCACTTATGTCCTAGTTTACAATTTCTTACGAGTGAAAAAATTGATAGGAATTTGAGGTAAGATCATCTGGATCTGATGTAGCTACAATTCTAGTAAGCATATGGTGGTAGGTCTTTGATCTCCCCTCTGCTTTGGAAGCATATTTGGCAATGTATTTCAAAACTACATAATAAGAGAGGACTAGTTGGAAATCTACATTTGCTCGCCATGTTTGGAGTAAATTAGGATTATGGATGTTTANAAAAAATAAACACTTTATGTAATATGTATATGCACAAAAGTAGGGAAATTACACATGTTTGAAAGAAACAACCATAACACTTTGCATTCATTATTTAGCCAAGAATTCAAGGATGGGGAAACTTTTCATTCATTATTTATCCAACAATTCAGGGATGGGAATTTCCTATTTTGGATTTGGTATGTGATCAATTTTATCACATGAAATCACAATGCATTTGATTTGTTTTTCGTTGGAATTTTTTTCTTCATGTACTACTAGTTTGAACAAGTAACTATTAAAGAACAACTTGCCAAATATGTTTGTGATTCTTTTGGTATTTCCATCATAGTCATATTCATATAACTTCTCAGCAGATGTTTCGATAAGTTGTTCTACATGTTCTTGAAATGCAATAACTTTTATTCTTCTTGTTTGGTCTTCAATGTTGAACAGAAAAATGTACCTGTATTCATATTCAAAAACATGTTGATTGCACCTTTGGTAATTCTGGACACCATTCTCAATAGATGTGGGTTTTCGCTTTCAGTCTTTAAATGTAAGTGGGCATGCAACATAACAACAATTGTTTTCATTTAGAGAAGCAAAAGGTGCCTCAACCAAAATGAATGCATGGTTTGGATGTTTTCCAATTCCTTCATTTTCTATTTCAACCAAGTGTTTTTGAATGGAAGGGTTCCCTCCTAAAACTACATGTGTATATAATGGGTGAAAAACGATATTTGTTAAAAGGTTCTCAAACTGGTTCTCGAATATTGTGACTCTTTGAGAATAGGGTTGATGGAAATTTGGGATGTGAAGGTTGTACTAATTGATATCCTATTAAATTAAATCACTTTTCCATCCTTAAGAGAAATTATTGGAAATCTATTTGAGATATAATGTTGGTCTAGATTACATTTACTACAAAAGACCCCCCATACTATGACCTCTATACTATACCATGGCATGTCCTTTAGTTGGAGGGTTCTCTTATGTGTCTTTGTTCCATTCTTTCTCATGATGGTTCCTAAAGGGATAATGGAGATATCAATTCCAATAATATCAACCATGGAGTTGTTGACTAAAGTTGGTATTGCATTAATATAAGTGAACACAAAGTTGTGGTTTTCTATTGAATGCTCATCCTCTAAACAATATTCAATGGTCGAGGTAATATCTAGATTTATTTCCGAATCATTTTTAAATGATTGAATTCTTTTTTTGCAAGCTTGATGTACCCTTTTGAGATGATGTAAACTTTGCAAATGTATATGAAAGGATGGAAGCTTGTTTCTTGGATGTTGAAGCATGTAATATGTATCTCACCACCTTCTGCATCAATAACATCAAAGCTAAATACATGACCAAGTCCCTTGGCCTATGTGAATGTGCGTAGATCAGTTTTGGAAAATAATATTACTTTTAGAGTCCATTCCTTTAGGGTTAAATGTGCATAGATAAGTTTTTTAAAGTACTTTGACTTTTAGAGTCCATTCCTTTACGGTTGAATGCAAAGATGCAATAGGTGTAATTTTTGGGGGTGTTTCAGTGGTTTCTAATGGTTGTTTTGCAGAAGCACTTACATCTTTGATCAATCTTGGGGCACCAACAATGTCTTCTTTAAAATTATGCACTTGTATTTCACGCACTATTAGAACAATGCAAAAAAGTATAATGTATAATTAGCACTTGAATTATTGGTCACATAGTATGCAATGTAAAATGTGGTCAATGTGTGTGATGCATGTAAAAATGAAAGGGATGTGTAGAGGGAAAACATATTCTATTATTATGCTACACAAAACCATAGGAGTATTATGCTATACAAAACAAAGGTAAGTAATAGAATATGGTTAAGTTTAGAATTTGGGAAAAATAGTTGCCTTGGGTTTTGTTTGTGTGTATTGTTAGTGAAATGTTTTTTTTGGGTTATATTTGTACTAATATTGATAGTGTTCTCAACTTATTTATATTCACATATATTTAAAATGTAAGAAATATTTTTTAGAAGAATTTGAATATTCAACTTCTTAAATGGTACATACATAAAAGATGTATGTTTTTGGAACCATGAATATATATATATATATATATATATATATATATATATATATATATAGGAAGGATATAGACATGCTTACAAGTAGGAATATTGTGTTATACAAAACAAAGTAAAGTAATAGAATATGGTTAAGTTCAAAATTTGGAAACATTCATCACCTTCAACTATGCCTTTACTGAGTTTTCTTAAATGTGCTTTTAATGCCACATTTTTTTTCTCTCTACTTGTACTCGCTTTAGTAGACCTTTCAACATGAGCTTTAAGACCATTTTGAGCTAAGTGATGTTTTGGTTCATGTTGCAATGCGTCTTTCACTCTATCATATATTATTCCAAATCCTTTAGAGAATGGGGTTGTTGTATGAAAAGAAGAGATCAATATTGTTTGTGTATCAAAAATAATAAATTTCCTAGCAAGTTCTTCTTCATATTTGGTGTTGAAAGGTTTCCCCTTCCAAGATGGATAACATGGATTTGAAATTGTCTTCTATGTAGTTGGAGGTCATCAACAAGATGTCAAATACAAACTACATGTCACGCTAGTGAGTCTGCCATTGCTAAGTACGTTGGTAATTTTGCAATACAAAGATGTATATCTATAATAATGTGAAGATGTGTATTTGTAATACTCTCAAAAGAATGTAAACATCACAATCAATTTTTTCTCAAAAATGTAGAAAATATGTTTCTAAATCTAGAGTTAAAGAAGAATATAAACAATATTCAAGCAAAACAAAGAAGAATATGGGAAAGAATTAATGTGTAAAAATAAATTTGGTGGAGTGAACTTGAGATGGAGTGGAATATATATTCATAGATTCCCTAAAAAAACAAGAATAAATTAATAGCATTGGTAATGTTTATCAATATTGAGTGTGATCTATTTGGACTTAAGTCTATAAGCTAAGATGTATAATAATGTTGGTGTGTCAGGAACCAATAACTTCCCTTTTTCTTGTTTTCATTGGTCAAAGAGTCAGTTTCTCCCAAGAAAAGGGAACCTCCTTTTCTTGTCTTAAGACTCTCTTGACTTGAGGTAAAGGCCAAGTCATCCTCATGACCTTCATTGATATTTTCTCATCTTTCACTTAAATTTTTTCTAACTTCCAACTCATTGATTCTGGCTATATCAACGAGTTAGTCTTCTCCTCGTCGATACAACCAGAATTGGAAAGTTAGCCTTTTCATCGCCAATATTAAAAGGGGGTCATCACTTAGATTTGTATTCATCTTAAGCCTCTTTGTATCGGTGACCATGAAGTCTTGGTCGCCAACACATTGGCGATCATCTTGCTATCACCATACAGTCTCTATTGGAACCCATGAAATTTCTTCCACCGATACAGTCTCACAATTGAGCATTCACTTGACACTTAGCCAAATTTTAAGGTTTGGAATAGTTTCGGTGAGATTGGGATGATGGATGCCAACATGTCTTCATCCCCACCGCTGAGGTTTGAACATTTAATGTCAATCTGAACTTATCTTCGTCAGCGAATTTCACTTGATGGGCATCGACATACAATTGACTATATCAGTAAGGATCTTGTGATCCCTGTCGATACATTTCCCCCTTATCGATGACCATCCTCCTTTTGAGTCTGATACAACATAAGTCTAACCCTTCGCTTGGGCTTCGACCGAATTTTTGTTAAGTGTCATGGCCATATCGACAGAGATTTCCTCTTTAGACACCAACTCACCTCCCCATATCAGCGTGAATGGTCTTTCAAACATCGATATAAGTATGTATCGGTGCCTAAATCACAAACCCTCTAATTTTTCCAGAGGGCCCCGAAAATCACCCAAGTGCAGAAATCAATGTCAGTGTCTCTCTTCTTTCACTCGTTTTCCTTGTGAAATAGTTAAAATCTGTTGTTTTACTTGACAATTGATATTCTTGTGAACTAGTGAGAGATATGTTTTGTATATTCATACATGTTTCCATGAAAATGATCATAGAGTGTCAGCAAGGCTCGTATAGAAGAATCCTCTATGAGTGGAAACATTCATGAGAAAAAGTATACCTCTTAGGACCCATTTATGATGATACTAAAGGAATTGTCGATAGGTAAACTTCAATTAAATGGGTTTAGGTTTACCATATTTTTAATAATAAAATATTTCCCCAAGAACATCAGAAGATTTAAGCTATAGCTCTGACCTTAATATATTCAAGAACATTAGAAGATTTAAGCGATATAAAGTGGGCCCATGCAACAGTCTTCCCTTGCGCAGAGGACATTTCGTGGATATTGAGGCATGTGAACTTAGAGGCAAGGCACGTTCTTTATGTCAGGGAATGCCCAATAGCATCATTCGAAGCATCGACTATAGCTACTTGCTACCACCTAGATAAGAGGGAAATGTCACTTGATAAAAAACTGATAAAAGAGTTCCCATCCAAGGTGAAGGACCTATTTATGGTCTGGTACAAGCCAAGAAAACCATTCATATCAAGGCCCTTAGGTGAGTACCCCACCAACTTGTTGAGAACGCCTTACCAATATGTCGTAGCAATGTTGTGTAGGTTGTATGGGGAACTTGATGCTTCAAAAACCTTGATGACTTGGGCACCTCTCATTTACTACATCATTGATGTAGGGTCAAATTTCGACTAGGTTGACATTCTATCAGTGTCACTAGAAGAAGCAATCATAACAGTTAAAGAAACCATCCTTGGGAAATTTCTTAGTTTTCACATGTCCTCTTATCTTCTGGACATGGTATGCATCTGCCACAAATATCGAAATATGTGTTGGAATTCGCAGCCATATAACCCCCCAATTCACATTTATTGCAAGGTGCTATGGGAGCACAAATATAGAATAAAATATCACAATATTTGTGATCACTTCTTGGGGGCATTGTTTCAAATCATCTTTGATGCACATGCACCTTGTATGTCGAAAAAAGCACAGGAAACATTCTGAAGGATAGGAGACTGGTATCTTTTGGAACACGATACATATTTAAGGATATGTAGAGCCACCAAATCTCCACATTTTCTTCCAATATTTGTCCCAAACAAGCTGGTCTTACAAGTAATTACTTATCAAGTCACATTTCACAGAGTGGGTGCATCTCTTTACAGGGACAATAAGTCCATCTGGCCTCCTTTTCCCTTATGGGTTGGTTCTTATTCTTCTGAAGATCTCATGTAGGCCCAAGCCAAAGTGGACACACTAACATCCTTTAACTTTGGTGAGGAAAGATTATGGAGGTGTGATCCTCTAGACGTGGTAAAGAAAAATTATCTCAAGCACAAACATCGATGGGAAAACATGACAGACAATTGGGAAGAAGAATAGATTCACTATCATGATAGAACCTATCGTGAGGTCACATTCAAGCGAAGGGTAAATCCACTCAGTAGAATCAAAGATGACCAAATATCCTGAGAGTCCCAGAAGAAGGTTGATGAAGAAGCAACAACAGTGGCCACAACCACAACCTCAACCTTTGAATCAACCACAATAGTACCAGAAGAGGAAGAAAGAAAAAGAAAAGTTGTTGAAGTGGAAGAAAACAAGAGGAGAAAGGAAGCTGAAGAGGAAGAGTAGAGAAAAAAGAGGGAATTCGAGGAAGAAGTAGTGACTAAACGACAAAGGAAAAAGGAAAAGGTATAGAATAAAAAGGAGGAAGCGACCGAAAAAAAAACAAAAGGAAGAGGAAGTTGTAGCAAAGGTAGCAGCAAAAGCCAAAGAGGAAACAAAGACCAAGGAAAAATCAGCAATGGAAGCAGAAGCAATAGTATAAATGAAGAAAAGAGTTGCCTACAAAGCAACAACAAAAGAGGTAGAGGAGGAGCAAAGGAAACAAGATGAGTAAGCATTGAAAAATTATGCTTCTCCGATGGATACAAATATCTTGGGATCACAAACAGAAACCGCTCTCATTGGTGGTAACTTCTCACTCAACGAATTTGGATTGGTACTCTACATTCCCTCCAAGACTAGTAAGGTGGCCAATCTAAAGACATTCCAGTTCGATAAGGCCATCAACAAAATTATACAACAACAAACAAAGAAGCTCCCAGTCACCGAGAGATCCCCTCTATCATTGATCATAGAAACCTTGGTGACAAAAGATGTTAGAAAATACCCACTCTCTATTGCATCCATTGACGTTGCCTTCACGATGGCATTGGAACAAAACCTTAAAGACCTAGTTCATGAAAATTAGGAAAAGGATGAACAAAATAGAGAAATGGAAGAAGAAATAAGGCATAGGAAGAAGGATAAAGGGAGCCTCAAGGAGTTCTTGATATGCAGAGAAAGATTCACGACATAAATTCATGAGATGAATACTAACACATACACAAATATCCAAGCCTTCTAGTAGCTGTCAACATAAATCATAGGCCATCACAACTTGGTACAGTCCAAGAACGTCAAATTTTCTGCCATCAGACATTGGTACATTGGGCACATATTCTGACAATTTACGAATGCAGGTTCGTAGCCAAAATGCCTCAAGTACAATGAAGGCTACAACCATTTTTTTTCGGGTCATGACTGTTGCAAGTATGATGATCCATGTTTCGTTGCAATACATATGCAATATTCCTTCGTATCATCGAGCATTGTACGCCCCCAAAACTGATTTTTTCTTGTTGCTAGTGTGTCATAAGAGAGACTAAACTACGATGAATGTGAATCACAATCGACCAATGTCCATATCCATTTTTGTTGTAGGTTCATCGTATGATCGACCAAAGTCCATCGCTAGTTCGTCATACCATCAAACAATGTTCCTTCCAAATCTAACATGTTTTCTTTGCTAGTGTGTCATAATTTCAACTAGCCTATGACGAATGTGGATCACAAAACAATTTGTTTTTGTCATAAAATCAACTAGAGTGCATTGAAACTCAACAATGTACATAAGAACATGAATCTTTTTTCCTCCTAATACACACCTACAGATGTGGAGAAGTCTCCAGCCCACTTGGTGTGTCCTTGGAAGAACAAATATGAGTCTAGACCCACTATCACCTCAATATAGACTCCTTTCGTCTAGGCTCACCCCTAGGGAAACCAAGGGGGGTAGACCCTATTAAACTATGTGAAATATTTATTTTAGTTCTAGGAGTTAATTAATTTATGGATTAAGGAGACCCAACCCAATGACAAACAACAATGCAAAATGCAATTCTCTTAATGACAGGCAAAACCTTTATTTTCAAAATAAAAAAAGACCAATGCCTAAAGATTGCCAAATTTCACTTATTGAGATATGCAAAAGAAAATATACTTCTACAACTTGAAACAAAATATGGAATATCTACACAATGATTAAAAAAAATAACTTTACACTTAAGACAATTATTTCTTAAAGAATAAAGAATACTTGACATAAAGAATGCTTTGGCAAGTAAATATTCACATGTAAAGAACTTGCTGAAAAAGAATGAAATGTAAATGCTTGAAAATAAATTAGATGAAAATTAAAATGCAAGAATTGAAATATAAATGTTTTTGAATGTGAGTAGGTTGTTTTTAATAAATTTCAACGTCTCTCTTTAGCGTAGGGTAATTAGGTGTGAATTGTGAGAATCCTAAACTATGTGACTACCCCAAGTTCCTTATCCCCTAACCAAGAGGAAGTGTTGGGTGCTCAACAAGAGAAAAACAAGGTTCTCCCCTAGCTCCATAGGTCAAATCCAAGGTGATGGGAGCTCAACAAGGAGGACACTTAGTGCCGTGAAACTGTCCTCGGATTCAACCCCTTCTAGCTTCCTCAAGTCACTTCTTTTTAATGGTTAAACAATAATGAAACTGAGTGCCTAATTAGACTAGCCACATGATCCTTTCCCCTTTATTTTCACCCAATATCCACAAAGTGGCAAGGACAGGGAATATAGGGAAAATGGCGGGGGGAAGTTTTAATTACTTTCAAAAATTGAAATCTTAACTACTAGCCAGGACAATTTTGCAAGGGTGGCAAAGCCACTCACATGAAAGGTGTGGTAAAAACAACAATAACTTAGAAAGGGGGAAATAACCAACTTGCCACACAAATTTTCCTCAAGGACAAAGGTGGGAAAAAATGAGACAATTTAACAAGCCTCATAACTATGGCACAATGTGGAGGACAAGCCTACCGATTTTGTGACCAAGGTGGGAAAAATAATTGAAAGTAAAAAAATTAAATGCTAGCCACTCAACCTTCTCTTTATGGGAGAAGTGGGGAAAACAACCTGAGAAAGAATGAAAAATCTAAATTAGCCAGCACGATTTTGCAAGGGTGGCAAGGCCACTCACATGCAAGGTGTGGGAAAAATATTTGAAATACTTTACAATTTTACAAATTTGGAAAACAAATAAAGAATGCAAGCCCAAGAGACTCTCTTGGGATGCTTACAATGATTTAGAAAGTAAGAGGAGTGAAAGGGTTGGGAACATCAACTCTTGGATGCTTCCTTGAGTTCCTTGTGGAAAAAAATGGGCAACACCTCCCCTTAAACTTGCGAAAACCTGCAAAAAAGACAAGCTTTATATGCTAGAAAATGCTAAAACTGGCTTAGAACAAGTTAGTATTTGTTAGCACATAAAACATAAATTTTATGAGTAAAAGTCTGAACTTGAGAGTGATTATATTTGCAAGATTATAGAAGAAAATATGTGAAGAATAAATAAGAAAGAGTTGGAAATGATTTCAGAAAATAAAGTGAAGCTTCTTGTGGTTGGACACGTGGGCTTTCCACTCCTCCAAGCCTTTGGTAACATGCAAATAGAAATCCCTACTACATAATGAGACAAGAAGGTGATATCCTCACAATGGTTTGTAAAATACTTTGCAAACACAAACAGAAGCAACCCACATAAACTTATGATAATACTATCACAAATCTATCCCCAACAAAATACTTTGCTTGGGGTCTCCAAGTAGAAAAATGCAAGCAAGGAAATACATGAAAAATTGCAGCAATGTTACCTCAAGTAAAACACCATGGAATAACACCAAGAACAAACCAATAGAACACCAATATATACTCCAAATCTTCACTTTTATTATCCAAAGATGTGGCTACAAATTTGTAGCAAGATTTACAAGAGAAAATTTGGGAGAGAGCAAGAGAGAGTGGGGAGAAATTTGGGAAGCATGAATTTACAATGAGATTTAATCTCAAAATGAGGAGAAGTGGGCTTAGTTTAAGGGAGAGAGGGAGAGGAGACCCCAATTGCATGCTCTCCAAGTGTCATTCCATGCAAAGGAGGGCCCACTCCAAGGGGGGTGCACCATGAGGAAGGGGGTGCACCATGAGGGAGAGAGGTAAGTTATTAGGGGGTGGGAGCCCCCTTTCCATGTTTAAACTTCTCTCTAGGCATCCAAGGGAGGCACCCAAGATGCGGGGCCCCTCTCCAACCTTATATTTTACACTTTCCAAAACATTCATGAAGGAAGGGGGCAGGGGGGGGTGCACCCCTCTTGCTAGGGAAACACATGAACTTGTTAATGCTTGACTTGGGGGGGACCTCTCTAAGTGGATTACCACCTTATAACTTAGGAATTACATTAGGAAATATTTACTCCCCATTTTTCTTGAATTTAGACTCATTTACAAAATTTCTCATTTTTACCTTAGCCAATTATTTGCTGATTGTTTACTGACGTAGACTCCTCATGGACATTGACTTAGAAAAACTTGTCCAAATGAGATAGAAAATGGTCCAAGGGTGTAGGGGGTCATAATAAATTTTATTTTATTATTCATACCCCTACAAAAAATCCCCAAGGACCAATTTTTTACATTTTAAATAAAAAATAATTAAAAATTTCCAATTAACGAGAAATTTTAATTATTAAAAATACCTATGAAAACTTAATGGAATTATGAGAGACTCTAGGAGATGTCTAGCATGTTCATTTACAACAATTATATCGTTTATTTACCTACTAGGATCAATCATTAGAGCATCTTTAACCACTTTGGAGGATTATTGAGTGAAAAACTTAAGTAATTAAAATCGTTGAAAAGACAAAATAATTACCTAAGGAAAAAAACACTTGATGAAAGGAATTCCCTAATGATAAATTCCCAGGCCACTAAATTATTACAAAACTTGATCCATGATAACATGTTACATTACAAAATTTTCCCACGTAGGGGAACAAACATTCCGTGGAGAAGATGAGAGAGAAATAGAAGTTTTGGGGGCCAAATTGCCCTGTTGAGCCATAGGTCTTCAACCTTGTCATGGCACAAGTTACATATCTTCA
>JZKD02S0188186.1:0-10817 GCA_000966675.3 Picea glauca | reverse complement strand
AGCGCCTCGCCTCTCCTCCTCCCGTGTTCCCCTCCCCTTTCCACTCATCTACCTGCTACTTTAGGAAGCAAATAAATGGAAATTAATTCAAGACTATTTGTTGATGAGAATCCACGAAAGATTACAAACTATGCTCTGAATTATTTGACATTTATGATCATTAGGTATGGGTAAGTGATGGCGAAGGTGTAGGGGATGGAGAGCAACACAAGCCTTATAGAGGTTGTGCTTAGTCACGTGATGAGTTTTTTGGCTTTGAGTTTGGAGATCTAAGTTAAAGGATACAGTGAGACAACGAAAGAGTTATGCCTAAATGTGCAAAATAAATATCATGAAGCTACATACAATATAGTTTACTTGCTTATAAGATTATAAAAACAAAAAATACAAAACCTAATATCATATATAATTTATAGATTTTGTTTGAATTTTTTTCATATAATAACAAAAAATTCCATGGTTGATATTCAAACCAACAACATTATTCTTCCCAGCGAAAGAGGGATTTGTTGGTGTCATGTATGCAATGTGATGTCTTTGATTCTTCTACATGTACTTATCATTTTAGATGTTGACTAAAATCAAAAGAATGTAGGTACCTTGTGAAAAATCAAGTTAAAGATCTTAGTTTAAGGTTTTGGTTAGGAAAACATATGCATGAGGAAAAGCTTTAATATTTAAAAGATAGAATTTATCAAAATTTAAAAAGAACATCTCAAAGACCACAAACATTGTTTAATGGTTGATTAAGAGCGGAATTGAAATTGTGTTGAATGAAAGTGGTTAAGTTGCATGGTATAGATGAACACAAGAGGGATTTGTTGGTGTCATGTATGCAATGTGATGTCTTTGATTCTTCTACATGTACTTATCATTTTAGATGTTGACTAAAACCAAAAGAATGTACACAAACATTGTTTAATGGTTGATTAAGAGCGGAATTGAAATTGTGTTGAATGAAAGTGGTTAAGTTGCATGGTATAGATGAACACAAGAGGGATTTGTTGGTGTCATGTATGCAATGTGATGTCTTTGATTCTTCTACATGTACTTATCATTTTAGATGTTGACTAAAACCAAAAGAATGTAGGTACCTTGTGAAAAATCAAGTTAAAGATCTTAGTTTAAGGTTTTGGTTAGGWAAACATATGCATGAGGAAAAGCTTTAATATTTAAAAGATAGAATTTATCAAAATTTAAAAAGAACATCTCAAAGACCACAAACATTGTTAAATGGTTGAGTAAGAGCGGAATTGAAATTGTGTTGAATGAAAGTGGTTAAGTTGCATGGTATAGATGAACACAATTGAAAAAATCACTAAAAATAATGCAACATGATAGGGATGCATGGACTTAGGTAAAGGCTTCACTAAAAATAATGCAACATGATAGGGATGCATGGACTTAGGTAAAGGCCTCACTAAAAATAATGCAACATGATAGGATGCATGGACCTAGGTAAAGGCCTCACTAAAAATAATGCAACATGATAGGGATGTATGGACCTAGGTAAAGGCCTTGTAATAAATAAAGGAAAAGTTGACCAAAACAACAAACTATTTGTAATTTTCATTGCACATAAGGAGTTACTTGGATGTATTCATCATCGAATATAAATATTGTTTTCAAGACTTTTATGCAAATATTTAGATTGGGCGAGGAAAAAATAAATCTAATTAAATGTTTGCATATATAAGTTTGTGTTGATGTATTTATTTGTGGATAGGAACATCACACAAAGACATAAAGTAAGGTACATTTGTTTCATCACGTTGTTTATATTTCTTTGATGGGGTGAATGAGCAAATTTATAAAATGAATTAATTGTCCTCAAAATACAATTTGAGTGGGCCTAATAGTTAAAAATATGTATTTCCTCTTAAAAAATCACAAATTCAAATCCAAAGAGGGTAGGGTAGGGTAGGGTAGGGTATGTATACCTCCTTAGACTTTAAAATTTATTATTATTATTATTATTATTATTATTATTAAATAATACTTCTTGCTTGATCAAATTTGAAGAAAGGATTATATTTCAACTTAGAAGGTTAAGTTCATTGTAAACCTTCTATATTAAAAAGTTAAAATAAATTACACTTTTCATATGATGACATCAAAATTAATAGATATATTTCTCTTAATTAAACTTCTAATTATTATTAATTGACTTTAGTAGTGGAGGGAGAATACTGGTAATTTTTTTAAATTTTAATTATGAATTTATAAAAATTACAAATTTAATTAAAAAATGAAAAAATATTTTTTAATTTAATTTTATAATTTTTTTTATTAAATTTTATTTAACATAGAAAAATATAATAAAATTTACATATAATTAATATGAACATAAAAAATTTAATAATGAAATGAATTTATTTCCCCAAAAACTTTAACTTTATAACTGAAGTTTTAATACAATCATTAAAAAACTTAATAAGTGCATGCATGCATGTCCATGTTAATAGTTTTTTTTTCTAATTTTTTTTTCTCCATTATACTAGTAAATATAACTTAACATCTCAAAGATCACGTTACTTGTTCATTGTGACCAATAATCGTGTCACAGAAAACTACAGCCAAAGTGGCCCTAAAATACAAAAAACCAAGATATAGTCTCAAAAAAACAGTAGATACAAGAAGTACCATGACCTTTACATAGGCCCGACTAGGAGAGGGAGATGTATTCTCTTTGGCCCTTAATGCCATTTTCCCAACTGTAAAAGGAGATCCTGCCTTCCGGTTCCATAAAGGATTTCTTTGATAATATGTCTTCCTCTGTGTTGTGTGTCATGTATATATGCTGGAAGCTTATATCCTGAAACATTTTTAAAAGGCCCAACACTTTAACCTTCCATCCCTCAATGGTGCAAGCTTGTAATTTTCATCTTTTGTTTAGCTAGTCGATAACCACCTTTAAATCGCCAAGGATTTGCAATTTCGTATATGCAAGGTTAGTGTTGCCCAAACTCCCATTAATTCAGCTTTAGTGTTTGTACCATGTCCACAATTCAAAATCCATCCGATAACCCTGGATCCATGGGATTTAATAAACCCCCTTGCACCACAAAGGTGCCCATTTGCACTGGCTGCCCCATCAAAACATGCAACGGTGAAACCATCACAGTATGTAAATTCACTTTGACGAGAATGTGGAGACTTTTGAATGCCTGACTTCCACTGAAGAGCGCTCAGAATTTTAATGAAAACCTGATTGTTGGATGGAGGAGTGTTTTCAAATATTGATGCGTTTCTCTCCAACCATAGAAACTAATAGGAGAGGGCCGATAGGTAGGGAATGCTAGATTTTTCTGTTGTCCAGTGATGATAATAGTCCATAATAGAGGCGCCCTTCCAAATATCCTTCAGGTGTAGTAGATTTTTTAATATTTTCCATATGGAGAGGGTGAAATAACACGAGATAAATAAATGATTTATGTATTCGGTGGAACATTTTCATAGTGGAAAGCGACTTGGGCCTTCCCATCCTTTCCTCTATAGATTCTCCCAAGTGTGCATCTTCCCCTCAATAGCCAACCAAGTAAATAATTTTATTTTTAGTTGAATTTCCCATTTCCATATACCACGCCTCCACCCTTTTATTAAGTTGCTATCCTGAGTGGAAATATAAGCCATGTATACATTTTTTGATGTCAATATTCCAAAGTGGTTTCCTCCTATCCACATCAAATTATTGTTGTCATTCCCAATGGATACACTAGAACTGATAAGTGCATTTATGTAGTGATCCCACTCTATAACCAACAGGCCAGAGAGGTCCAGGTCAGAATGACTGTACCAGGTGGGAGAAAGCCCAGATCTTTCCTTGTTTTTCCATGCCCATGAGAGAACGATGATATTCTTTTGTTTTAAGACTGTAATCAATTCCAGTGAGAGGAAAGAGTTGTCCTCCAACCCCATAATTTTATCAATGCCAACCGCCACTAGATGGCCAGAACCTGGATGCCAGCTAAGCCAATGTGTAATCAAGTGTATTGATTTTAGTAAATCACCCCAGATCTTGGAAACTGACATCGGGGAGAAGGTAGGAGACCTGTACCAATTTATGATCATGGTTGATGATAGATACTTGTCCTTTATGATGTCATGCCAGATGCCAAATCCCATAAGAACCCTCCATAGTGTGTTTGCAGCCAAAGACTTACTGAAGAGAAAAATATTTCGAAAGCCCTAGCTTCCATGACTCTTTGGTTTTTCCATAGACATCCATCTGCACAGATGTAGATGTGGAAGGTCCTTGTTCCCTTCCCAGAGGAAGTTATACATGAGGTTCTTAATATTATTTAAAATAGAACAAGGGATGATATCCAGGGACAACCAATAAACTAGCATACTTTCTAGAGTCGACTTGACTAAAATGTATCGTCCACCCAGGGACAACCATCTGTTGCACCAGAGATTGAATTTGGTTTCCAATTTTGTTAGCAACCAATTCCAATCTGATTTGTTGTGGGGATCGTCGACAAATAGAAACCAATATATCTGAAACCTATAGAGAGAGGAACAAAACTGTATGGAAGAATGTTCCTAAAAGGAACTAAATCAACATCCGATAAACTGACAAATAGTGTTGTGGATTTATGTATATTGACCTTTAACCCAAAGGCTTTGTAGAATTTTTTTATTGAGTCTTCAATTTCTTTCCATTCAGTTAAGGATGCATTTGTCATTAATAATATATCATCTGCAAATAAGATGTGTATTATCCTTATCAACCTGGAAACTTTAATACATGTGATCTTCTCGACTGCCATGCTATCTTTTAGAAGCAAAGTAAGACCTTCTAAAACCAAGATGAATAATAACGAGGAAAGAGGACATCCCTGGTGTAATCCCCAGCCGCTCTTGAAGAAATCAGTCTCTTCCCCATTTACTAGAATTGGTAAGGAGGAGGAGGAAACACAACTCATTATTGAGTTGGAGAAATGTACATCAAAGCCTGTTTGTAATAAAATCAATCGCAAGGTATCCTAGTCAATACAATCATAAGATTTTTGTAAGTCAAGCTTTAGGATAATTGCTTTGATATTCTTCTTCTTGATACTATGAAGACATTCATGTGCTGTGACAATGGCGTCCTATATCTGACAGCCTTTTAGGAAACCAAGTTGTTCTTTTGAGATGTATCTGGATAGTATGGGCTTGATGCAATTTGCAATAATTTTTTATATAACTTTGTATGAAAGATTGCAAACGGAGATGGGTCTATAGTCGTTGGAGGTTGTCATTTTGTTTGACTTTGGAATCAGTGGAATAAAGGTAGATTTTATACCACCAATTACCTGACCACTTGTTCTAGTTTCCTCCACCATATCCAACACATCATTCCCCACCAGATCAAAAAAGACAGTGAAGAACTCCACGGTCCATCCGTCTGGACCTGGACTCTTGTCCTTCTTAAAGGAGTGTAGCAGATCTTTTAATTCATCTATGCTGACAGGTCAGGCTAGAGCGTTTGTATCTAAATCTGTAACCATGTGTGAAAAGAGTCATGCAAGTTTGCACTGTTCCTTGGATAAAAGTTGATCTTGTACTTTGAAGAAATTGCTAAAATATCTCACTGCCTTTGTTTTAATGTTCTCTTGTCCAGTGTGAAGGCGGCCCGAGGATTCTTCAATTTCCCAAATGTGTTTTCTATTTCTCCTATAATTGGTGTATTGGTGAAAGAACTTCGTGTTCTGATCACCTCCCTTAATCCATATAGCTATGTTGCGCTGCCTCCATAGTTCTTCCTTTTCTCTAAGGAGATTATTTCACTCCTGCTCCAAACAAATTAATAACTTTTCATTATCAACTGTTAATTCACCACTGACCCGAAGACTTAGAATTTCATTAATGTCAGATTCCAATTGTATCATTTTTTGTTGAGATATCCTGTTCTTTTCCTTGATCCACTGGTACTATTTTTTAAATCCTTAAGTTTCCAGAATATTCTGCGTTGTTTGCCTCCTTCAGTAAGATATCGTGGATCTAACCAAATCTTTTGTAGAAGGGAAATATAGTGTAAATCTGATAGCCACTATGGATTTAGTTTGAAGGGGTATGGTATATATTTAGGCTCGATCTCTAACTGTAATAGAATAGGGGCGTGATCGAAAATGAAGGGATATTCCAACCATGAGCGATGAATACCAACCTCTGAAAGAAGCTCCTTCGATACATAGAATCTATCCAAGCGCTTTGCTATAGTGCTAGTTCCTTGGCGGCAATTTCTCCAGGTAGGGACGATAGTGTCCGGTTGAACATTGACCATATGGTTGTTTTGGAAAAGAGCCTTAAAATAATCAGATAGTGGCTCGACCTGTGCCGATCCTCCCCATATTTCACTAGAAGAAACTGTGAAATTCAAGTCACCAACTATGATTAGATTTTTGTGTGATAGAATGTCGCTTTCCTCTACCGCGTACCATAAGATCCTCCTCTCCATGCACAGGCCATGTGTCTTTAGAATTAACATCTTTCTCTTATTTGCAATGTCTTGACCTATACATAATATGCCACCAACAAAAAGATAAGGTACCAGAACAATTTTTTTAGGATCCCAAGCAACCATGAGTCCACCCTAAGTCCCAACAGAGTTTACCGCACATGTAACCCATGATGGTCGGAGGCCACACATGAATGATCTAGCCTTTTGTTCAAGGACCAAAGTTTCTTGTATTAAAATGATGTCTGTATGGGTCTTGTCCATTATTTGTCTCACATAGGTCGTTTTGAGGGAGCCTCCCACCCCGCGAAGATTGAGGGAAAGTAATATGATTATCTAGCCCTTGTCAGGGCCTTCACTTCTCTAAGTGCCCCATTTTCCTTGGAAGGAGAAAAAAAAATCAGGTAACTGGGAAGATGTAGGAATTGCCTTCTTCCTGGCATTTCAGGATTTTAATGGTGAGTATTCAACCCCCAAGCCACATGACCAAGAATATTATTTTCATGTGTCTGAACCCATCGGATGGGAGGAGATGGCTGTACCATCTATATGTAAGTTTTTAAGCACATATTTTCCCAAGTATGCAAGTAGAGGGATAATGGATGAGTGGTCCCGCAGGTAAGGTAATAGGGAGTCAAGGACCTCAATTAGGGATGAGTCTGATTGCACTAATTCATGATAACCAGGAAGGGTAGGTGATGAATTTGTGTGGGTAGCGAGTGGAAAGGAGGGGGGAGAAGTCGGTTGTGAGGTCTCATGTGTCGGGGAAGTAGCGAGAGGTGAAGAAGAAATAACTATGGGTAACAGAACCCTAGGGGAAACTAGAGCTTCGAGAACTGAGAGGGATGAACTCCCGGGTTTTTTTGTCTCCACTTAAAAGGTGACCAAACCATCTGACCTTGCAATAGGAGGCACCCCCTCCAAGGTAGTGTTCTGCTTCAACCAGTCTGAGGCATCCAAAACCTCATTTTCTAAAAACTTTAACGTAGAATAAAACATGGGACAATGAGAGTGTATCTTACCCATAGTTGTAACCAGAGGAGTAGGAGGGATGGAAGGCTCCCAGGGGAATTGGAAAGCTCCTGTTACATTGTGATTTGTTTCTGGTGAAGAGATATATGAATAATATTGTTGTTCTATGTCTTTTGGTTCTTCGGGAGAGCTCCAACCGCTGTAGTCCTGTCGAAGGTGACTGTTTTTGTGACAGAGGATGCACCAAAATGGAATGTTGAGATAGTCAAGTCGTTGGGATGTTTTCCTTCCCCGCCATTCTATCTCCAGAACTTCTGGTAAACCAAGGTGAATATCCATATCAACTAGTACATGAGCCACCTTTTTGTTTACTGAATTTAAATTGTCTAAATCCACAACGTTAAATGTACCCAGAGCGTTGCCTATAGCCCTGAGCGCAGGTTCATACCATAGGTGTATAGGGAGGCCTGGAAGGAGCACCCATAAATGGCATTGTTGGAAATAATCATTGGTTGGGTTGAAAGCAACCCTCCACTTCTTTATCATAAGGCTATTGCCTCCCATTATCCACCTCTATTCTAAGAGCTTGTTCTGGTCTTCCGGGGACTTGCAAATGAAGCTAAGCTAGCATCTGGTAAGAAAGAAGACTTTCGACGTATAACCTAGGAGGGTATACCAATGAGTTTGAACCCACTTCTGTATAGGAACCTTGCAAAGATAATGGTAAGAGATCCTTCCAACAAGTCTGCAGAGGGCGAGGCGAGCCGCCTATTCTAACGCAACATCTGAGCCCATCACCAGTTTACGGTGAGTCTTAACAGGTTTGCACAGCCTCCGAGAAGTACTGGGTTTCCTGAAGGTGTATGATAATCTGGTGTTAGTAGTAGCCTTTACCTCACGAGCAAAATATTTTATGGTAGACAGAATAACCTTTGAGTTTTTACGTCGTGTATATGAGAGACCAGGTAGAGTGTCGAAATGGGGGAGATGGAGACTGGGTAAATCGTTAGGGGAAGAAGGTAGATGGGATGTCCCATCTGGCAGAGTAGACTTTAAGGTAGGAGTATGTTGGCAAATGTTTAACAGGTAGCGCATGCTTGTCGTTGATGGCAAGTACAACAATGAAGATGGCATGAGTACAAGAAGAATGTAACAGACGGGCACCATAAGTATTTTAGGAAGACGCTACAGAGCAAGCCTGATAAGTTCAGAAGAGATAGTGTAGAGGATTGTTGGCAGGTTATTATCAGGCAAAGTAAGCTTGTCATTGATGGCAAGATCAGAGTATGTAGCGAAGGCAAAACAAGGACAAAGTACGCTCCAGAGGAGAAGTGCCAGTGATCGCTGGATCTCATCCTGAATTCCCAATGGCCGTCAGATCTGAATGAAGACAAAAGGAGCGCGCAGATCTGGAGGATAGATCTCAGGCGTTAGATCTGAGCTCAAGATCCGACCACCGTTGGATCGAGGAAAACCTGCACGATCTTTAAAAGTGCAAGGAGTAGAGGGCTCACAAATCTTGAAAGCAGGAGGACCGTCCATCTCAGGGGGCTATGTGGACCGTTGATACGACTCCCTGTTGGAGTTTCAGGGATTGAGAGTTGGAGATGTCAAAGAATATTGACATCAAGAATCCCGAAATCGCAATGTGTGAAATCCCGACTGAATCTGAACTGTCAGATCAAGATGTGATCTAGACCGTCGACCCGACTCACGTCAGCAGACCACGTCAGCTAGGAACACATGGCACAACCAGGTAATGACAAGTGTCAGACCTATTCAACATGCCAAGCACATGTGAGTCACGAATCAGGGTGACACGTGGCAGTTATTTAACACATGTGACGTCGACAGACTTACACCATGACGGAGTTTCGAGGATCGCGAGTTGGAGATGTCAAAGAATATTGACATCAAGAATCCCGAAATCGCGATGTGTGAAATACCGACTGAATTTGAACCATCAGATCAAGATGTGATCTAGATCGTCGACCCAACTCACGTCAGCTAGGAACATGTGGCATAACCAGGTAATGACAAGTGTCAGACTGATTCAACATTTCAGGCACATGTAAGTCATAAATCAGAGTGACACGTGGCAGTATTCAACACGTGTCAATCCACGTGTGACGTCAGCAGATGGACACCACTTCAGAGTTTCGAGGATCGCGTGTTGGAAATGTCAAAGAAACAATGCAACAAGAATCCTGATTTCGCGATATGCAAAATCGCGACTTAAATCGCAGCCGTTGAGTCAAGATCAAATCTGGACCGTTGATTCCAGTCCATGTCGAAGTTTCGAGGATCGAGTGTTGAAGTTGTCAAAGAACATTCACCACATGAATCTCGATTTCGCGATATGAAAAATCACGATGTAATTCGAGTCGTCAGATCAAGATTTGATCTGGACCGTTGATTCCAGTCAATGGAGAGGCATCGGGGATTGAGAGTTGGACATGTCAAAGATTATTGACATCAGGAATCCCGATATCGCAATATGCGAAATCGCGATTTAATCGCAGCTGTTGAATAAAGATCAGATATGGATCGTTGATCAAACTCCATATCGGATTTTCGCGAATCGCGACATAGAGAGGCAAAGAACTCAATGCAACAGGAATGTCGAAATACCGAAACCCGATTTAAAGGCAAGATTAATAAATCTCATCCAATGACGTATATTAACCTGAAGAAGATCTGAGGGCTACTGTTGCACGACACAGTGAAACTTCTAGAAACCATTGATGGTTTCTACCAGAGGATGCGAAGACACTTCGCGATGACTGACAGAGGAGGTGAAGAGTCTCTGAGAGGAATGAAGATGTTCATGGAGGCGATTGATAGCTGATGAGCATTGAGTCCTGTAACTGAAACAGAGAAGGTGAGTTCGACTGTCACAGAGAAGACGAAGAGTCTCAAACTACCAGAGAGGCTGAGGAATCTCAGTATAACATACAGTGATGCTGGACACGCGGGGCGAACCACCAGAGAAGTTGAAGAGTCACGATGATGATCAGACAGAGCACTCGAGAGGTGGAGGATAACGACGGGGAGTCAGCATGCAGAGGCATTGCGAACATTGCATGCACAAGGTGCACATAAGCTATAAATACACGGTACAGAGAAGAGATGGGGTTGCTGTTGCTATTGGAGTTTGCTGTGGTTGTTGTTGGTGAAGGTGATTCATGTGTGAAGAAGGAGGAGAGTGCAGCAGCTGAATAGCATAGAAGAGGAACTGTGCAGTGAATGGACATGGCGCACAGAGCATAAAAAGCGGAAGAACATACAACGCAAGTGATGTGTGTAGAAAGGCAATGAGGCAGACAGAGCAACGAAATGCAGCAGAACAGTGATGAGTCTGGTAAGCCATTGTTGAACATCATATCACTGTAATAAGTTT
>JZKD02S0188175.1:2459-22667 GCA_000966675.3 Picea glauca | reverse complement strand
CCACTTTTTTTTTTACCATCTTAAGTAGTCATCATATATTCAATCATAAGAAATGTACAAAATTAACCATAACACAAACACACAGTACACATATATTTTACGTGGAAACCCATATGAGAGAAAACCACAAATCAATTTCTTATATCTTTGTAGTAAGTGTTGGATTACTGGGAGGAGGGGTGAATCAATAATGAAAAATTATGGAACTTTTAACCACAATTTATTCTTCAACAATATTCATAATTTTATCATTAACATTCAATATATCATCAATAGTATAATCATAAACAACATCACATCACAATAGATACACAATACACCATTATTTACGTGGAAACCCAAATGGGAGAAAACCATGGAACGCTTTTCTTATATATTTATCAAAAGAAAACATTCCTTGGAAGCACCAACTTCCGATTCTCTAGCTACAACTAGAAGGAGGCTCCATCACCCTATTCTCAGGCTCCAACCTGAAGGAAGCTACAACTCCTTTATTCTCTAGCTCCAACTAGAAGGAGGCTACAACCCACTAGGTTATTCGGATACAACCCGAAGGTAGATACAACCAGTTACCTTTCCTTTCCCCGTCCAACTGCCCTATAATATAAATGTAGACTCACTTTCGTTATCACAAACTTTGTCATTGTCACTGCCACTATCACTATCACTCTGCCTCTGTCACTGTCTCTATCAGTCTGTCTCTGTTATTGTCACATACTATCTCAATATACCATACCATGCATCAAGTGTATACCAATATACATACTATCTCATACATCAACCATGAACCAAAATATACATCAACAATGAATAGTGAATCTTGAACTAGAGCATCGACCATGTACAATCTATGCCATATACCATATCATCAACCATATGTAGATTTGTACCATATCATCAATGAAGTATCTTAAAGAGCCTATGCATGTCCCTCATGCATACATCACCATACAACACATATATCCCTCAACCATATACAATCAACTCAAGGATGTGATCTATAAGAACCATATCAATGTTGTACCATACATAAGAGTGTTTCTCACTCATCCAACTAATCAGCATATACCATATCCAAGTACAAGATAAACCATACCAAGAATGCCTCAAGAATTCACAACATCATAAGAAAATACAAGCATCAAAACAAACTAATAACCATACCCCAAATTATGTAGCTGACCTAAACTTGTAGAATGTTGACCTGTGACCTTGCTTTCAAGCTCTAGGGACCTGGCGCCAACATCTATTCAAACCTTCATTATCTTTTCACATATACACGACCTTTTCTTATACATCCCATGGATACCCGCTCTTTCCTTCACTACAAATCGTGTACATCCACTCCCTTATGACCTGCAACCTGTTGATACCTCAGAAACTAGGGTTTGTTGTAACCCCAAGACTTTCTTCTTTGATCTTGCTTTGCTACCTCACAAAAATTTCGTCACAACCTTAGCAAAAAATCACTAGTTCACAAGATAGATAATTAATGAATGAGTGTATGAGTGTACTTTTGAATGAATCCTTGAGGTGTTTATATACTTGTGCTAGGTAACTCCTCTCCTTAAGTTAGGGCTTCTAGGGTTTTCTTATGACAACAAATTTACCTCTTTGACCAAGACTTATAACAAACTAGGGGATTCTTGTCCACTCTTCATAGCTTGCAACTTTACAAGGCCATATCTCCCTAAAAGTGAGGAACTACATGGTGTTACACATATCATTTGAAATGGTATGATGAGTATTGTGCATCCATGAGTGAGTTACCTTCATTCGATGAGTATTTTCCATCCATGAGTGAGCTACCTTCATTTACTACATCTGTCATGACCTAATTCCTCATTCAACTATGGTATACTTAATCGTGCTTAAGGGTTTCTTGTAAACTTATTCAAATCATCTTCCCATGAGGCCCATGATTAGAGATACGCCATAAGAGGAACACTTTGGAGACTTCTCCAAATACACCCATCACGCCAGTTGACATCAATGACAACCAATTGTCCAACAATCTCGCCCTTTGTCATTGCTGGCAACACTTAGGAATGATAATACTTATGCTCATGCTCCCCCTGACTGCATGCCTCTATCTCTCCATGCCTTAGTCTTTATCTTCCCCCCTTTGAAATCAATGGAAAAGGGTACTCTCATCCAGGGTTGCTCCTTATATCTACAAGCCTCCTCTAACTCTCTCTTCATGGTGCTTCCTTGTGTAATAATTTGATGTATATATGAAAATCATCCAAATGTTTTGTTACTTAAAATTCTTCAAGACTTATGTTTCTCTCCCTCTATCCAGTTAAGCTATATGCTGAGTGGACCATTGTGGGGCAAAAACTACTCCAAGTTTTTGTTGCAGATACTTGAAAGGTTCCCTTGCAAGTGTTTTGGTGAAGATATCTACAATATGCTCCTTTGTCTCGACATACTCTAGCTCGATGTTCTTCTATGTAGTCTGTTCCCATAAGAAGTGATACTTGATTGGAATATGCTTCATCTTAGAGTGCATCACTGGATTCTTTGAAATACTGATGGTGATGGTGTTGTCACAAAGTATTGAAATGGGCTCATCATACTTTACTTTCATATCCTGCAAAGTCTTCTTCATCCAAAGAACCGTACAACAAGTCATTGTTGCAATGTATTATGCATCTGCTATGGACAAAGACAATGTTGACTGTTTCTTGCTTAACCATGATACCAGGAACTCACACAAGAAGAAATTTGTTCCACTTGTACTTATTCTATCATCAATGCAACCTTCCCAATCTGCATTTGTGTAGGAAACAAGAGATAGATCCTTCCCTTTTAGATACCATAATACAAACTCTTTTGTACCTTTGAGGTATCTAAATATCCTCTTCACTGTCATAACATGTGATTCCTTTGGTGCTTCTTGAAACCTTGCAACCTATCCAATTGCCTGCATCATGTCCAATCTAGAAGCTGTCACATAAAGTAAGTTTCCATCAATCTATACTGTCTCTGATCTGCATCCTTGGAATCATCATCCTTAACTTGCAACTTGTTTGCATAGGAGTACTCACTAGTTTTCAATCTGTCATCCCAAACTTATTCAACATTTATCTGATGTACTTTGTCTGAGAGATGAAGATACCTTTGTTGCTCTGACATATCTGTAGTCCCAAAAATATGGTTAACTCACCAAGCAAGGACACCTCAAACTCATGTTGCATGTCTTTGGAAAACTTATGAATCATCTTGTCATCGTCACTTCCAAAGATCATTCCATCTACATAAACTTCAATAATCAATATACTTTCTCGATCCATCCTTATGTAGATATTATTGTCTACATTTCCTTTCCTAAACCCTTATTGTTGTAAATATCTGTCTAGTCTCGAATACCATTCTCTGGGGGCTTGTTTGAGACCATATAAAGCCTTCTTCAATCTAAAAACACAACTTTCCTTCTCTGATAACTAAAATCCTTTTGGCTTCTCAATGTAGACTTCTTGTTCTAGATCTCTATTTAGGAATGCTAATTTCACCTCCATTTGATACACTTTAACATTCTTGGAGCATGCATAAGCTAGTATTAGTCTAATTGCTTCCATCCTGGAAACTTGGAAAACGTCTCTTCAAAATATATACCTTGAACTTGATAGTATCCTTTGCATACATGTCTTGATTTTTTCCTGGGAACCTGTCCATCCTCCTTCAATTTGTTCCTAAAGACCCACTTTGTACCAATGACATTCTTGTTCTTTGGTCTTGGAAGTAGTTCCCATGTTTCATTCTTCTCTATCTAATCTAACTCTTAATCCATGGCCTTGACATAGAGTTCATCTTTGTTGATTTCTTCAAAACTGCTTGGCTCAATTGTAGATAATAGTGCTAGATGTTGTTGTTTTGGTGAATGGATTCTTCTTCTAGTTTCAACTCCTGCATCTTTATTTCCAATAATATGATCTGATGGATGATTCTTTTGCACTCATTTGTTGGGTGTCTTTGGAGGTACTTGAATATCATGTTGTTTTTTCTCTGCTTCTGATTGTTCTTCTTCTTCTTTCAAATCTTCTTCGTGATCATGTTCCAGTGAATATTTACTACTTTGTTTTATCTTTCGACCATCTTCCTCATCAACTGTCACATTGATGCTTTCCACTATTCTGTTGAGTCTCAGATTGAAACATTTTTATGTTTTCCTTTTTCTTGAGTATCCAACCAGTATGCTTTTATCGACTCGAGAATAACATTTTCCAATTCTTCCATCTTCTCTTTTGATGCAACATTTTCTTCCGAAAACTCCAAAGTTTTTCACATTTGTTGGTATTCCTTTCCATAGTTCATATGGAGTCTTATCACTGTTACTTATGAACATCCCTTTGTTCTGAATGTGAACTGTTGTATGCAATGCTTGTACCCAAAAGTCATTTGTCAACTTGGAATCTATTAACATGGTTCTGGCCATTTCTTGTATTTTTATGTTCTTTCTTTCAACAACTCCATTTTGTTGAGGTGTCCTGGCTACTAAGAATTGCCTCTTTATCCCATGCTCACTGCAGAATTCCATGAATTCCTTTTATGTAAATTTTCCTTTGATGTAAATTATCCTCCATTTCATGATCTCAAACACTTGATTTTCAACTCTGTCTCAGTTTCAACTATTTCTTTGTATGTCTTGAAGCTTTCAAATGCTTTTGACTTCTTGTTTAGAAATCAAACTATAGTCATTCTTGTGTAGTCATCAACTAGTAGCATGAGGTATTGTTCACCTTTCAATCCTTTTGTTCTTGTCGGTCCAACCAAATCAATATGTACAATTTCCAGTGGTTTTGTTGTGCAATATTCCTTTGACTTGAAATTTTTCTTGGTCTGTTTTCCATGTAGACAATGCTTGCATAGGATTTTTGTTGGCTTCAATATCTCAGGAATTTCTCTTACTTATTCCTTTTTGCTGACTTTGACAAGATTATGAAAATTTGTGTGACCCATTCTTCTATGCCAGAGCCAACTTTCTTCGTCCTTTCCTAAGAAACATATTTCCTTTCCTATTTCATTTAGAACATATATGTTCCTTGGATCCCTTACAATTGTAGCTACCAACTTTCTTGATTCTGCTTTATTTATCTCAGACTTCTTTGAATCAAACACAAGTCTATTTCCTTGATCACACATTTGAATTACACTTAGCATATTGTGTTTTATGTATTTGACCAATAAAATATTTTCTGTAGTGGAATCCTTACTTCCGAGCTTGATTGTTCCCTAATAATCTTGGCTGAGTTTTCATTCCCAAATGAAATTGATCCATCTGTTTCCTTTTTCAATGTCATAAACCTGTCTTTATCCCCTGCCATGTGCTTTGAGCATCCATTGTCAACATACCATCCACGTTTCTTGTGTTGAGATTGTAGAGCAAGATTTTATTCTTTAGTGTTGAATTGCGGTTCTTTCTTATGACTATTGATATCCTTCTTTGGTTCCCTTGGAGGACCAATGAGTCTGTAATCTCTAGCTATATGTCCAAAGTTGTTTCACTTGTAACATTCTACCTCATCACCTAATGATCCAAATCTATTGTATCTTCTACTCTGTGCTTCTTGCGATCTTTCTTGGATAACTATTTCTTGTATATCTCTCATCGTTACTTCTGTTATTGGTATTGGATCTACAATTCACAACTTTGTGCCCAAAATTATAACATGAATAACATGAACCAAGAAAAATAGTTTGATACATGGGAGTGGAAGATATTCTAAATGTTGTTGCTCTTTTGAATCCTTCTTCTTATTGAGGTCTTTCTGGTTGTTGCTGATGTTGACTTTTGAATCTTCTAGGTGGTGCATTGTTTCTATAATCTTCCCATTGAGTTTTCATGTCTTCTTCTTTCGAGGGACCTATGGAAGCTTCTGCATAGCTTCCTGGTTCTACTTTTTATTTTGTTGTTTTGGAGCTTGAAACTTTGTTTGTTTGTTTCCGATCGTATCCCGATCCATATGTTCCATAGTAAGGTATTTGACTCTTAATGATATTATCCAATATCCTGGTGTTGTTTTACTGCATGTCCTTTTTTTGAAGATATTTTCTTAGAGTGACTTCCTCAACTTCCAAGCCTTCAATGGTCCCGTCTCTTTCTTCTAACTACCGTCTGAGTGCTTCTTTAATCTTCTTGTCTTCTTCTTCTGGGATTTTCAGATTCATGATTGTCTTCTCGACTTCTTTGGAGTTCTAAGATTATTCTTTCTTCGTTATTTCTTCCTTGAGTGACTTGTTTTTCTACTTTTCTCTTTTGATAACTTATATGACACTCAACCATTCTTCTCTATAATCAAATTTTTCCTCTTCATATTCTTCTTTGGAGATTTCTTCATATGAGTCTTCTATTTCCATGAATAGTACACTTTCTATATCACTGTTGTTGACTTCATATTCATCTGATGAGGAACTCTCTTCCTTGATGCAAAGTATTTTCTTTAAAAAATTCTTTTTATTTATTCTACCCTTTTGAATTTACTTAGGGTCATCTTCTTCTCCATTTATTTTCCTTTTATTATAAGGACATTTACTAGCAAAATGACCAACACCATCACAATTAAAACAAATCAATGGAAGCTTACCTTTGTATTTGTCGGTTCCTGGTTTCAAACTTTTGATGAAGTTAGCCACTTCTTCATCTTCCTCTGAATCATCGTTGCAAATATAATATGAATTTTCCTTATGTTTATATTTCTTCTCTGTATTCCTGGATTCCTTGAATGTTGCTTCCTTCGTGACTGGAATGTCCTGCTCTGTACTCATCTCATAAGCTATGAGTATCCCATGCAACACATCCATGGTTATTATATCTAGGTATGCTCTTTCTTCTAAAGTTGAAAATTTTGAATCAAACCTCATTGGTAGAGATCTTAATGCCTTTTTAACAATGACCTCTTCCTTTATCTCATCTCCCAGGACTTTGATACTGTTTACTATTTCGTCGACTCGTAAAAAGTAGGCTACTATGTTTTCATTTTCATTCATCTTCAATTGTTCAAACTTAGCTCTGAAAATCTCAAGTTTAGCTTCCTTGACTTTCATATCTCCTTCGTAGATAGTCTTCAGTTTATCCCACATTTATTTTGCGGAACCAGAATGCATAATATTGGTATGTATCTCCTGAGTGACACCATCCTCGATAGTGTTTCTATCCCTTGAATCATTCTCTCCAAGATTCTTTCCATTTCTATATGTCGGGGGAGTGATAGGTGCTTTGTATCCATCTACTACTAATCAGAAAACATCGAATCCTTGTTCTTGTATAGAAGTTTTCATTATTCTTCTCCCAAAGGCATAGTTATCACCATCAAACTTTGGTACCCCAATCCTAGCATGATCCATGATCTCCTTCCAGTGGTTAGAATGCTTCTTGAAGGACCTACTATGATACCAATTGTTGGATTATTGAGAGGGGGGTGGTGAATCAGTAATGATAAATTATAGAACTTTTAACCACAGTTTATTCTTCAACAATATTCAACAGTTTATCATTAACATTCAATATATCATCAACAATGTAATCATAAACAACATCACAACACAATAGATACACAGTACACCAGTATTTACATGGAAACCCAATTGGGAGAAAACCGAAGAATGATTTTCTTATATATTTATCAAAAGAAAACATTCATTGGAAGCACCAACTTTCGATTATCCATCTACAACTGGAAGGAAGCTCCAACCCCCTATTCTCAGGCTCTAACCTGAAGGAAGATACAACTCCCTTATTCTATGGCTCCAACTAGAAGGAGGCTACAACCCCTTAGGTTCCTCGGCTACAACTGGAAGGTGGATACAACCACCTTTCCTTGCCCCAGCCAACCGCCCTGTAATAAAAATGTAGACTCCTTGTTGCTATCACAAACTATGCCTCTGTCGCTTCGACTGTCACTGTCACTCTTTGTTTGTCATTGTCTTTGTCACTGTCTCTGTCACTATGTCTCTATTACTGTCACATCAACCTGTATCTACTTATCAACCAACTATACATGTACCATACCATGCATCAAGTGTATACCAATATACATACTATCTCATACATCAATCATGAACCAAAATATACATCAATAATGAATAGTGAATCATGAACTAGAGCATCAACCATGTAAAATCCGTGCCATATACCATATCATGAACCATATGCCTATCTGTACTATTGTTCCTGAGTTTATACTTTAAGGCTCTAAAGTATACCGTCAAGGCATCCATAAAAAAGGTAATTAAAGGGTAAAAATCAAAGAAGGATAAATTAGAGTTGGTTTCCCAACTACCTCTATCTAGCTTCCCTTTGTTCTTGTATGCTAATATCTCTCTCAATAGTTGCCCATGAACATTATAATTCAGCCTGGTTAGTTGTTGTTTGTAGAATAGTATTAAACAGGTTTAAAGCAATGCTAGTTTGATCTTGGAGGCCAGGTTCTATGTTGGGCTGTCTGTTATTTGGGACAGTCATGGAGAGTGAAATTTTATTTAATTTTGAAAGAATTTGATAAATTGTTGCTTCAGTTTTTAAGGGATGAAAATAGCAAAAATAGTTTTGAAATTCAAAATAATAACATAATAACAGTTGAGGCCGTTTCTTGGACTTGAAACAATTTTGAGAATAGTAAAATAATAAAGAAATACTTCTGAAAAAATATGAGGCTTTAATCACGAAAGAATCTCATATTGTAACAGGAAGTAAAGAGGAAAACGAGATTTCTAATGAAGTGTTAAATATTATGTTCAAATGATCTATAGGTCTTAAAATTATTGATAGCAATTTCAGAGGAAAAGTTGTAAATAATTTGATAACCGAAGCAATTCAAGCTACAAAAGATCTATGAAATAAACTTATAATTGATCATTCATTAGAAAGACATTGAAAGAGAAACATATAAATATATTGTAAACAAGGTTAAAGAACACATAGCTTCAAGTTGACAGAATTCAGAATCTCGTCTGCATTATTTATATCACAATGGATTGAAAACCTTTTAATACAATCCACTCTCTCAAAAACCAAAATCCCTTTCTCCTTCTTGTGAAAATATATTTATACATTATCACCAAATATTTTTCCCGTTGGTGATTAACCAACTTCCTAAGACTACGGTTACATGAATGAACAATGTCAAACCCTTTACATTTCTATTCTAACTACTTTATTATTCTAATGATGAAAATCTGCAAAAGAGTATCTCATGTCTGTGTTGATGAACCTCCTCCTTCTGCTTCAAGACAACAAATACATTTTCCCAAAAACTTCACCAAAACTCTGAGAGCTTCTGGTATATCTTTTGCCTCAAATATGAAGAACCTTTTCTGTAGTTCGGGCAGACGATCTTCAATTATCTTCCTTGTGAACTTAATAGTTTGCAACTTTAAGTTCGACATCACTATCCATTTGTTGATTTTGGTGACATTGATTACCTTTATTTTTGGGATCTCCACCTGCATTTCTTCCAGATCTTCTTTGAATCTAATCTGATGCTTAGCAATGTTAATTTCCCCTAACAAACCTGAACAATCATTTTTTCCAATGTTCAATGAAGTTTTCTCTAAAAGGTCAAAAATTCCTTGGCAGCTGTCATTAACTTCTCTGGTCACTCTTTTGTTTTCTGTGAGGTCTTCCTCCCATACCTTGAGTATTACATCACCTTTAACCTATTATGAAACAAATAATTTTTGAGCTTCCCTGAAATCCTCCTTTGTCGAAAGAGCCACTGCTTTTTGGAAAGTTGCTCTGGCTTCTTTCACTTCTCTTTCTTTCTGTAGAATATTCTCCAAGGATTTATTTGTTTCCTGAAAGTAATTCTGGACAAATTTCAGATTAAAAAACACTCCCTGTTGTTCCTCTTCTATCTTCAAATGTATTCCCGATACCTGGTCCTGGAAAATTTCAAGCTCTACCACTTGATTTGAAATGGAACTAATCTTATCTTGTAATTGCTTATTTGTTTCTTCTTTTTTTAGGACATGTGTCTGAGTAACCTGCATTTTCTGATTCGCTTCTTCTAAGCTTGCTTTTAGTTTCTGAATCTCTTGAATGTCATTTAATCTAGCTTGTTCTAGACCCTTTTTTATTCCCCAACTGATATTTCTTTCGTTCTCTTTCAATTGACCCTGTAGCTGAGCTATCATTTGGTCTTTCTGTTCCACCATAGTTGTCAAACTACCCACAGAGTATAAATTCGCTGATGCTAAGGCTCCCATTGTACCTGCTATATCTGTAGCAAATTCTCCTTCTTTAAGTTTTTGTCCATCAATAATGATCTTGTGTTTTTTAATCATCATATCTCCTCTTGGATGCATCTCTTGTTTCAGGATAGCCTTCCTCTTTTTACTGAAAAAATAATCGGATGAAGGAATCTCATCCCTAGAAATAGGCTCAAGATCACTAATGTATAGAGTTCCCTCATGGGGGTTTCCATAAGTAGACTGCAATGGAGTCAAGGAAGTAATGGGACTTCCAAGTTCTGTCGATGTTGTTCCTCCTACCTTTTTCGGAAAACTCTCAGGGATTTTTGAAGGTGTTTCTAACTCCTTTCCTTTCCCTGCCTCTGATTTTTCTATCTGGAGGACCTCTGTTTCTTGCGAAGGCATTTCACCCTCCTTCATTTTTCCTTTTGTACTTTCTTTATCCTATACATTTGTTTCAAAGCCTGGGGGAGGCCCTTCCTGCTCTAGAGGAGGGGTTGTGGATTCACCCTGCAAAATCTTTGGTAAACAACTTCGCATATGACTTTCGAATGACATGAAACCAACTTGTGAGTCATGTGACATGGCCTGTACCCTATTCAATACTTCTTCATAAGTTTTAACCTCCTTGAAAATGTCATCATAAACAGATGTTTCGTGCTCATAAGCTTTCAAATTACAGTGCATCAAATGTCTGCTTACTAATTGATAAGGGTCATGCTTTCTATGCTCAATATCTACTAGTTTTATTTCTTCTAATGCTTCAGCCTCTACTTTAGAATGACCGAGCTTCAGTAATGAAAATTTCCCGACATACACAGGGAAGAATTGATAAGTTTTAGCTCTATTTCAATACCACCTTTCACTATTTGATGTGCTACCTCCCTCAATACCAATATCTCCGGGAGGAATTTCGGAAGTGCGTGAGGGGGAATTGAGCACCCATAAACCCTAACATAAGAAAAGTTCTCATCAACAAACCAGTCAACTATTGCTTTGAGATTTCCTGAGACTGACTCAGAAATGCGAGGGGGTTCACAACCATAAAACATGTTATGCATTGGAATTATTACAAAATGACAAATTTCGTAAAATGCATCCTTAGCATTTTCTTCCCAAAGTGCAGAATGATATTCATGAATGGGTTCGGGGTAGGTTATGTTCCAACTCCAATTCATTAGGGGAAATGGAGTCACAAAGAAAATCGCATCCATAATGTACGATGACATATAAAAGGCCACTGGTTGACCTTTAGATTTTGCAACTCTGTAGTTTGAAACTTCTTGAGCTAAGTTATCAGACATAATCTTACTCTAGTTGAAAGTGAATCCTTTTGAAGCTTCTTCCAAAATAGCCACCCAATCTGCAGGAAAATGGTAGGGATCCTTTTTCCCGAAAAGTCTACACAACAATATGACTACATAGACCATGTATTCGTTCAAATATGTCATGGCATAAACCCCATGGGTATCGGCCCTAAACTTTGATGGACATATCCACCAATCTCTAATTAAATTAGGTTAAGTTCGGTCTGCCTCAGTACACTCTTTCCTTTGAAATTCAGCCAAAAACTCGACATTAAAAGTGTACTTAGGATTTGGTGAGAGCTTATACATTACTTGTATATGTTCTAGCCTAAATGAGCTGACAACGACCCCTTGACCATTTAAGATTCTCCTCATCGGAATATCAAACTTTTCCAGGGCCCAACTGATCATATCATTGTATGCCATAAGCCGAGGGCGTGCCGTGATCTTATGAAGCTCTGATTCTTCTATATCCCGAAAGTGATTATCAGAATCAGTATGAGAATTCTTGAATTCGTATTCCAGGAACTCAGAGATTTGTGTCCAAGATTTAATTGAGTCCATAGCGTGTGGCATAGTGTCGGATATGATATCTCCTTCCTGTGTATCTTCACTCTTCTTCGATGCCTTTTTTGGTGCCATGAATTTAAGTTAGATGGAAAACCTGTCACAGAAAAGGAGTGTATGAGCTCGGTTGAATGCATCTTGTGCTTGATAGTATGAAATATAAAATATTTCAAAACATAGACCTTCAAACTCTTTTTTAATTCATTTAACGATGAAGGGATTGACGCAATTGACAAGAATTCAAGACATTTAATGCAGTAGATATTTACTAAGACACGCATTAGTGTCACATATTACTAGTCATTATTTCTTTAAGTGGACGCATTTTGGCGCTTTTGAATTCAAAAATTGGAACATTTCATTCAATCGGGAACCAAAACATGAACAAAACCTAAAAAGATTGATTGTCATTAATCATGCTTTCAAAACAGAGTTAATTTATACTAATCACGGATTAAGAGTCAAGATTTCATGTTTCGGGATTTCGGGAATCGAGTTAACAAGAGGTATGTTATCACTAAATCCCGACTTCCGAAATCGCGAAATCACAACAAGATTAATTAGGACCTAAATTCGTTTTAGCAAAAAAATTGATTGGTATTAAGTGTTTCGGGATTTCGGGGATCGTGTTGATAGGAAGTATGTCATCGATGAATCCCGATTTCCGAAATTGCGAAATGATTAACTTAAGCCTTAAATTTCGATATTAGCAAATTAATTAATTCGAATTAAGGATTAACCTCCAAACATAATTAATTTAGATTAACGTAGATTTTGAGTCGAGATTTCGCATTTTGGGATTTCGGGGATCGAGTTGACAAGAGGTATATCATTGATGAATCCCGATTTCCGAAATTGCGAAATCGCGACATGTTTAAGTTAGGAATTAATTCCATTTTAGTTAACTAATTAATCAAGATTAAGGACAAAACAAGATTAACAGTTTAACACAAATTATGGGTTGGGATTTCGTGTTTCGGGATTTCGAGGATCGTGTTGACAAGAGATATGTTATCGCTGAACCCCGAATCTTGAAATCGCGATATGATTGACTTAAGCTTTAAATTTTCGTGTTAGTGAATTAATTAATCAGGATTTGAACTAACTCTCATTATTTCGGGAAACTAGGGATCGGGATTTCGTGATTCAATATGTATTGAAACATATGTTCTTAACAAACCCCGAATCCCGAAAACTTTTTAAAGTTAATCTTAACTCTCGGTTTTAAGATTATCATGATTAAAAAAAAATAACTTTATAGAAAATGCGTCGAGACTCTTATAACATTTTAGTTTTTTTGCCTTTTATTATTTAAAGAATAAAGTTTTCCAGGAAATCGGTACCGGGCCTTTGGGAAAGTTAACGAAGCTTATGCTTTGTGAAAAGCCGAAACCCGAAACCCGAAAAAGGAAAGTTTAGGTCTTAGGGATAAAAAATTTAAAATTTGTTTCAACATGTACCATATCATCAATGAAGTATATCAAAGAGCCTTTGCATTTCCCTCATGCATACATCACCATACAACATGGATATCCCTCAACCATATGCAATCATCTCAAGGATGTGATCTATAAGAACCATAACAATGTTGTACCATACATAAGAGTTTTTCTCACTCAGCCAACTAACCAACATATACCATATCCAAGTACAATACCAACCATACCAAGAATTCTTCAAGAATTCACAACATCATAACTAAATCTAAGCATCAAAACAAAATAATAAGCATACTAGAACTTCTGTAGATGAGTTGAACCTGTAGAATGTTGACTTGTGAACTTTCTTTCAAACTCTAGGGACCTGGTAGCAACATCCATTCAAACCTTCATTAGCTTTTCACAGATATGTGACCTTCTTTTCTACATCTCGCAGATATCTTTTCTTTCCTTCACTACATCCCACGTACATTCGCACCCTTCTAAACTGTAACCCGTGGATACCTCAGAAGCTAGGGTTTTCTACAATCTCGAGACTTTCTTCTTCGACCTTCCTTTGCTACCTCAAAAAAAATCTGTCACAACCTTAGGAAGACCTCACTAGTTCACAAAATAGATAATTAATGAATGAGTGTATGAGTGTACTTGTGAATGACTCCTTGAGGTGTTTATATACTTGTGCTAGGTAACTCCTCTCCTTAAGTTAGGGCTTCTAGGGTTTTCTTGTTACAACAACTTTACCCCTTTGACCAAGACTTATAACAATCTAGGGGCTTCTTATCCACTCTTCGGAGCTTCAAACTTTACAAGGCCATATCTCCCTAACCGTGAGGAAATACGTGGAATTCCATATATCACCATAAATGGTAAAACGATTATTGTTGATCCATGAGTGAGTTACCTTCATTTCACGAGTATTGTCCATCCATGAGTGAGATACCTTCATTTAATCCATCCTTCATGACCTAATTCCTCATTCAAATATGAGATCCTTAACTATGCTTAAGGTTTTATTGTAGACTTCTTCAAAGCATCTTCCTATGAGGGCCATGCTTAGAGCTACGTCATAAGGGTACCACTTTGTAGATTTCTCCAAATACACCCATTACACTAGTCGACATAGATTCTTTCTGTTGGGGCATGAACCACACAAACTTGGCATTTTTTCCACCCTTGGTCACTTGGATTAGGGCCCAAGTGATATGAGAGAACCCCAACACAAACCACTGGTAGAATTTGGCAAGGCCCAAGAAGCTGCAGAGCTCGGTCATTGTTTTTTGAGGCCAACCAATCGTGACTGACTTGGATCTTGGATGGATCCACATGCACACCCTATGCATCCATGATGTATCCCAAATACTGGATTGTATGCATGTTGAAGGAACACATCTCCAAGTTGGCATATAACTTGTGTTGTCGCAGGGTGCCCAATACCTACTGAATATGCTCCAAATTTTCCTACCACATTTTGTTGAATATGAGGATGCCATCCAAATATACAACCACAAAGGAGTTTGTGAATGGTTGTAATATATCATCCATCATCCGCATGAATGTGGCTATGGAATTAGTCAAGAAGAAAGGCATGACCAACCACTCAAAGAGGCCTTCTTTGTACTTGAAGGTTGTCTTCCACACATCATTTTTCTCAATCGGTACTTGGTGGTAACTTGACTTTAGATAAATTTTACTGAAAATTTTGGCTCCCTTGAGTTGGTCGAGAAGATCATCAATCTGGGGAATTGGGTATCGACTCTTTATTGTAATCTTGTTCAGGGCTCTGTAATCAATACAAAGTCACCATGTTCTATCCTTCTTCTATATTAGAACAATTGGGCTCCCACAAGGTGAGGAGTTAGGTCTTATGTGGCCCTTCAAAATTATCTCTTGGATCTAACATTTGATTTCTTCATTTTCCAGAACATAACGCCTGTATACAGGGTCATTAGGAAGAGGACCATCGGGTGTTAGATCTATTGGGTGCTTTACCTCACAATGCATAGGATCCCTAGTAGGCAAGGCGAATATGTATTTGTACTCCTCGACTATTTCGTCCACCTGTTGTTGTTGGGTAGAGAGACCTCGTGCAAAGGTTTTGGTGGTTGCAGTGACCTTTCAGTCACCTTCCGATTGAACCATATAGAGGAAAAATATCCCATTTTGAGAAACTACCTTTCTTCACTACTTCACAAATATCAAAGAGACCGTAGTATTTGGGATTTCCTCTGGTACCCTGTAGAGTTGATATCCCAAAGTAATAATGACACTATGAGGACTAAATTCATAAACAACATGATGTTTCCACGTATATGGTTTTCCTAGCAAAACATCGCAAACTTCAAGTGGGGAAACACCACACAATACCTTGTCTTTGAAGGATTTTATGTCGTAGTGTAGGTGACATTGTTGGCTGACATGGATGTCCCATCCCTAGCTAAGCCAATAGATGGTGTATGGCTAAGGATGTTGTGTCATTTACAAGTTCAACCTCTTGAAAACCTATGCTCAGATCAAGTTCTTTTGGCTACCGTTGTCAATAGTGAAATGGAGTGGGGTTCCCTTCAACCACATATGTGAGTGGAAAAGATGCTTCCCTTGTTCAGTATCCTCCAGTTCCTCTCGCTGGAATTTTGTGGTAGCGATGGTGACACTAGGTTCTGTATAAAAGATTTGTATTCCCTTTTATAGCTTCAACATCTGACCCTGGGAATTTCATATCCGAGTCAACATATGACCAAGGGGCTTGTACTCCGAGTCAACATATGACCTTGGGGCTTTCATCTCAGCCAAAAATGATTGTTTGGAGTGACATTCATTAGTATTGTGCCAAGGGATTTTGTGGAACTCGCACCATTTTCTAGTGTCCTTCTTGAACTTCCTATTACCCTTCTTTGTTGGTGGATTGGGATGGTTATCATGGGGTTGGCCATCCTTACTATGTCATTTCACTCAGGATTTAGGGCCACCCTTACCATACTTTTGTTGTTGTGGATTTGCAGATCCGAACTTCCTCTTATTATGGTGCTTGAATTTATGCTCGATTTTGACAACATATCGACAATTGGCTTCCAATGATGAGATTTATAGAAACTCCATTTTGGTTTGGATGTACCGGTGCAAAGCCCCACGGTATTTTAGGACCATATTTCATTTAGAGTCTTTAATATCCATCTTGGTGCACATGGTATGGAAAGTATTTGTGAACTCTGACACCATTTGGCCCCTCTCTTGACTCAATGCAGTCCATCTCCTGTACTGGTCATCATAATTTCCAACAGGATAATATTGTTCCTTAAGGAAATCAACAAAAGCCACCCAAGTGGGTCCTGGCCCAAAAATTCCAGAATCATCCTTGACATGTTTCTCACAGTAAGTCTCCCACCATTTTCTAACATGGGGAAGGACCTTAAGGAGCGCGAAGGTGATATTTTCACTATTGGAAAAACCGTGGACATAGAAATAACCCTCTAGCCAATTTAACCATTTTTCCAAAGCATTGGAATCTATATGGTCTTCAAATAAAGGAGTATAAAAGTTAACTTGTACTTTGAAGGGAATCACTGCTCCGAATTGATTGTTGGTTGAAGGTACCTTCGTTGTTTCTGGCAGCCGTCGAAGGATTTGGGGGAAACTGTCCATCATCTATTTCCTATATCGCACTAGGGATTCCTCAAGAACAGTTTGAAAGGATCTCCTGTCCCATCATCCCTATTTTATTCCACCATGGAAGGTCGATTGGGTGTGCAAGAGCGGTTTTCCTCAATATATATGAGCTCGAGACACAACTCTCTATACCCTGACCTTGTCGGGGACATGCACAAAGGATGACAAGGAGAAAACCTCTTTGATACCACTGATCCAGATTATTTTAGGAACAATATAAAAGAAGAGATATAGCAGAGATATTGTCACATATCCACCATCATAATCAATTTTTTGTTGATTTCTGCAGAATCAGAGCCTCCGAATCCTCTGCGGATACCTAGCGCAAGCTATCTCTTTCTCTCTCTCTGCTCCCATGTGATCGCAAGTCATGATCATAGGTCAAATAATTCGTGGTGCCTCTTTGTATTTCACCCCTCGGTTCTACAGGGATGTCGAATCGTTCGACTCTGCAACCGCCGAACCCCGGCAGGGCTGGTAACTAGCCAATAGGGACGAGTCCCTACAGGGTTGGCAAATGGCCATTAGGAATGGCCCTGTCACGCGGGTGAGCGAAGTACAGGTGGCGAGAGGGGAAACACGACACGGTGGGCGGCGTGACAGGAGACGGGTCCCACTTCACACGCCACACCATTTCGGACCCCCCCCCATTAAAGGCATAATGGCAAGGGGGGTCTGGAATTCGCCTGAATGTCGTTGATCAAGGAGAATTGATCCTGACCATTCTCGAGTTGCACGTTCTATTCTGGACCCCCCCCCCTCACCGGTAAAGGAAGAACAACAAGGGGGCTCCAGAATGAAGCCTTAGTCGTAGATCTGGGCGGGTGGACTTTGGCCGTTGAGATCTGCTCGCCACTTACCCTAAGGCACATTCACACCCCGGCTTAAAGTTGACGTCTCTTCCCCACATCTGACGGTCATTATAGACCCTGAGATCCTCTGAAGGAATCTCGTCCGTTCATCGGGACTTAACCACATGCTAACATCTCGATATTTATAAGTTGGGATTTATCAAGGCGAGAGCCCGACCTCTTGTCAACGGAACTCCCAAATCCCCGATTCCCGATTTCTCGAAACAGGTAATCTCTCGACACGTAGCCTCTTGAAATCAGTCGGTCTATGACTACTTTGGGGTTTCCACCATGGAACATCCCGATCTCTCGTCACCAAACTCCTGAGTTCCGGACTCCCGATTTCTCGAAATGGGAAATCTCATGACACGTGGCCTCCTTTAATCGGACGACCCAAATCTATTTCGGGGTTTCTACTATGGAAGGCCCCGATCTTTCGTCACCAGAACTCCTGAGTTCCCGATTCCCGATTTCCCGAAATGGGTAATCTCTCGACACGTAGCCTCCCGAAATCGGTCAGTCTACGACTGCTGCGGGGTTTCCACCATGGAACATCCCGATCTATCGTCATCAGAACTCTTGAGTTCCCGATTCCCGATTTCATCGCTATCCACGAAGGTACAGAAAGATAAGGTGGTAAGGCATTTAACATCCTACTTTCTCCTACCAAATCTAATGGTCATGAGTGACCACAGATTTCCCGGCGGGATCTTGTCCGTTGATCAACACCTATCAAGGTTAAGGTACTTATCTTTCCAGCTTCTTCTTCTTATCTGACGGTCGCGAGTGACCATAGATCTCCCGATGGGATCTCGTCCGTTGATTCGATACTTATCAGGGATTTCTTAGGGCCTTGCGCCCTCACGTCCTCCTTCCAGGTTCTTGATGATGTTTTCAAGGAGGGTATCTCTATGGGGAGGTTTACCCAGGGTACTATCTAAGGTAGATAAGGGTATCTCTCTCCCAAGAACCAGGCGTGAAGTCTGAATTAGATTAGTTTTCATATAAATAACATTTTAAGAGAGCATAAGCCACACGTAGTCTTTCCATATAAACATACAACTACCATTACTGATCAAGACACCAAACAAACATTCTTATAATGAAGTCATTCACGATTTCATAGCTTATGATCATAAATGTCAGCATACATATATTTCAAGATGTCAAAGGCAAAACACTTATCAGAAAGTAACACCAGGGGTTATGCAACTGCTGAGAGGGGTGCTCGTTTCCACCCAACCGTAGGCTCAACGAATCCCAACGGATTTACCACTAGCCACCCCTGAGCTGAGACCACGATGCTGTGAGACTGCGTCTCTGTTTGCCAGTGACTAGGAGCGAAGGTTACTCTCCTTCCTCTCTTCTATCACCCACTCTGCATATCGCCAGAGTTCTCTTTTTCCCCTCGCGTCCTCCCCCCAATTGCTTCTCCCCCACGCCTTATCCTCTTGCAAGGTTGCGTGTGGCGCGATTTCCCTCGTGCCGGTCAGGCCTGACGGCTCTATGGATGGGAAGTTCACCTCCCCATCCCTCATTAACTCCCGAGGAGCCATCTGCCTACCAGCCTGCAAGACATTTAATTCGGAGTCAGCGAGGCGCTTTTGGTTCTCTGGGCCAGTGGAGTCCAAATACGATATTGATTCTCGGTGGAAGTTAATGCCACCTTTCCAGGTGTCTTCCACCGCCTTTCTGCAGCCATCGTGGTCTCTTTTTCAGCACATCCCCTCTCAGAAGTCCTGCAATATAAATTCATAATGTTATTCACATTCATCGAACTTTTCCACAAGGTCCATTCACATCACATATTCACATTTTTGAGTTTACCACAGTTCTGGGCCAGTCCAGTTATTTTTACAAACTGGGGGAAACAGGGTATTACAATTCCCTCCCCCTTAAAGGAACATCGTCCTCGTTGTTCTTATCTTTTAACATGAATTGCATGTACAGAAGTAAACAAAATCGGATATGCCTGTCTCATGGCATCCTCCATTTCCCATGTAGCCTCATCTGGGCCAAAATGTTTCCACTGCACCTTTACCTGTGCAATGGTTCAGTTCCGGAGCGGGGTTTCCTTTTGGTCCAATATGCATTGGGGTTCTGGTAGAAATTCTCCCTCCGGTTCCACCTGGATCACAGACCAGTCAATTATATGATTAGCATCATGTACATATTTCTTCAATAATGAAA
>JZKD02S0188163.1:342103-352445 GCA_000966675.3 Picea glauca | reverse complement strand
TGTTTTTATTTTTCAATAAGGGGCAGAGAAGTTTTCAGGAATACAGTATGTAGAGATGAAATGGATAAGGAAAATGGAACTGTATGTTCTTGTAATCTCATAGGTATCATTCCATCCCCTGTGGAGCGAGATGTTAACACATAATATTGTATTATAATTTGAGATAATTTCCCAAAATACAATTGCTATAGGAGGGTTCCTGTACTTTTGGAGAACTTGACTTCAAGTCAATTATCATGGGTTTTGAGAAGGTGTTTGTAGTACTTGATGATTCCATTGTGTAGTAGACATCATAATATTTCCAACCATATATTTTGCGGCCAAAAAATCCTCTGGGAAGGCCTCCAAACACCCTCTCAAATACCGCACTGTGTTTTTGTTGAGAGCACACTCTGCTTCTGCAATTTTTGAGTGACTAACTTAAAACTTGGATTATGAACAAATGAGAAGGTATTTTTGAAAACTAGAGGAGATTTTTGTTCATCACATACAAAATAATAAAAACCTCTCTCAATTTTACAAAACGTTTTATGGCTAGAGATATATTAGACACAAAAAAGGAGCTACAAAATCACCTAGCTAGACACACACACAAAGGGTGCTACAGAATGTGCAGAACTGTTTTACAGTTGCACTATGGAATCTCCTATAACAGTTACTATTAAAAATTTGATCATAAAACAAAAAAATACGAAGTGGGTTTCTCTACATTTTTTTTTGGAGGAAGATGATATCCCTGTTGACTTACTGACCAAATTTCAGCCTGACCTAGTTTGTAAATTGAGAGAAACAATTAAAACACCAGTGCACTACAAAATGTGCTGCCAATTCTCTGTTTTGCATAGATGATTGGATATTCTCCTTGTTGGTAGGTTTCCACCTATCAAGGAGGGTTCAAATGTATTCTCAAGGATCACTTAGATGTCAAGGGACACCTGCACCCTAATTTTTAGCTCCATTAAAGACCTCATGCAGTGAGGTGGAAACAATTTATTAATGACTTCCAATAATTTTCTGAAAATTAGCAGTTTGTTGGATTTTTGTCTCTTTGCCTATTGCCACCTATCTCCAAGGCTTAGAATCCAATGTACGAGATGGGATTCAACCTCCTAAGGATATTTGGATGCTATTTTCTATTTAAGAGAGGAGATAACTCTTGGAGAGGGGTTGGATTCATGAGCCAAGAGAGGAGAGAGCTGGAGGAGCAGTTTTAGTTGCTCATTTGTAATCCCGAGGGCCTGTTTGTAATGACATTTTCTGCCATAAAAGATTCATGAGAGATGTTATTAGATTTTATTCTTTGTTTTCCCACTTCTTTGTTATCTTCTTGCTTGAACATATTGCAGGTTTTGAGGATCATAGCTGCCATTGATTGATGGATTCATGAACAACAAAGGATCTACTATAGCTTGCCCATTAAATCATTGTTCATTGTTTAAGAAAATAATTATCTATTACAGAAATGATCTCTGTATAATGGATGTTCTTCCTTTTGTCATATTCACCATGCTTCTACTCATGATTATATATCTCTTTGTCTGATATACAATTTGATTTCCTTTTCTTTGTAGGATGTTATGACTCCATTCCCAATGGAATGCCTCTGCAAACATTTTGTTTCCCTCTCCATTTATTTCCTAGTCTTTCTTATCCACCTACTCAAACCATTTAATCCATTTATATTTTGATGGGTACTGGGATTGCACTTACAAAAGTCTAAGTGTTACTCTCAGTGCTAACATTTTTTGGCACCATTGCCGGGGATGACAATGAAGACACCTTCCCTGGGAGAAAGACATTCATCAAATCCATCTTTTGATGGTGAACAAGGGCTGGTCACACATAAGAGACCGCATCATTCACCTAGCGACTCCACTCCATGAAGGAAGAATCTGTTGGTGACTTCACTCATATGGGACAACCATAACAATAGAAGCTATCTTGGCTCAGAGGTATGCCTTCTGTGACTTCTCAAATATAGTTGGTTTTCCACATCCAATGCCAACAATAATTGAGTGGGATGATTATCTTCCGAGATTCAGAGGAAGAAAGCATGATCATCTCAGTGAGAACTTGTTTAATTTTCATAAATGCATGCTTGATCATGGTTTTGTTAATGAGGATGTCCTAATCAAGTTGTTCATATTTTCTTTAGAAGAACATGCTCGTGAATGGTGTCAATCCCTTCCTGCTGCTAGAATTCATTCTTTGAAGGAGTTTCATACTTCCTTTCATCATCATTACATAAAGTTTTATCTGACTAAGCTTATGTTTGATAAATTTTGTAAAGAATCTAAATTCCATATCCAGCATTCAATTAGTATTCCTTCTGATTGTGAGGATGTTGGTGATAGTCATATTGTAGACACATTTGTCCTTGATTCAAATGCCACTTATATTTTTGACTATGATATCGAGGATGCCTCAGATTTTGATAAATAACAAGTTGTTGATATGCATCCAGTATCCCAAGAGCTACAAAATTAATTGATCTTGCCTTTTGGAAATTACATCAAATAAGATTTGATTAGCAATGAAATCAGCCCGCAATCATGTTCAGATTTGGAAATAGATGAAGGTGGCAGCCATTATCAGAAATAAGATATGCAGATACCTTTTGATCTTCAACTGAAACAACAGGAATAAGTATTTCTTTACAACTTCATTGATCCTTTTTCTTATTATCCAGAGTATTTGAGGAGTACAAAGGGAAAATTGTTCTTGTTGAATGCAGGTTGGTTCTGTTGTCCTTTTGGATTGCACTTCTGTAAAATTTGGGTTCCTGCATTCATCATTTCCAGATCAAAAGTTTCACCAGTTAGTCAGATATTTGCATGTCTTCATTGTAATCACAATTTTACCTAATCTAGAGGAAACAATTGATTAGGTAGGAGTAGGAAGAATAAAGCTTGGTTCTTGATCATCTTGCTTGCAATTAGTTTTTAGTTTCAAAATAAAGAGTAGAAGTTCTCCTAGGCACACAATTTTCCTGGATAGAGATGAAGAGGGATAAGGCCATTGTTCTGCAAGTTCTTGGTAGCTCGCCGAGAGCATTCCATCCCCCATGGAGCCAATGTTATTACTGGAAATGTAATGGTAAAAATTTTAGCATCTTCATCGAACTAAAGCTAGATTTTCCTGTTCCCTAGGTCTTTAGCTAGTTGTCATAACCTCTAAATACCCCATTGAGCCTTGAAATTATTTTATCAATCGCTTTTGGCTTAGAAACCTTGTGATCCTTGTCTTTCGAATTTGGATTGAAAAAAATTAAAGATTCTATCAAGGATTTTTAATTCTTCATGCAACCTTGCACCTCAGATTTTTGTCCATATCTTAGCTTTTTATATTTTAATGTTGTTAACAAAAGTTACTTTGTTATTTAAACATTTTTTATAAAAAGAAAAAAGGTGAAGCCTTTTCAATTAAAAAAATAGTGAGTGATTGTAAGCGCTCCTAACATCTAGTCCTAATCCATTTCATATCACATAACAAGTTTTGCACCAAATTCCACAAGCCATAATACATGTCCAACTATCCAATACTCAACATGTTATCACTCCAAGGAATCACTCCCTAACTGTAGAAGGGTGTAAGCTTGGTAACTTAAAATATCAATAATATGGAAGGAAAAAGGATCAAATTGGATGACATTATAAATCCACCTCCATTTAGAAATACATAATTCACTCGAAAGACCAAGGCTTTCAACTAAGCTGCTTAGAAGATTTAAATCAAATTGTGGAAAGATGGAGAAAACCCGTTATACCAGTAGACATACTTATACAAAATCACATGTGAATGGCCAGTAATGATATGTAAGATACTCTTCACACCAGCAAAAACATATATAATATTACATAAAGCATATGAACGGATATAACAAATAAATACTTGCAACTTAAGTTTATGAATGCACCAATAGGATGAAAACTATCTAGCATTGAGACAAACATCAGAAGCAAAGTATGAAGTCAGATATACCAACAAAGAGACAGAATGAAAAAATTCTGTCATTGAGTATACATAGACTTGGAAAGAAAGAAAATGAAATCTGGACATACAAAGTGAAAGAAGCTTGATGTCAAGATATACTCATGATTATTTCCAAAGGATAAAAATACAAGTCTTCAAAGAAATGAACCACAGTCCTCAGACTGTTTCCCCCCTCCATTCCTATTACATCCATGAGCTTAAATAATCTTTACAAATTATTTTCAATATCCTCAAAAGATGGATCTGATAACCTCTTTTCTTATCTCAAATTCGAAATTGTGAGGTGGCTGGAAAAGATAGAAGTTTTTGGAAAAATGTTGCTCCAAGATTCACTTATATCCTCCACATCACAATAGATATTGGGAAACTGGGAGATGTTATTGAAGAGAAGTCCGTTCTTATGAAATACCTCCTTCAGTTTCTAAAAATAGTATTCCAACTCATCAGAATCGGGTTTTAAAGATAGTGACTAAAACAGGAAAAACATAGTATTTAATTTATGGAAATATGGTGCTCAAAGATTGACCTAAATTTCACAAATCACAATAGATCTCAGAAAAATGAGAGATTTTATTGAAGAGACACCTGTTCTTATGAAACAAATCCTTTGGTTTTGAAAACTACTCTTCTAGATGATCAAAATCTATCTCCCAAGAAGGTGACTAAAACAAGAAAATCCAGATTTCCAAATCTAGTCATATTCCTACATTTTAGGATTTGATCTCTAGAATATTTCTATTGATAAAATGAAGTTCCACATGCACTAATGGATGATATTTGATAATATATATGATTATTCATCATCATCTTCTCCTTAATAAACTCAACCAAGTCGAATTTGACCTTTTGACCAAAATAATACATTTTGGAAAATTTCTAAAAATGATGCCTCATCTTGTGCAGAATTTTTTACTACCTTCCCAAGATCTAAATGAAGATATTAAAGTACCATTGGAAATCTTAGGATTTTTAGTTGTCAATTGACTATTTGAGCGTGTAAAACAGACTCTCCACGGCTCAGAAAATTGATTTTTCCGAAGGTAGTTTATTAGCTGAAAAACCTGCACTTTCACCGGCTCACTACACTGTGAAAACAATCATTTAGCCAGTGAAAAGGGAGACTTTCACTGGCTTACTACACTGTGGAAAATTCATTTAGCCGGTGAAAGATAAAATTTTNTGTTTTTATTTTTCAATAAGGGGCAGAGAAGTTTTCAGGAATACAGTATGTAGAGATGAAATGGATAAGGAAAATGGAACTGTATGTTCTTGTAATCTCATAGGTATCATTCCATCCCCTGTGGAGCGAGATGTTAACACATAATATTGTATTATAATTTGAGATAATTTCCCAAAATACAATTGCTATAGGAGGGTTCCTGTACTTTTGGAGAACTTGACTTCAAGTCAATTATCATGGGTTTTGAGAAGGTGTTTGTAGTACTTGATGATTCCATTGTGTAGTAGACATCATAATATTTCCAACCATATATTTTGCGGCCAAAAAATCCTCTGGGAAGGCCTCCAAACACCCTCTCAAATACCGCACTGTGTTTTTGTTGAGAGCACACTCTGCTTCTGCAATTTTTGAGTGACTAACTTAAAACTTGGATTATGAACAAATGAGAAGGTATTTTTGAAAACTAGAGGAGATTTTTGTTCATCACATACAAAATAATAAAAACCTCTCTCAATTTTACAAAACGTTTTATGGCTAGAGATATATTAGACACAAAAAAGGAGCTACAAAATCACCTAGCTAGACACACACACAAAGGGTGCTACAGAATGTGCAGAACTGTTTTACAGTTGCACTATGGAATCTCCTATAACAGTTACTATTAAAAATTTGATCATAAAACAAAAAAATACGAAGTGGGTTTCTCTACATTTTTTTTTGGAGGAAGATGATATCCCTGTTGACTTACTGACCAAATTTCAGCCTGACCTAGTTTGTAAATTGAGAGAAACAATTAAAACACCAGTGCACTACAAAATGTGCTGCCAATTCTCTGTTTTGCATAGATGATTGGATATTCTCCTTGTTGGTAGGTTTCCACCTATCAAGGAGGGTTCAAATGTATTCTCAAGGATCACTTAGATGTCAAGGGACACCTGCACCCTAATTTTTAGCTCCATTAAAGACCTCATGCAGTGAGGTGGAAACAATTTATTAATGACTTCCAATAATTTTCTGAAAATTAGCAGTTTGTTGGATTTTTGTCTCTTTGCCTATTGCCACCTATCTCCAAGGCTTAGAATCCAATGTACGAGATGGGATTCAACCTCCTAAGGATATTTGGATGCTATTTTCTATTTAAGAGAGGAGATAACTCTTGGAGAGGGGTTGGATTCATGAGCCAAGAGAGGAGAGAGCTGGAGGAGCAGTTTTAGTTGCTCATTTGTAATCCCGAGGGCCTGTTTGTAATGACATTTTCTGCCATAAAAGATTCATGAGAGATGTTATTAGATTTTATTCTTTGTTTTCCCACTTCTTTGTTATCTTCTTGCTTGAACATATTGCAGGTTTTGAGGATCATAGCTGCCATTGATTGATGGATTCATGAACAACAAAGGATCTACTATAGCTTGCCCATTAAATCATTGTTCATTGTTTAAGAAAATAATTATCTATTACAGAAATGATCTCTGTATAATGGATGTTCTTCCTTTTGTCATATTCACCATGCTTCTACTCATGATTATATATCTCTTTGTCTGATATACAATTTGATTTCCTTTTCTTTGTAGGATGTTATGACTCCATTCCCAATGGAATGCCTCTGCAAACATTTTGTTTCCCTCTCCATTTATTTCCTAGTCTTTCTTATCCACCTACTCAAACCATTTAATCCATTTATATTTTGATGGGTACTGGGATTGCACTTACAAAAGTCTAAGTGTTACTCTCAGTGCTAACATTTTTTGGCACCATTGCCGGGGATGACAATGAAGACACCTTCCCTGGGAGAAAGACATTCATCAAATCCATCTTTTGATGGTGAACAAGGGCTGGTCACACATAAGAGACCGCATCATTCACCTAGCGACTCCACTCCATGAAGGAAGAATCTGTTGGTGACTTCACTCATATGGGACAACCATAACAATAGAAGCTATCTTGGCTCAGAGGTATGCCTTCTGTGACTTCTCAAATATAGTTGGTTTTCCACATCCAATGCCAACAATAATTGAGTGGGATGATTATCTTCCGAGATTCAGAGGAAGAAAGCATGATCATCTCAGTGAGAACTTGTTTAATTTTCATAAATGCATGCTTGATCATGGTTTTGTTAATGAGGATGTCCTAATCAAGTTGTTCATATTTTCTTTAGAAGAACATGCTCGTGAATGGTGTCAATCCCTTCCTGCTGCTAGAATTCATTCTTTGAAGGAGTTTCATACTTCCTTTCATCATCATTACATAAAGTTTTATCTGACTAAGCTTATGTTTGATAAATTTTGTAAAGAATCTAAATTCCATATCCAGCATTCAATTAGTATTCCTTCTGATTGTGAGGATGTTGGTGATAGTCATATTGTAGACACATTTGTCCTTGATTCAAATGCCACTTATATTTTTGACTATGATATCGAGGATGCCTCAGATTTTGATAAATAACAAGTTGTTGATATGCATCCAGTATCCCAAGAGCTACAAAATTAATTGATCTTGCCTTTTGGAAATTACATCAAATAAGATTTGATTAGCAATGAAATCAGCCCGCAATCATGTTCAGATTTGGAAATAGATGAAGGTGGCAGCCATTATCAGAAATAAGATATGCAGATACCTTTTGATCTTCAACTGAAACAACAGGAATAAGTATTTCTTTACAACTTCATTGATCCTTTTTCTTATTATCCAGAGTATTTGAGGAGTACAAAGGGAAAATTGTTCTTGTTGAATGCAGGTTGGTTCTGTTGTCCTTTTGGATTGCACTTCTGTAAAATTTGGGTTCCTGCATTCATCATTTCCAGATCAAAAGTTTCACCAGTTAGTCAGATATTTGCATGTCTTCATTGTAATCACAATTTTACCTAATCTAGAGGAAACAATTGATTAGGTAGGAGTAGGAAGAATAAAGCTTGGTTCTTGATCATCTTGCTTGCAATTAGTTTTTAGTTTCAAAATAAAGAGTAGAAGTTCTCCTAGGCACACAATTTTCCTGGATAGAGATGAAGAGGGATAAGGCCATTGTTCTGCAAGTTCTTGGTAGCTCGCCGAGAGCATTCCATCCCCCATGGAGCCAATGTTATTACTGGAAATGTAATGGTAAAACTTTTAGCATCTTCATCGAACTAAAGCTATATTTTCCCGTTCCCTAGGTCTTTAGCTAGTTGTCATAACCTCTAAATACCCCATCGAGCCTTGGAAATATTTTATCAATCGCTTTTGACTTAGAAACCTTGTGATCCTTGTCTTTCGAATTCAGATTGAAAAAAATTAAAGATTCTATCAAGGATTTTTAATTCTTCATGCAACCTTGCACCTCATATTTTTGTCCATATCTTAGCTTTTTATATTTTAATGTTAACAAAAGTTACTTTGTTATTTAAACATTTTTTATAAAAAGAAAAAAGGTGAATCCTTTTCAATTAAAAAAATAGTGAGTTATTGTAAGCGCTCCTAACATCTAGTCCTAATCCATTTCATATCACATAACAAGTTTTGCACCAAAGTCCACAAGCCATAATACATGTCCAACTATCCAATACTCAACATGTCATCACTCCAAGGAATCACTCCCTAACTGTAGAAGGGTGTAAGCTTGGTAACTTAAAATATCAATAATATGGAAGGAAAAAGGATCAAATTGTATGACATTATAAATCCACCTCCATTTAGAAATACATAATTCACTCGAAAGACCAAGGCTTTCAACTAAGCTGCTTAGAAGATTTAAATCAAATTGTGGAAAGATGGAGAAAACCCGTTATACCAGTAGACATACTTATACAAAATCACATGTGAATGGCCAGTAATGATATGTAAGATACTCTTCACACCAGCAAAAACATATATAATATTACATAAAGCATATGAACGGATATAACAAATAAATACTTGCAACTTAAGTTTATGAATGCACCAATAGGATGAAAACTATCTAGCATTGAGACAAACATCAGAAGCAAAGTATGAAGTCAGATATACCAACAAAGAGACAGAATGAAAAAATTCTGTCATTGAGTATACATAGACTTGGAAAGAAAGAAAATGAAATCTGGACATACAAAGTGAAAGAAGCTTGATGTCAAGATATACTCATGATTATTTCCAAAGGATAAAAATACAAGTCTTCAAAGAAATGAACCACAGTCCTCAGACTGTTTCCCCCCTCCATTCCTATTACATCCATGAGCTTAAATAATCTTTACAAATTATTTTCAATATCCTCAAAAGATGGATCTGATAACCTCTTTTCTTATCTCAAATTCGAAATTGTGAGGTGGCTGGAAAAGATAGAAGTTTTTGGAAAAATGTTGCTCCAAGATTCACTTATATCCTCCACATCACAATAGATATTGGGAAACTGGGAGATGTTATTGAAGAGAAGTCCGTTCTTATGAAATACCTCCTTCAGTTTCTAAAAATAGTATTCCAACTCATCAGAATCGGGTTTTAAAGATAGTGACTAAAACAGGAAAAACATAGTATTTAATTTATGGAAATATGGTGCTCAAAGATTGACCTAAATTTCACAAATCACAATAGATCTCAGAAAAATGAGAGATTTTATTGAAGAGACACCTGTTCTTATGAAACAAATCCTTTGGTTTTGAAAACTACTCTTCTAGATGATCAAAATCTATCTCCCAAGAAGGTGACTAAAACAAGAAAATCCAGATTTCCAAATCTAGTCATATTCCTACATTTTAGGATTTGATCTCTAGAATATTTCTATTGATAAAATGAAGTTCCACATGCACTAATGGATGATATTTGATAATATATATGATTATTCATCATCATCTTCTCCTTAATAAACTCAACCAAGTCGAATTTGACCTTTTGACCAAAATAATACATTTTGGAAAATTTCTAAAAATGATGCCTCATCTTGTGCAGAATTTTTTACTACCTTCCCAAGATCTAAATGAAGATATTAAAGTACCATTGGAAATCTTAGGATTTTTAGTTGTCAATTGACTATTTGAGCGTGTAAAACAGACTCTCCACGGCTCAGAAAATTGATTTTTCCGAAGGTAGTTTATTAGCTGAAAAACCTGCACTTTCACCGGCTCACTACACTGTGAAAACAATCATTTAGCCAGTGAAAAGGGAGACTTTCACTGGCTTACTACACTGTGGAAAATTCATTTAGCCGGTGAAAGATAAAATTTT
>JZKD02S0188163.1:200801-239638 GCA_000966675.3 Picea glauca | reverse complement strand
TAATTAAAAAAGTAAAAACATCTCAATGTTTCTTATATTTTAAAATATGACTTAAAAGTTTAAAAATTACTACATACAAATTTCTATAAAATTATACTAAAAGATTAAAAAATATAAAAAAATGTAAAATTATTGAAATTGAAAGATTAAAAAAATATTAATAAATGTAAAATTATTGAAATTAAAAAGTTAAAAAAATATTAAGAAATGTAAAATTATTGAAATTTTAATAAATGTAAAAAAATTGACATTTAAAATTTAAATTTTTACCTCATTTGAAAAAACAATACAATATTAGATTTTAACATATATTATAATACAATATTACATTATATTGCATTACATTATATTAGTTTTTTTGTGGTTTTGTCTTTTCTCATTAATTTAAGGTTTCGAAATAGGTGAAGGCTGCAATAACACTATGTTATTGACCAATGAAAACTTAAAAAAAATACTATTTTTGTTTTTAAAAAAAATGATTTTTTTTAATTGTTATGTTGAACATTTAAATTGATATAAAATTTTCAAGTCAACACAAAACTAATATGAAAGTCAATGCTAACTCATTGCTATATACTACCTTCGACAGTACAATAATAATATATGCACGTTTGCATGAAATAAGCTTTGTGATGATAGAACATATGCATACATATCAAATGAAGGGTTTTCAATACATAAATGATAACACAAGGACACATTAAAAAATAATTTAAATATTATTAAAAATGAGTTGTGATTAAATTATAAATTGAGTATTTTTTTTTAAATAAGATTTAATAGCTATCATTATCATTTTATTATATTATTTTGTGATATTTTATTTCTTTTACTAATTTATTATATTATTTTTCATTATCTCATATATAATTATTTTCATATCTTTTCACATATATAATTATTTTCATATTTTAAAAATTAATTTAACTTAAAATATAATTTAGTACTCACATGGCACTCTTGAGACCCTTCTAACACCAATGATCAATACTTTAGATTCACATTAAGCTACTTTTTATTTAAACTTTGTATCCGTATATCAATGACAGAGCACCTACACCACTAGAACGACAAGTTAGCTATCCACCTTAGATATCCACTAACTTAGCTATGCTTCTCTTAGTGCTTTCTATTTTACTACTTGAATTACATATCTTGGTTTGGTCAAATTTTCCACAATTTCTAAGTTAATTCCTTGTCATCAATCCTATGTGAGGCCATAGCATTGTTATCAATGTAATCTAAGCTATTGGACTTGATTATGGACCATTTTAACAATATAGAATAGAATCCCGGAATCCTCTTAAGAGTTAACTTTTAAGCCAAAAGCTCTAAAAGGATCTAGGTAAAAGTTGTTTAACCTATATATATATATAAAAGGATTTAGTTTAAAATTGTTTAACTCTATATATAAATAATAAGAAAGAATGAAAATCACATTTTTCTAAGTCCATAAAATATCATATAATAAATGAGTGAAAGTATATCCTTAACTATGATATAAATTATATAAAAGGATCTAGTTTAAAGTTGTTTAACTCTATATATAAATAAGAAAGAATGAAAATCACATTTTTCTAAGTCCATAAAATATCATATAATAAATGAGTGAAAGTATATCCTTAACTATGATATAAACTATCATTGACTAATATCTCTAATATATGTAGATTATATGTGATCTATGACACTAACTTTATATCAAAACTAAAAATTACATTGTCAATAATTTAATGAACTAAAGAGTTTTCGTTTTCTTGGTTTTTTTGAATTTTCTAAAAAAATATTAAACTAAAAAGTTCTCAATGGTTTTATTGAATTGTCTAAAAGAAAATAGGTTGTAGATAACTCATATACTAAACTAACAATTATAAAAAAACAACAACACAAATTTGATAAAGATAAAATCAATGGTTCTATCTCTTAGTTCTTGTAGCACCAGAGTACTTTTTGCGAAGGATTGGCCCTCTTTAGACAAGGGGTTAGCTTCTATATTGTGTTCCCTACATATATGAGTACAAGGGATATGCTCAAATGTTCTTGTCATCTCCCGGACTTGATTTGTAATAGGTCTGAGATATACATTTATAATATATGAGGAACTAATCATCTAGTTGATTATCAGAGAAGAACCTCCATAAATATGGATTTTCTTCACCTCCATTTCAATAGCTCAATAGCTCTTTTAATCAATATGCTCAACACCATGAGTTCTATATAATTATTTGAGCTTGCCCCTAAACATGCTTTAAAATTTAGACTTTGAGATGAGAAATAATGAGTATACCTCCTGCATTACTCAAACCAAGAGATCCTTAATAAGCTCCATCAAAACATCCCCATGTAATAGGTCTAGCAATCACCATCTCACCAATTTGATGTCGGACATCCTATTTTATTAGCATTTTGTAGTAATTAATCATAGATTTGATTTGAGTGAAAACATGGAATGTGGGGACATATTTATCCTCAAATACCTATGCATTAAAAACCATTAGTTTCCATAGAATACTAAACATGGAAAGGCTCTATATTCTTTAAGCTCCAATTTTTCAAAACACAACCTCAAACACTCATTTTTGGTCTCACCTCTCCAAACATTTTTCACTCCAAATAACTATTTGATATCTTTCCATAATTTCTTGGCATAAGGACAATACCAAGTGAGAAAAATTCTCTTACTCCTTTCTATAAAGTAAGCAAATACTTGGGCCAAAAGTGTTCAAACACATCTCCTGCATATTATCCTAGTTTAGCACTTTATCCTTAATAGACAAAGATAAAAATATATATGTTTTGGGAGGCCTTTTAGTTTCCATATCTTCTTAAAATACTAGGATGGATCTTGATGACTATATTCAAACAAATATCTATAACCCAACCTTATTGAATACACCACTAAAAAAATTATTTTTATCCCACACCAAAGAGTCGACCTCTTCTTTCAATCTTATGTACCCTCTTTTCATACATGTAATATAAGAATTCCATTGGTTTTCCTACTCACCATCTAATCCCAATTCCTATGCACGAATCCAACCTTGTTGCCAAAAAAATGGTAGTGTATGTATCCCCACACGATTGAGGGTAAAAATTCCTCTATCTTGTAGGGTGAGGGGCATAATAAGATCATGCTGACATGGGAAAAGCCTATCATTGACTACACAGTTTTGCCAGGAAAAGGCCCAATTAGACCTTTATTCTTTTGGAATGGAAAACCTTGTGGATTCTAGCTTGATTACATTATTTGGTTTTATGAACTAAATTATATAGTTTCTACAACTATACGAGCCTAAGTTTCCCTATCTTAAAAAAATCCTAATTGGGAAATAGAGAATGATCAACAAATGTGGAATTAAATGAAATAAATGAAAATAATACATGTAAAATAATTTATTGAATCATAATTTGTATAAATTTTAGATAACTTAATGTAAATAGAGGTAAACCTACCATTAAACAAAAATTAGTAATTCCACATCCATTTGTTAGCATCATTAATAAGTGAAATTAATACGAGATAAAAAAAAAAAAACATGAGAAAAGTCTACAACTATAATATAAAATCCTACAATGCCTCTAGAAATAATGACAACAAAGAATGGTCTTGGCGAAAGACCACCAAAATCGATTGAAAAAATATGGCTCACAAGCTTCTTAATCAATAAGAAAATAGCTACATTGCCAAATAAAAATCCCTTTGTGTTTAACTATGAGCATATTTATACAAAAATAAAAGGGACTAAGTCAAATTGCTTCAACTTCCCGACTCTTCATATTCTCTACTTAACTTTTAAAAGTGAGATCCTTTTCTTTTACACATTTCTTCACATAATCTTTCCAAGCTTTGAAATTCTTTTGGATATTATTATCTTGTCAAAAGTTGTGTTGTTTTACTAGAGCTTTAAATAATGCATTGTTTCACTCCACCTTCTCTACACTTTTCTCTAACTTTGGAAAAAATGACCTTATTAATGTTACATCCCTGGTTGGATATTCTATATAATCATTCTTGTGTTTTTTATTCACATGAGGGTTAGAGCAAATGTGTAACATCCCGCTCTTGCGCACACTGAGCAAACTTATTCTTTGAAGACACTTGCTCACAAGTGATTTGGATTATTATACTATTAAACATTTGATTTGGATTATGAGGCATTATGGGTTGATGACATGTTGTTTTGCTGCCTTGACATAGATAGGTGCTATTGACTCAATTTTACTGAGTGCAGGATTTTGGACCTTGAGGATGCAGAGACATCGATGGAACCCCTTAGACTCCGGATCGAGTTGGGGAGTGAACTATTGGGGTTTTATTGTTTTATATGTGATATTAGTGCATATGATTAGATGATATGATTATGGATATATTTCTGAGATGATTCATTGATGATGCAGGTTGACGATAGCTTGCCGACCAGACTCACATGTGGAGTAGACGGGTCAAGCAAGACTACCATAGATGTTGAGGGAGAGGTGTGGACAACAACCCCACCACAACCTACTAGCACTCCCGCCGTGGCTAGAGATGTAGGTTAATGATTATCTAGTTCGAGAGGACCTACGATGTCGTGAGGGAATACTGCGACAATCACTCATGATGATTCTAAGGGGCGCGCAATAAGGCATGGGCCTTATTCCTTAGAGGCCCTTAGTCTCCCACAAGATCACCTAGCGGAGTATTGACTCCAAGGGTTTTTGATGTCTACCAAGTCAGTCAAGAGGCAAGTGGCACCCTTGGAGCACGTGGTGTGTCCTGAAGGCCACGTCGCGCAAGAAAAATGCAAAGAGGTGAGTGGCACCCTTGGAGCACGTAGTGCATCCTGAAGGGCACGTCGCACAAGAGAAACGGAAAGATGTGAGCGTAACCCTTGGAGCACCTAGTGCGTCTTGAAGGGCATGTCGCATTGTTATTTAATAATTGGATAAACCTAGATGGATTTAGGACGAATAACGTGTTAAGGAAGATTTAAAACTTTTTCCCTAATAAAAAGTCGCCCAACCTAGGAAAATAAAGTCTAGGTCAAAATTATACTGGTGGTAAAATTTTATGTATGTATATAATAATAATAATAATAATAATAATAATAATAATAATAATAATCTTCATTAATATTGTGGTAAGAAGGGGTTAAGCAATTAAATTGATTTATAAAAATCTTTTGGGATAAAATTTAAAAAGGGGAAATAATTGTTTTACTATATTATGCCAATTAAAAATTTATTCATTAAAAAGAAAAAGGGAAAAGGGTAAGTTTTTGCACATGCCTTTTTGATTTTAAATAAAAAGGGGAAAGAGGGAAATCTAAAATAATTAGGAAACTAGGAAAAAGTGGGAAACATAAAAAGTAAGGGGAAACACAAGGAAAAAGAAGTTAGTCTAACTTAGTAAAGGATCTAGTATTTAAGAACTCTCTAATTTAAACTCAACTAGTAAATTAATAAGGGGGAAAGTTATTAAAACTTGTAAGGGGATATGGGGACACCTAGGAGTGATTCTAGGAGTGCCTTTAGGTGAGTGAGGGAAATAGGGGTAATTAATTAATTAATGAAATTAATTTATGGAGGGATGAAGGGGATGGGTGACACTTGTACGGGGAGGATTTTTATGAATTAATTTATTAAACATTAAATAAAATGGGATTTTTGGAAAGTAACGGACTTCAAAAATCTATATAATGGAGGGAGGAAAATGATGAGGATCTCTTATATTTTGCGTAACGTTACGCTGTAGAAATCTATACTTGACTAACTTAGCTTGTGGGAGTTGGGATACCCTGCTCGGTGAGGAGTGGTAGCTCGGCCTTGCGAGGCGAGTTGGGAGCTAGTTGATTCACTACATAGTGTGCGTGGCCCCTTTGCGGCTCAGGGGGCTAAGGGGGAAGAAGAGTACCCCTAGTGTTGGCTGGGAGGTATCGATGAAGTCTCATCTGTTGACAAGCGGGAGTTGCACGAAGTGCGTGGGACATCAACTCAGAGCGGGTGATTGGGCAACGATACGCTTCCTTTATTTTTGCATGGTAGATTGTTAGTATGACTTATGTTTTTTAGATTTGCATGTTTAATTGGGTAAGGAAATGATTGTCTTAGCATTCTAGTTGACGACTGAAAGTTTCCCATAGCCCTTAGCTCGATGATTGATTGACTCCCATGGCCTTCGATTTTCGACATGTCTTGACTGCTCTATGGTTTATTGATTTGTGATGATTGCAGTTGTTTTTTCCTTTCGTCCCTAGCTCATCAGTCCTCGCCTGAGCAGTCGTCTAGGAGCCTAATCTACGGTCATCGCTTCGACGTTAATAGACCTATGGATCTCAACACCCTTCTTTTCTATGCGTGGATGATGAGCGAAGGATGTTTCGACCAGTCGTCTACCCCTGTTGCTTGTTCCAGGTAGTGTGTAGTCTTGCACCTACATGCATTTAATTAACCCTACAATTTTTTATTAATGGCGAAGTTTTATTTAACTCTGCGATTTGTAACCTTATAACTGCTATGACTCCATACCTCTGTGATTCGTAACCATGACTTGTTGTGACATCTTTGCCTTGTTGTGATTGATTACCTCTGTGGTTGTTTTTTTTATCCCTTCCGCGGAGAACCGCTTATGACCATCTACCCCCTGCTATCTCTGCGACGATTGATCCTCGACTGAATGATTGGTATATGTGCCCTCTTGTGAATGAGTATTGTTGATTCTTTTCCAAATGATTGAATTGATTGCGCCCAGATTTGGAATTTGTCGTACTATTGAATTAAACATTTTTAGGCATCTAGAGTTGAATTCGTTTTATGGTTGGATAAACCACTTATGCATCCAGTTTTTATTTCATTACACTGCTGAATACAACCCTTTACCTACGTTTTAAAGTACAATGACCTTCGAATGAATCTCCTTGTTGACATACCTACGTTTTAATGTGGTAGGACAACGAATTTTAGAGAGATTTATAATGATTAATTACTGTATTTACATAGCGTTAATATGTTGATTAATATTATGGATATCCATATCTTGTTATATAACATTATATAATTATTGTTAGAGCAGCGAATTAATATCAACACAACGAATTTAACTACAGACAGTATTTATACAATGATTTATGCTATCGACAGGAAGAGCATTTTAATATACATAAATAGTGTTTTAATTGGGTTTGATGGTCTGCGATTGGAATGTAGACAATGATTTTTATTTGAGTTGATTATTTTTGTGTTGAAAGCGTTATCATCCTTTATTTTCAGTCAAATAACATTTATTATATCCATACAAAACATTATATATTGACAGCGAGCTTATTTAGCAGACTGGTTAATACAGAGCGAATTTGTATAATGGAAGGGCAACGATTGAAATGTTGTGTTTTGACTGTGCCAATCATGGCTTTCCTACTGCGCATTTGGTGRTGTATCTATGGTGCATCAGCTGGAGTTTTAAAGGCAACGTTTCCCTAGTTTTGAAGGGGCAATGGTTAATAATGCTAATTCCTAGCTAAAGGGCGAACATGATAACAGACCCGCCCGTGGCATGGATTTTTATTGCTTGTTTATTGCTGCTTAATAATTGTGGCTATTAAGGACGCCTTGGTACAGTAAGATCATAGAAAATATTTGCTTCAGAGATTTCATGGAGCATTCAAACATTTACAAATATATAAATTATAATGCCCAATAATTAATCATGCCCAGATATTTTTCTATCAACTTTATCGCCCAACAAATTTTCAAGGTTATATTGTTTAGGCATCATTACTTTATCAATTTTTTGAATTTAGAGGCTTCACTAACTCTTCAGTTAAAAACGCCCACTGATCTTAGGCTCGAGGTTCTTTCGGATAAGAATTGTCCCTTACCTACAAGGTTGAGACAAGATATAGGTCACTATGTTAACTTCACCTTGTGGCGTAGTTGGTTCGTTGAAAAGAAAGGACTTTGAAAACATTAAATTTTTCCATATTAATTATGGAGTTTTTCTAATGTAATCTAGGTTATGGAACTAAGGTGAGTTGTTGTTTTTATGTTAGGGAGAGAGATTAGAGGGTTGAAGGTGGAGGGATGTCCTTTTTCGAGCCTTGTGGGTTGTGACAAGCCAACTACTTTACGCAAATCTAGCTTAACACAAGTATCCAAGGCCACATGTCAACGGTGGTCAAGAAAACACCTGGGGATTCTTACAACAAAGTACTAAGACATTTCTCTTGATGGAATTTCTTCATTGTTGATTGAGTAATCTCTTGGTCGAGTTGGTTTATTGGTGTAATAGTTTACCAGCCTGCGCTAGTTTAATGGTTCAAGGCCTTATAAATTTTTGTCGAACAATTATTAGTTCAACAATTAAAGAGGTCTCTTCACCTTGAGCCTTATTTCGAGTTGGAAGGGGTGGTTGGTCTTCGTTGTTTCACCATCTAGGTTGCCTCGTAGGAAACACAAATCCTCCGGTCATTTGCACAATTTTATTTTGTGCGTTGTCATCTGTGTCTTATTGACCTGTGATTGGGGGCGTAGGTGTAGTCCTCTTGTCGGTTATTCGGCTCCTAGCGCATCTTATTTTTCTTGAGTCCCTGGTCCAGATAGGTTAGGTTGCACTAGGTTTATTGTCACGCCTATCCCCTAGGGATGGAATGATCCCTGATGGGGGGGATCATGGCACACCCTATCGGATAAAGGTAAATGATAGCTTGGGCGAAGCCTGTGCTTCCCGTTGTGGGTGTTGTTGATCTTGGTAAGCTTGTTGTTGCCTTTTGGGTTGTAACTCCTTCATGCGTGGGGTTGGCGTGCCTTATAGGTTCTAGTAACTGGCCATCGATGCCATTGTGTCGGGATTGTGGATGATGTCCTTATCTAGTAGGCATGGTCGTGTTGTGTATGTGTCGGGCGGGTAGTTCACTTCCCCCATGATTTATGCTTGTTCCACCCAATTGCTCCTTGTGCTAGTGCATGGAGTCATACTTGTCCATTTCTTGATCCGCGATCTTGTGCTCGTCGTCAGGTTGTGTGGTTCAAGTGTTGTCATCATTTCCTTCCTGCCTTAAAACTAAAAAAAATAAAAAAATATCGCACCTTCTACTCCGCTTGTAGTCGTAATGATGGGGTCATTACATATGGTATCAGAGCGGGTTCAACCCTATGACTATGGATCACCGTGATTTCCACTGCAGTAAACCCATTAGTATTAACCCTTATGTTAATCAAAAACCTTAACGTGTCCATGTGGTGATTGCATTTAGAGGACGCTTTAGAGGTTCGCAATGTGGTGTCGTGTAAGGATGTGTGATGCCTCCAAAAGTTCCCGCAACTTCAGAGTCGAAACCCCATGGGGAAGAACGAGTCCTTGGGCTGGATTCACTTGTTGTAAGGGATGATGATGGTCTGACAAGGCCCTTCCAGGTACTATCAAGGGGCCTTGACTCACCATTGGTACTAAGGTGAGGCCAGGGTACCTTTACCATGAGGGTCCACAACGCGCCCTAGCTAGTACCATTAGCATCCACCAAGAACTCGAGAGAGTTGAGTTCTCGAGTCCACGAGTGTCATGGATGGTTGTGCCGTCAAGGCACGGTTGTAGAGGAAGGCGTTGTGCTTCACACTTCACGATTACGACCTCCAACATGAAGGGCCACATGGTGGCCTTTCAACTGAAGGGGAGCATTCTTCTATGGCAGAAGATGCTCCTGCCACATTTGAACATGGACGTTAATGACGCGTCATGGGAACTGTGCAAGGAACGGTTCCAGGAGAGGTATCTTTCTGAGGAATGTTGGGAGTCAACTCAACAAGTTCGACACCTTATGACAAGGTATTCGCACGATGCGCGAGTACGAGGCCCATTTTGGAGCTGCTTCGGTATGCTTCGCACCAAATTACCGAGAAACTTAAGGTCAACAAGTTTGTGTTGGTCTTAGTGTTAAAATTCAACTTCTATTTCAAGTACTAGAATTAATGGACCGAAGAAGGTATGTTGGAAGGTGGGAAGCCACATTTCCAGTGTGACTGCCCAGTGAAGAGGACTAGAGCATCTGGATTAGTCAGACCCACTACCATGGGAGATTTGGGCAAGGCCCATCGGATTCATGTAGTGGTGAATAACCGGTAGGTAGAGAACCAGTCGAATGTGCTCGAGATGTCAGGTACCATCACTGACCAGACCCTTAGTATTTTGATAGATCCCGGTGCTACCAAGAGTTTCATTTCTGGTGCAACACTAAAAAGGATTAAGGTAAAGGAAGTCAAACAAGATGAGTTTAGCTTCGCAGGGATGGCTTCTGGAGCCAAACAAAAGGTTGGAGGAAAGGTTACAGGTTGTACCCTCAACCTGGGAGAGTTTGTCACCAAGGCCAACCTGTACGTCATGATCTTAGGATCTTATGACGTCGTGATCGGTATGGACTGGTTGGAATCGCATGAGGCGATACTCAATTGTAAGATGAAATAGTTGAGCTTGGTCGATGATGAGGGATAGAGATGCATGAGTGTAGTTCAGAACCAAGGAGTTTCCCTGAGGTTTGTCTCTTCCTTGTAGCTATGGAAGAGCATGTGCAAGGGATGTAAGCTTTATGTTATCCTTGCATTAAACGATAAGGGAGTAGCGAAAGGTCTAGAACACCTTCCTGTGCTGAGAGAGTTTGCGGACGTCTTCCTAGAGGAATTACCTGGGATGTCACTGGAGAGGGAATTGGATTTTACTATAGACCTAAAAGTGAGGACTAAACCGATAGAGAGAACTCCTTATCGGATGTCGACCCCAGAGTTACAGGAGTTGAGAATGCAACTAAAGGAATTGTTGGACCTCGGACTGATACGTCCAAGTGTGTCACTGTGGGGTGCGCCTGTTATTTTCATATGAAAGAAGGATGGTTCGTGGAGGCTCTGCATTGACTACTATCAATTGAAAAAGGCAACGATCAAGAATCAATATCTGTTTATGAGGATAGATGATCTATTTGATCAGATGAAGGGTGTGACAGTGTTCTCAAAGATTGATTTGCGATCAGGGTATAACCAGTTATGGATCAAGGAGGATGATGTCCCTAATACCACCTTTAAGATGAGTTTTGGACATTATGAGTTTATTGTTTTACCGTTTGGACTGACAAACGCCCCGGGGGTATTTATGAGTTTGATGAACGGGGTGTTCTGCAACTACTTGGACAAGTGCATCCAAGTATTCATTGACGATATTTTGATTTACTCTCGGACGATGGAGGAGCACGACGAGCACTTTCTCTTGGTACTACAGTTTCTACGAGAGCACAAATTGTATGGGAATTTGTCCAAATGCTTATTTTATCAATCAAAGATTCACTACTTAGGGAATTTCATATCCGGTGAAGGTATCGTCATAGATCTAGCAAAGGTCGAGGCTATTATGGAAATCCCTAAGCCAACGAATGTCCCGGAAGTACGTAGCTTCATGGGTTTAGCAGGATATTATCGACGGTTCGTCGAGGGATTTTCAAGGATAGAAAATCCGATCATGGAGTTGCAGAAGAAGAACGAGAAGTTTGTTTGGACCGATAAATACGTGAAAGATTTTAGGAGGCTCAAGGAGTTGTTGACAATGACACCGATACTAAAGGTCCCTGACATGGATGCGAACTTCTTGGTATTCAATGAAGCATCCTAGGAATTCTTAGGCGGAGTCTTGATGAAAGATGGTCGAGTGATCGTATACATCTCGAGGAAATTGAGAAGGCATGAGGAGAACTATGTGACGCATGATTTGGAGTTGTTAGCCATTTTATATTCCTTGAAGGTTTGGAGACTCTACCTTGTTGGACGAAAATTTTAACTAAAGACAGACCACTGTGGACTACAACACATCTTTACTCAAAGTGACCTGAATGCATGACAATGATGTTGGTTAGAATTTCTTAGCGAGTACGACTTAGAGATTACTTACATAAAAGGAATAGTGAACCGAGTGGCAGATGCATTAAGTCAGAGACCACACATATTTTCGGTATTGCCTCTTCAGACGAATATACGTGAAAATATTCTAACTTTACAACGTGACGATGAATGGTGCAAAGAGGTCGAGGGTTTTATTGGACAAAACACAATGATGTACCAAGATTTGAAGATTTATGTTTGATGATGATGGATTATTGAGGTTTAAAAATCGGATTTACGTACCACTGAACGACGAGTTGAGGAGTTTGATCCTAAACTAGGCTCATAGAGCAGTGTACATGGCTCACCCATGAGTCACGAAGATGAGGGTAGACCTTAAACCCTTATTCTTATGGAAGGGAATGAAGGAAGATATAGTCAACTATGTGGCCAGATGTCTAGAATGTCAGCAGGTAAAGGATTAACATAGACATCCAACAGGATTACTACAGCCACACACTATTCTGGAATCGAAATGGGAGGTTATTTTGATGGATTTTGTTGTTGGATTTCCACTGCGGCAAGGAGAAACGACTCGATTTTCATAGTAGTAGACACTCTGACGAAGAGTGCTTACTTTATTCCTGTGAATACGACATATCAGGCACCTGACATAGCTAGAGTTTTCATCAGTGAGATTGTGAGGTTGCATGGCGTGCCTAAGAGGATTATATCTGATCAAGGATCGGTGTTTACTGGACGATTTTAGACGAGTTTCCAAGAGGCCTTGGGAACCCAACTTAACTTTAGTACTATGTATCACCCGGAGACTGACAGGCAGACTGAACTGATGAACCAGACCTTGGAGGACATGTTTCACATGTACATGATGGACCAACAAAAGAGTTGGGAAGAATTCTTGCCACTGATAGAATTCTCTTATAACAATAGTTACCAAAGCACCATTAAGATGGCACCTTTCGAGTTTCTTTATGGGCGACCATGTCGAACGCATTTGAGTTGGGATTGGCTTCAGGATAGGGTCCCGGTGGGACCAAAAGTGATCCAAGAAATGGAAGATAAAATGCCAACAATAAGAAAAAGGATTAAAGAAGTGTAGGATTGATAGAAGAGTTATGTCGATGCACACTGTGTCGACTGTAGTTACGAGGTTGGTGATCGAGTCTTGTTGCGGGTTAAACTGCATAAGAGTTCAATCAAGTTTGGAAAGGGAGATAAACTCTCTCCTAGGTTCATGGGACCTTTCGATATCGTGGAAATAAAGGGGCATGTGGCCTATTGACCAACCTTGCCTAAATCCTTGAGGCGTATGCATGATGTTTTTCACGTATCTGTTTTGAGACATTATATTAGTGATCCTACACATGTTATTGACATGAGTTCCTTACAAGTATCGGATGAGGGGGCACTCACAGCTGAGCCGATCCGCATCTTGGATCATCACATTCGATAGCTATGACATCGAACAGTAGAGCAAGTCAAGGTCTAGTGGGACAACTATAGTCCACACTTGGCGACTTGGGAGGATGCATATGATATGTGCCAACAATTTCCATTTTTGTTTGATAGATATACTTATGATACTGTGATACACATTATTTCGACACTTATACTGTAAAGCTTTGGGATGAAGTTTAGACGAAGAGGGGTGTATGTAACATCCCGCTCTTGTGCACACTGAGGGAACCTATTCTTTGAGGACACTTACTCACAAGTAATCCATATTATTATACTATTAAACATTTGATTTGGATTATGAGGTGTTATGGGTTAATGACATGTCATTTTGTTGCCTTGACATAGACAGGTTATATTGTCTCGGTTTTACTGAGTGTGTAGGATTTTGGACCTCGAGGATGCAGAGGCATCGATGGAACCCCTTGGACTCTAGATCGAGTCAGGGAGTGAACTATTGGGGTTTGATTGTTTTATATGTGATATTAATGCATCTGATTAGATGATATGATTATGGATATATTTCTGACATGATTCATTGATGATGCAGGCTGACGATAGCTTGCCAACCAGACTCACATGTGGATTAGAGGGGTCAAGGAGGACTACCAGAGATGTTGAGGGAGAGGTGTGGGCAACATCCCTGCCAAAACCTACTAGCACTCCCATCGTGGCTCGAACTTGTTAGCGATAATTCTTGTCATGGGCTCGAGAGCATTCGGGTCTGCAAGTTGCATGAAATGCCCAAGCGTAGCACAGAAAAATATCATTTCTAGTTACCAATCAAGCAGGAAAGTAGTCTAATTTCAATGACAAGGATCAATTGACGAAACAGATCGACGGTTGATGGGTAATTGTAGTCATCCGAGTCACACCAAGTATAGCGTAGAAGTTTTCAAAGAGGAGAATGGTCAGAAGTCTCTGTGGAGAACTCGCGAAGTAGCAAGGGTCATTGATCGCGATTAGTTGATGCGTGGGTTCATTTCTTGAAACTCGGGGTTCATGAGTTCAGAGGGCGGGCCATATCCTTTGGTTGCGCGAGATCGCGAGTCGCGAGAATTGTGGAAAGGAAAAGAGCCATCACCTCTCGGGATTTCACTAAGGGAGAGTGCCAAGGTTCGACACTCCAACTCGCAAGGTCGCGAGTTGCGAGAGGTGACAACACTTAATCCTTAGCCGATGGTTACGTGTGGAAGGCACTGGTAGTAAAAAGAGCTACACAGTATTGCTGACAAGATCTCAGTTGTCCATCCAGAAGGACACGTGGTGCACGATTAGGCTCCATCGCCTCCTCGCCCCTCGCAACTTTGAAAATCAAGGACCAGTCTCCTCCCAGCCGCGAGATGCCAAGTGTCGAGGGAATCCAGGACCTGGGCCCACGGAGGTGTCAGGTGAGTTCAAGGCCATCAAATCTCAGAGAGACACGTAGTGCCAAATTAGGCCTTCTCGGTATATCGCTCATTGCAAATTCAATCAGCAAAGATTAAATCTTTCCATTCGTGAATGCCGAAAGCGCTTTGGGAATAAGCACGGGGTCACAGCCCATAGTCACTTGGGAAGGAAAGGAACTGTTCTAAAAGGGTCTAGAGGCGCCAAGTCCAGTCACCGAAAGGATCATCTCGATCTCCAGGTACCATCTGATACGATCCCACTCCCAGCCTTCGCTTGGAGTAAATAAAGGTGAGAAGGGGTGGGTGAAACCTCTCATCATGCCTTAAGTATAAGGTATGGAAGGTCTGGCAAGAGGTTCGCTCGAGAGGGTCCTGTGTACCCAGTTCTTCAAAGATGCCATGCCAAAGTCTTCAACTTGACAGAGAAGTCTGCACACGTTAGCCCAACACTTAATGGCTCAGCTACCCTCCTTACAAGAGCCATGCGTAGTTAAGGTGGCGCTTGAAGAAGGATTTGAGTATGAGTTTGACTGAAAAGACACCGAGCCTTGGATGATTGGGTGCACCTCTACGAGGTGAATTTTCCTGAGTATATAGACTCATTTTTTGTATTTTGTAAGTATCGATGGTTGAGCAGAGCTCCTGGTTGTAAAGTTTTAATGAAGCACTGTTACTCTGGTTATGTATAGACTTTTGAGACTTCTTGCCTTATGGATGCTAGTTTCTTTTACGTCTTTGTTATACTGTGTTAGAACAGCTCGGAATTGGAGGATCTAGTCGAGTTGTAGCTGTTATAGGATGATGTTGTAATGGATCACTGTGATAGTTACATTGTCTCTGATTAGTCCTTGTGATTTTTCTTAACGCTGAGTGACTTGGAATTGGAGGATCCAGTCAAGTCCCCCCTTCAGTTTCTTGAGACCCTGAACCAAGAGGATCTTGCAATTAGAGTCTTTCCTCTGCAAACCGTCGAAAGCCTGTTTCCTAAAGTTGTTTTTTCACCTTTCTTATTAAGTCTTCCACCTGCTCATCTTTTAATCAACCCACTGGCTAAAGTTAGATCAAGACCTCCTTTGTCCCATACATTCTAGACCTAGTCCCTGAGTTAGAGTGATATCTCCTCAAGCCTTTATCCCATTTGATCATCCCTTTATAAATGAATCGTGACATTAAATTGATGGGTGTCGGGCTCTGTTCCTGCAAGAAATCCAAGAGTGACTTTCGACGCTAACATTTTTGGCACCGTTGCTGGGGACAAAGTTGAAGATTTTCCCTGGGCAAAACGACATTGAGCCTCTGATTTTGAAGGTACATCAGACATCAGAGCCCTTAAATATTTCTACTGTGCACCTGGCGACTCCACTGTGGTGACTCCATTGTTTCCACATCATTGTTTTAGCTGTGACTACTGTTAGCACACCTGAAATCTGACCCTAAGGAGCTTTCTCGAGAAGGTTTTAGTAGCTTCTTTCTCAGTCTGAGAAGCTTCCTGGGGTAACGACGACGTTAAGATCTGACCTTTGAAGGTGAACAAGGACTAGGCATATTTGAAGCTGCGCATCTTTCACCTGGCGACTCCATGATTCAAGGATCGATTGGTGACTCCACTGGTTCGATATGGAGAAAATTCTGGCTCAAAGGTTTGCTTTCTGTGACTTTTCTCAGATAGTTGGTTTTCCTAATGCACTTCCTGATAGAGACCAATGGGAAGATTTCCTCCCGGAATTTCATGCATCAGATTGGGAAGAACTAGCTGAGCATTTACTAGACTTCCATGAGGCTATCCACCGACACAATTTCATGCATGAGGATGTCTAGATTAATCTCTTCAGGTATTCATTGAAGAGAGCTACTCTTGAATGGTGTCGGTCTCTTCCCGCCGCAAGCATCCGCTCTTTAGCAGGTTTTCATACAGCTTTCAATTCATTTTTTAAAGACTACTATCCAGCTGTTCGATTGTTTAAAAACTGTTGTGAAGAGTTTTCTTCGCTTCATGAAGCCTCTGTTGGCCCTGAAGACCATGTCCATGATGAAGCCCTTACTGTGGAAGAAAGCATCTGCTGTGAAAAAATTGAGGTGTTGAATGATATGAGTGGTGTTAGCTCGAGGATGGAAGCATCTGACATCATATGGAATGCGTATGTTCTTTTATATGTTCATGAAGATCAACACACCTCTTGTGGAGATTATGAGTTTGTAGAGCAGATGTGGTCCATGGTAGATGGCTCACCTAAATGTCGGGTTGAAGCAAACATTCCTAGCAACCCTGTTTTTGAGGATGGAGACCTTCCCGTTTGTAAAGAAGAGATTATTATGGAAGAGGTCTCCTCTCTTTTTCTCTAAGGAGTTTCTCAGAATATATTTTTACCTGGGAAGAAGATTATGTATGAGCAACCAGAAGCAGCGGGTCCCACTGTCCCTGAAGCGAATATTTTTGACGGGATCACCATTCTGAAGGAGGATCATAAAGATAAGGGTCAACCCCTTTTTGATGAATATTATAGTGATGATGAGCTGCAAGCTTATCCTACATTTGATCACTATAAACATATTGAAGAGCCAGTCAACAAGCAGAATCACCCCATGGTCCCTATTTATGATGACTATGAATCAGACTTGGAGGAGATCCAACAAGAAGAGGAAAAAGAACTAGAGGGGCAGTCTGCCCTTCATTTAGAGCCAGTCAGTGAGCAACCATCACCTGAGATCAATGGGCCTATTTCAATTATTCACCTGCCTGTGCTTATTAGAGATATTCGGCCGCAAGTGAACAACTGTGTAGCAGAAGAGGTGGTTTGTCGCCAATTTCCTGGAGTTGGCCACTCATTTGATGACCCTGTTAGCGAATACATGGAGTGGAATTTCCCTTATGATTTGGAGACGCCCTACTTCATCTCAACTCCAGCCTGTAAGGAGGAGTTGAAGAGTGTAACCATCCTGCTGTCACGGTTACACCATCTGCTGGTGATCATCGACAGAAGGAAGGAGCTTCTATCCAGGAAGCTGCTTGAATGGTTATGGTGGAAGTTTTCTTTAACCTAGCCCATGTAAAATATTTTATTAGCATTAGGACTGTATATAAATAAGCTCCTTTGAGCACGTAGCTTTATTTTGTTGCTTTTATTTTTTTCGGCTTGTATTTTCAATAGCGGGATGTTTTGAGCATGACTCCATAGCCCAACAGCAAGGCACTGAAGCTGCGGAGGAGTTCTTAGAGCATCACAGGGATGAATCTATCCCCCATGGAGCCTAATGTTAGCGATAATTCTTGTCATGGGCTTGAGAGCATTCGGGTCTGCAAGTTGCATGAAACGCCCAAGCGTAGCACAGAAAAATCTCATTTCTGATTACCAATCAAACATACAAGTAGTCTGATTTCAATGACAAGGATCAATTGACAAACAGATCGATGGTCGATGGGTAATTGCAGTCATCTGAGTCACGCCAAGTATAGCGTATAATTTTTCAAAGAGGAGAACGGTCAGAAGTCTCCGTCGAGAACTCGCGAAGTAGCAAGGGTTGTTGATCGTGATCAGTTGATGCGTGGGTTCATTTCTTGAAACTCGGGGTTCGTGAGTTCGGAGGGTGGACCATATCCTTTGGTTGCGTGAGATCGCGAGTCGAGAGAATTGTGGAAAGGAAAAGAGCCATCGCCTCTCGGGATTTCTCTAAGGGAGAGTGCCAAGGTTTGACACTCCAACTTGCGAGGTCGCGAGTTGCGAGAAGTGCCAGCACTTAAGCCTTAGCCGACGGTTACGTGTGGAAGGCACCGGCAGTAAAAAGAGCTACACAGTATTGCCGAGAATATCTCAGCCGTCCATCCAGAAGGACACGTGGTGCGCGATTAGGCTCCATCGCCTCCTCGCCCCTCGCAACTTTGAAGATCGAGGACTAGCCTCCTCCCAGCTGCGAGACGCGAAGTGCCGAGGGAATCTAGGGCTTGGGCCCACAGTATTTCCGAGAGGATCTCAACCATCCATCCAGAGGGACACATGGTGCGCGATTAGGCTCCTCTCCTCCTCGCCCCTCGCAACTTTGAAGATCGAGGACCAGCCTCCTCCCAGCCACAAGACGTGAAGTGCCAAGGGAATCCAAGGCTTGGGCCCATAGTATTGCCGAGAAGATCTCAGCCATCCATCCAGAGGGACACGTGGTGCGCGATTAAGATCCTCACCTCCTCGTCCCTCGCAACTTTGAAAATCAAGGACCARKCTCCTCTCAGCCGTGAGACGCGAAGTTCCAAGGGCATCCAGGACTCGGGCCCACGGAGGTGTTGGGTGAGTTCAAGGACATCAAATATCAGAGAGACATGTGGTGCCATATTAGGCCTTCTCGACATATCGCTCATCGCAACTTCAATCAGCAAGGATTAACTCTTTCCATTCGTGAATGCCGAAAGCGCTTTGGGAATAAGCACAGGGTCACAGCCCATAGTCACTTGGGAAGGAAAGGAACTGTGCTAAAAGGGTCTAGAGGCGCCGAGTCCAATCCTCGAAAGGATCGTCTYGATCTCCAGGTACCATTCGATACGATCCCGCTCCCGGCCTTTGCTTGGAGTAAATAAAGGCGAGAAGGGGTGGGTGAAACCTCTCATCATGCATTAAGTATAAGGTATGCAAGGTCTGGCAAGCGGTCCGCTCGAGAGGGTCCTGTGTACCCAGTTCTTCAAAGACACCATGCCAAAGTCTTCAACTCGACAGAGAAGTSTGCGCACGTTAGCCCAACACTTAATGGCTCAGCTACCCTCCTTACARGAGCCATGCACAGTTAAGGTGGTGCTTGAAGAAGGATTTGAGTATGARTTTGACTGAAAAGACACYGAGCCTCGGATGACTGGGTGCGCCTCTATGAGGTGAATTTTCCTGAGTATATAGACTCAGTTGTTGTATTTTGTAAGTATCGATGGTTGAGCAGAGCTCCCGGTTGTAAATTTCTAATGAAGCACTGTTACTCTGGTTATGTATAGACTTTTGAGACTTCTTGCCTTATGAATGCCAGTTTCTTTTACGTCTTTGTTATACTATGTTAGAACAGCTCGGAATTGGAGGATCTAGTCGAGTTGTAGCTGTTATAGGATGATGTTGTAATGGATCACTGTAATAGTTACGTTGTCTTTGATCAGTCCTTGTGATTTTTCTTAACACTGAGTGACTTGGAATTGGAGGATCCAATCAAGTCCCCCCTTCAGTTTCTTGAGACCCTGAACCAAGAGGATCTTGCATTCAGAGTCTTTCCTCTGCAAACCGCTGGAAGCCTGTTGCCTAAAGTTGTTTTTTCATCTTTCTTATTAAGTCTTCCACCTACTCATCTTTTAATCAACCCACTGGCTGAAGTTAGATCAAGACCTCCTTTGTCCCATACATGATAGACCCAGTCCCTGAGTTAGAGTGATATCTCCTCGAGCCTTTATCTCCATTTGATAATCCCTTTATAAACGAATCGTGACATTAAACTGATGGGTGTCGGGCTCTGCTCCTACAAGCAATCCAGGAGTGACTTTCGACGCTAACAGAACTGTAGGTTAACGATTACCTAGTTCGAGAGGACCCATGATGTCATGATGTAGACTGCGACAGTCGCTCATGATGATTCTAGGGGGTGCGCAATAAGGCAGGGGCCTTATTCCTTAGAGACTCTTAGTCTCCCAAAAGATCACCTGGTGGAGTATTGACTCCAAGGGTTTTTGATGTCTACCAAGTCAGTCAAGAGGTGAGTGGAACCCTTGGAGCACATGGTGAGTCTTGAAGGCCACGTTGCGTAAGAAAAATTTAAAGAGGCGAGTGGCACCCTTGGAGCATGTAGTGCGTCCTGAAGGCCACGTCGTGCAAGAGAAACAAAAAGAGTCGAGTGACACCCTTGGAGCACCTAGTGCATCATAAAGGGCACGTCACGTTGTTATTTAATAATTGGATAAACCTAGATGGCTTTAGGACGAATAACGTGTTAAGGAAGATTTAAAACTTTTTCCCTAATAAAATGTCTCCCAGCCTAGGAAAATAAAGTTTAGGTCAAAATTATACTCGTGGTATATATATATATATATATAAAACTAAAATATATAATAATGATAATCTTCATTAATCTCGTGACAAGAAGGGGGTAAGCAATTAAATTGATTTTTAAAAATCTTTTGGGATAAAATTTAAAAAGGGGAAATAATTGTTTTACTATATTATGCTAATTAAAAATTTATTCATTAAAAAGAAAAAGGGAAAAAGGGTAAGTTTCTGCACATGCCTTTTTGAGTTTAAATAAAAAGGAGAAAGAGGGAAATCTAAAATAATTAGGAAACTAGGAAAAAGAGGGAAACATAAAAAGTAAGGGGAAACACAAGGAAAAAGAAGATAGTATAACTTAGTAAGGTATCTAGCATTTAAGAACTTTCTAATTTAAATTCAACTAGTAAATTAATAAGGGGAAAAGTCATTAAAACTTGTAAGGGAATATGGGGACACCTAGGAGCGATTCTAGGAATGCCTTTAGGTGAGTGAGGGAAATAGGGGTAATTAATTAATTAATGAAATTAATTTATGGAGGAATGAAGGGGATGGGTGACACTTGTATGGGGAGGATTTTTATGAATTAATTTATTAAACATTAAATAAAATGGGATTTTGGGAAAGTAATGGACTTCGAAACTCTATATAATGGAGGGAGGAAAATGATGAGGGTCTCTTCTATTTTGCATAACATTACACTGCATAAATATATACTTGATTGAATTAGCTTGTGGGAGTTGGGATACCCAGCTCGGTGAGGAGTGGTAGCTCGGCCTTGCAAGGCGAGTTGGGAGCTAGATGATTCTTTGGATAGTGTGTGTGGCCCCTTTGTGGCTTGGAGGGATAAGGGGGAAGAAGAGTACCCCTAGTGTTGGTTGGGAGGTACCGATGAAGTCTCATCGGTCGGTAAGTGGGAGTTGCATGAAGCACGCAGGACATCAACTCAGAGCGGGCGATTGGGCAATGATACACTTCCTTTATTTCTGCATGGTAGATTGTTAGTATGACTTATGTTTTTATATCTACATGTTTAATTGGGTAAGGAAATAATTTCCTTAGCATTCTAGTTGATGACTAAAATTTTCCCATAGCCCTTAGCTCAATGATTTATTGACTCCCATGGCCTTCGATTCTCGACATGTCTTGACCGCCCTATGGTTTATTGATTTGTGAAGATTTCGGTTTGTTTTTCCTTTCGTCTCTATCTCATCAATCCTCACCTGAGCAGTCGGCCAGGGGCCTGATCTACGATCATCGCTTCAGCGTTAATAGACCTATGGATATCAATGCCCTACTTTTCTGTGCGTGGATGATGATCGGAGGATGTTCCAACCAGTCGTCTACCCATGTTGCTTGTTCCAGGTGGTGTGTAGCCTTGCTCCTAGATGCGTTTAATTAACCCTACAATTTTTTATTAATGGAGAAGTTTTATTTAACTCTGCAATTTGTAAACTTATAACTGTTGTGACTCCATACCTCTGTGATTCGTAACCATGACTTGCTATGACACCTTTGCCTTGTTCTAATTGATTACCTCTGTGGTTGTTTTTTTTTCCCTTCTGCAGCGAATCGTTTATGACCATCTACCCCCTACTATCTCTACGATGATTGATCCTCGGCTGAATGATTGGTATATGTGCCCTCTTTTGAATGAGTATTGTTGATTCTTTGCCAAATGATTGAATTGATTGCGCCTAGATTTGGAATTTGTCGTACTGTTGAATTAAACATTTTTAGGCATCTAGAGTTGAATTTGTTTTATGGTTGGATAAACCACTTATGCATCTAGTTTTTATTTCGTTACACTGCTGAATACAACCCTTTACCTGCATTTTAAAGTACCACGACCTTCTAGCGAATCTCCTTGTTGACATACCCGTGTTTAAATGTGGTAGGACATCAAATTTTAGAGAGATTTATAATGATTAATTACTGTATTTACACATCGTTAATATGTTGATTAATATTATGGATAGCCATATCTTGTTATATAACATTATATAATTCTTGTTAGACCAACAAATTAATATCAACATAGCGAATTTAAATACAGTCAATATTTATGCAACGATTTATGCTATCGACAACAAGAGACTTTAATATATAGAAATAACATTTTAATTGGGTTTGATGGTCTACGATTGGAATGTAGACAACGATTTTTATGAGTTGATTATTGTTGTGTTGACAACGTTATCATCCTTTATTTTTAGTCAAACAACATTTATTATATCGATACACAACATTATATATTGGCAGCAAGATTATTTAGCAAACCGGTTAATACAAAGCGGATTTGTATAATGGAAGGGCAACGATTGAAATGTTTTGTTTTGACTGTGCCAATCATGGCGTTCCTACTGCGCATTTGGTGGTGTATCTATGGTGCATCATTTGGAGTTTTAAAGGCAGTGTTTCCCTTGTTTTGAAGGGGAAGCGGTTAATAATGCTAATTCCTGGCTAGAGGGAGGACATGATAACAGACCCGCCTGTGGCAACGATTTTTTTTTCTTGCTTATTGCTGCTTAATAGTTGTGGCTATTAAGGATGCCTTGGTACAGTAAGATCGTACCAACTCTTTGCTTAGATTTTGTGGGGCATTCAAACATTTACGACTATATAAATTATAATACCCAATAATTAATCATGCCCGAAATTGTTTCTATCATCTTTATCGACCAACTAATTTTTAGGGTTATATTGTTTAGGCATCATTACTTTATCATTTTTTTGAATTTAGAGGCTGCACTAACTCTTCAGTTAAAAACGCCCACTGATCTTAGGCTCAGGGTTCTTTTGGATAAGAATTGTCCCTTACCTACAAGGCTTGGACGGGATATAGGTCACTATGTTAACTTCACCTTGTGGCGTAACTGGTTCGTTGAAAAGAAAGGACTTTGAAAACATTAAATTTTTCCATATTAGTTATGGAGTTTTTCTAATGTAATTTAGGTTATGGAACTAAGGTAAGGAGTTGTTGTTTTTCTGTTAGGGAGAGAGATTAGAGGGTTGAAGGTGGAGGGTTGTACTTTTTCGAGCCTTGTGGGTTGTGACAAGCGAGCTAATTTACGCAAGTCTATCTTAACACAAGTATCCAAGGCCACATGTCAACGATGGTCAAGAAAACACCTGGGGATTCTTACAACAAAGTACTAAGACATTTCTCTTGAGAGAATTTCTTCATTGTTGATTGAGTAATCTCTTGGTCGATTTGGTTTATTGGTGTAATAGTTTACTAGCCTGTGCCAGTTTAATGGTTGAAGGCCTTATAAAGTTTTGTCGAACGATTATTAGTTCAAAAATTAAAGAGGTATCTTCGCCTTGAGCCTTATGTCGAGCTGGAAGGGGTGGTTGGTCTTCGCCATTTCACCATCCAGATTGCCTCATAGGAAACACAAATCCTCCAGTCATTTGCACAATTTTATTTCATGCGTTTTCATCTGTCTTGGGGGCATAGGTGTAGTCCTCTTGTCGGTTATTCGGCTCCTACCGTGTCGGATTTTTCTTGAGCCCTTGGTCCAGATAGGTTAGGTTGTTCCAGGGTTATTGTCATGCTTATCATCTGGGGATGACATGATCTCTGATGGGGGGGATCGTGGAGTGCCCTATCGGATAGAGGCGAACAATAGCTTGGGCGGAGCTTGTGCTTCCCGTTGTGGGTGTTGTTGATCTTGGTAAGATCGTTGTTTCCTTTTGGATTGTAACGCCTTCATGCGTGGGGTTGGCATGCCTTATAGGTTCTAGTAAATGGTCATTCAGGCCGTTGTGTCGGGATTGTGGATGATTTCCTTATCTAGTAGGCATGGTTGTGTTGTGTATGTGTCGGGCGGGTAGTTTGCTTCCCCCATGATTTACGCTTGTTCCGCTCAATTGCTCCTTATGCTAGTGCATGGAGTCGTAGTTGTCCATTGCCTGATATGCGAGCTCGTGTTCATCGTCAGGTTGTGTGGTTCAACTTTTGTCATCATTGCCTTCATGCCTTAAAACTTAAAAAAAAAATAAAAAAAATCTCGCACGTTATGCTCTGCTTGTAGTCGTAACAATGGGGTCATTACAGAATGACATGTTTCTCTTATTGAATTACATCTTCTAAAGCTTGTGTAACCTCCTCCTAACGATTAAAGTTGTCACTTGGCCCAAAGATTGGAAGGTTACATTTATCTATAAGTCTTTATATCACTCATCATAATTTCTCAGAATCCCCAAACTCTACTTGAATGTTCCCCCATGTTTTATGAAAATAATCCTTTTATTATTGGAGGCCAATGTCAATTTGTTAATATTTCATTTAGATAAGAAATTTTAGGAGGAGTTTCACCAAGATCAGCTTCCCATTTATTTATAGAATCAAATTGAAATTGCACTTTCTCTCTTTTTTCTTTTAGACTCATGCATTTGATTGTAAAAAGATAATACATATTAACATTATCCCTAAAAATATTGAGCTTATTTCTAGAAATATCTCTATGATGAGATTAACTCATCTTGGATCATAAGTGCATATTTGATAAATTTTTTGATATTGTGTTTGATTTCCATATAGTAGTTCACTTGATTCTATATGAGTTCCACATGTTCCTTGTAGTCTTCCACATCTTTGACCATATCTCTAACTTTGGAGACATGAGATTTAGAAAAAGTTAGTCCATTAAAATCCACTACTACTAGAACAATTTCTTTAGGATCCACATACTAGTTCCTGTAGTGACTATCACGTCCCAATAAACAATAAGTTTTCCCTTGTTTTGTATATGCCTCACTATCTACTTATTATTTCTATTGAAATAAAACATCTTAAAATTTGCAACATCATTAGTAGGCATGGGATTGGCATGTCTCCTCTTGTGATCAGTCTAGATGAAGACATCGTAGAAAATATTTTAAGGGTATGCATTTATTCCATTGGTCCTCCCCCTATTGTGTCAGTGTCCCATTTGTTATCTTCCTCTTTCTTTATTTGTTCTTCTTCAATCCTCTTTCTTTTGGGCTCAACTTTTTCTTCAACCTTCTTTCTCTTTTCTTCTTCTACTACTAGTCTTATTGATTCTTGTTCAATTGATTTTTATTTTTTTCTACCTCGACTTGTCTTTGGCCTTCACTTCATATGCTAAGCTATTATTTTTGGCTTGTTCCTTGTCTACTTTCTTGTTTTTTTCTTCATCGACTTTTTCCTTAGCTTTTTTCTCAACTTCAATTCTAGCTTTCACCTCTGCTTCAATATTATCTTTCTTAGCTTTTGATATTTTCTTTTCTTTTTCCTCATCCTTTTAATTTTTTTCTACTTTAGGTTGAGCTTCAACCTCAAATTTATGTTTCTTGGCTATCTCCTCATAATCTTTTCTCTTCAACTCCTCCTCAATTTGTTTCTTCTTTGATTTTTCTTGATCATGTTGTCTCATTATATTTTCAACCTCTTCAAAAGACAATGTTCTTTTCTTCATCTCTTCTTCTTCCCATTCTTTGTGAGTATATGGACAAGTTTTCATTACATGAGTTTCATGGTAGGACATCACCTTTTATGGATCATGTATTTTGAATTTATCCTTTGCAAACTTATGATCTAGAATTTCTACAACCTCCATGTTGCAAAGGTAGAATTATTGAATCCATACAAGCCTATATACACAGGGTACGCTAGAAAACATTTATTTTCATCCTTTATTAGCATAGTATTTGAAACCATGCAGAATGTTTTGATATGACACTTCTTTGAGCACCAACCTATCTGGTACAAATTTAGGCGATAGATGGGGATATTTTGGTGGCCCCATAGATCCTAAGGTGGGTAATATCTTTATTCACATACCATTCTCCTATCATGATTATAACCTTCATGGATTCCTTAAACAATATTAGTTCTAGTTTGCAAGAAAGAAATTCATATGGTGGAGCAAAGAAGCGGTCACAAATTCTTCCATACTTCCACATGTATCTATGCTCCCACAAATATTGATAGTAACATGCACCGATGATTTTGATATGATCCAATCCTAGCCCAACCTTGGGAAAGTATTATTAGCATAGATAATATCTAAAAGGTATGAGGACATGAAAATATCAAGAGGAGAACCAAAAGATTGATATTTAACATTGGCAAATGCTTACATTATAGTGTGAGAAAGAATGACTTCCTAATTGAATACATATCTATCCCTTACAATGTTGTATATAAGGGGTACCCAAGCTTCTTTGAAATGGGTAGCATCCTTATCTTCATATTAACCTACTCAAGAATAGAATAACATAATTGTAGGGTTCTCTCAAGATAATGGAGGAATAAATTCCAATATTTCAAGATTTAAATTGTTCTTCTTCAATCCACCATTGCTCGGTACTTTGTGATAATTCTTTGACCTGACAAAATCTTACACGAAATATATGGTCACATGTACTTTTAGATTTTCAAATTTATAATACATTTACAAATTTTTGGGTTGGAAAGATGCAATGCACCTACCCTGATAATTGACAATTTTTTTATTTTTCAATTTAACATGGTCAATGATCCACTTAATCATTTATACACATTTAAAAACTACATGTTTGGTCACCACATTGTGCAAGTGTGACCTTTAAATGTTTTAGCATACATCAACATGATTATCTTCAACATTACCTATATCAAATAGTATGGTTAAAGGGAGATACTTCTCTTATCTAAAGATTTGAAATAACTCACCCCATTGAGAATAAGTAGACAATACCACATAACTAGAACTGTATGAATAAATTTGGCTCTTGTGTTCCTTAGGCCTTATTTCCATGGATGTGCTCTCCTCCTTGAACTTCTTTTTATTTTGTTTGGATTTTTTTTGTTAGGAGGCATCCAATTAGTTTTCCATACCGCCCATTATAACAACATATATCCTTAGCAATGTTAGAATAAAAAGTAAGGTGTTTTCAAAGGGTTATATCATTCAAATATATTCTGGTTTCAATTTCTTGTGAAACAGATCAATACTATGGCCCCAAAACCTAACCTAACCCTGTGTCAAATATAACTAGTATTCAAATAGAAGGGCACCTTGATTCAAAAGCATTTCCTTTCGAATGTCTAGTAGATTTTCAAAACCATCAAGTAGAATCTTTCAATATTGAAATATTTGTTTAAGGATCCAAACTTTGGCAGGAAGATGCTATATGTTTTGAATATACAAAAAAAAATGATTGATAGGGAAACTCATTCAAAAGAATTATGGTTATGTAAATCTTGCGAGCTCAAAATTATAGTTGAAATCAAATGACTTAGAAGAAGGGAAAATATCAACTCAACATCTAGTGATTGAGGGAAAGAAAAATAGATTTTGTGAAGAAAAATTGGTTAAATATTTATACAATTGTCTCCTAAGTATATGCATTTGAAATCAAAATACAATTGTATAGATGCAAAATAATGCATGGTAAAGGTTTCTTAGCATGCCTATCTGGAAAATGTAGAGAAGGTTCTAATGGGAAATGCAGAGGATGTTTGATATCCATGAATGTTAGAGGCATTCAAATGTTAGGTAAATGTTAGAAAGTTATAAGTCTAGAACTAGTTGTAGCTTTACTTCCCATCCAAAAATAATTTAAAGAATAATATGGATTCATTCAAATGTTATGTGACATAAATGGATTTCAGATGTCGATCTTACTACTTGAATTCGTTCTTTGGGGAAAAAACATTTGAAGGAAATAAAACGATATAATATATTCAAACAATGATGAAAGCATTAATTTAAAAGATCAAGTATGGATTTTTTTATTACTATAAATGATCAAATTTGGAGGGGAAGACATTATTCCATATGTAATGTTTGAAAGATACATCATTCGAACTTCAAGATCCTCTCAATAAAACATTGAGGGAATTCAAAATATTCATAATGCAATATTTAGGAATCTCTTAATGAACTATTGGGCCATTCCAAAAGATGTTTGAAATAACACTTTTAAAATTTCGTCGATGAATCATTAGGATAGTCCATAAGATGTGACATTTGAACATTGGGAGTCTCTCCTAATGAATTATTAGATATATTAAAAGGATATTTCAAATGATCTTCGAAAATGTCCCAATGAATCATATGGTGATTCCAAAATATGGTATTGTGCATCTCTTAATGAATCTCAATGAACCATCAGAACAACATAAAATATCCTACATTTGAATATCAAAATTGTATCTCAGAACTTCAAAGATGTAGAAGCAACCTTTGGAAATGACCCAATGAACCATTGCGCCATTCTGAAAGATCATCAACATTTGAGTGTTGGACCCCTCAATAAACCATATTTATGAATGACATATTTATGAACATCTCAATAAACCATTGGTATGTTTCAAAATAAGAGGCATTCAATATTTCTTGGAAACATCCCAATGTGCTATTGGAGGCATTGAAAATATGAAACAAAGCTTATTTTGAAACCTCCAATTGAACCATCAGGTAAAAACAAAAGATGATACCATCAAAAAATCAGATCATCCCGATGAACCATTAGGAATATTTGAAATATGTTAAAGTGACAACATTTGAACCATCCCAATGAATCATTGAAAGACTTTAAAAGATGTTTAGGAACAACTTTTGAATCATCCCAACGAATTGTCAAGCATGAACAAAATATAAATCATTTGAAAGATTGGAATTTCTTGATGGATTGTCAAGGGAATTTGAAATATATTGAAATGATGTCTTTTGAAGGAGCCCGAGAAACTATCAAGCAATCCAAAATATTCTATAATTGAAAGATCAAAATGTTTTGATGAAACATTAGGATCCTTTTAAAACATCCAAACCCTTAATATTTTGGGAAGGCCTGGTGAAATATCATGATACTTTTAAAAAAGGAAATCAAAATATATAAAGAACACTCAATCAAAATCAATGAAATATTTTCAAAAACCATAACCATAAATATGCATGCAACCTACAATACATTATGAATAAACTAACCAAGAATCTTTGAATAGAAAAGATAAATAGGATTTAAAATCTTAGTTAAGATAATTAGGTATTCTAGAGAGAGTAAGTAATTATCCATCATCCTTGTAAGACCTTCCTAGATTCAAATACAATCAATCCCTCACGAAATAAAAGGAAAATTTTAAATAAAAGGGAGGGTACCTATGTCCATAGACTTGGGGCTAGATGAGGCCTCAACAAATGGAGACATTCTAGGTGAAGCCATGAATTTATGTAATGTAATATGAAATCATGATCATGTGAAGGAAGATATTAATATTTATGGTAAATTTCATTACTTTTAGTGCATGGGTACTTGCAATAAAATTATATATAATGGAATCCATGATTATTCCAATAATATAACCACAACAAATCGCTAGTTAAACTGAAGGGAACTATTAATGGATTGTATTACTTTTCATCTTGATCCAAAGTTCTAGGAAAAATTCAAAGGCATGAGGTTTATATAAAGTAGGGTTTTAAATATTTTTACAAGCATGTCTTTGAACATATCTAAAATGTTTCACCACTACCAATGAGTTTCCATAGCCCTATTGGAATCACGCTAGAATCATAAACCTTTATTTTCTTCTAATGAGCATCCATAGCCATGACAAATATATCTATAAGTGTTGGTGGAAATCAACAAGGGTGTGTAAATTTCTAAATCTAAGGGTTGTGACTTAGACACAGAAAAATATGAATCTAAAATATGAAAATCATACTCCAAAAGTGGTTCAAATAAAATTAAACACCAGTCTACCATATAAAATAAATGAAAACAAAGAAACTACATCAATGAAAAATAATAGACAAGTTTTAAAAAATGTGAAATTTACTCTATATATAATAGAAAGAAAATTACAATTTAACCTGAGGTAGAAATGCTTGAAGAAGATGGCTCCAAGGTATATGTAGTATACCTAGGAGGGAAATATGGGGGTACCTAGAGAGGTACCCAATAGGAACAATATAGAAACGTTGTTATGTGTTGTTGTATATGAAGGTCATTTCTAGGAAATGAGGCCTATAATGTAAACAGAATAAGCGTAAGAAGGTTTACTAGAAGATTCCACCTAATAGAATGTTCCTAGGAGATAAATAGTGTTGTATAAAGAAGTGTAAGCAATGCATTGGTGCATTGAAGAATATTGTTATTGTAACAAGCAAGGATTGTTTGAGGAGTGTTATCCTTCCATAAGGATTAATATATGGTGTTACCCTACCTCAAGGGTTTTTTATAATTCTTTTGTTCAATATTTCATGTGAGTGATTTGATTTATTGCTAAGATTATATTTTTAGATTTATTGAGGCACATAAAATTTGGTATTAGAGCTGTTTCTTTGGCCAAAGAATATTTTTTTTTCTATTTTGCAGGTTTTCAAAAGAAGAAGAAAAAACAAGGCCGCAACAATTTTCAAGGTTTTTCGGAGGACGACCGTGTAATTTGCAGGTTTCTATAGAAATTGGTACATACTTTTCCAAAAATAATTATAGATTTTAGTTCCTCTTGAAAAATCAATCAATTTAAAAAAATAATATTTTTGAATCGATGCTCCAGAAGTGAAGATATTTCTAACTTAAATTCAAAAATTCAGGGTTTTCTCATGATGGTCAAGACTGTAGAGCTCATAACTTTTAACATGGTGGTCAGATTATTGTTAGATTAGTTCCATTGGATAGAGTATTTTCAGATATTTCTTTGGGTATATTATATGTGGTGATTCCATTGGATATCTCGTGATCGAGCCTATGAAAATTTTCTCTCTCAACTCCTCATGGGCCCAAACAAAGTTCTCTGAGATATTGAAGCCCTCTAGGTATACTACATTCTAGAGAAGGAACATTCTTGTAGGTGGAACCTTCTAGTAAGCCTTATTACATTTATTTCATTCACACTATGGGCCTTATTTACTAGAAATGGCCTCCATACATAACAACATATCTATTACTATTCTCATTGGGTACCTCCCCTAGTACCCCCATATTGCTCCCTTAGGTATACTATAATTTCCTAGGCCCAACATCCAAAGTACAAAAAATGAATATATATCTTTGGAATAAAATATCGGGGCCATAACATGTAGGGGGATACTTGAAGGGAAACCACCTCCTGAGGGATTATACAATGCACACATGTCTAGGAAACTGATATAATCATTTGAACCACTAAAATTTCAAGTGTATGATTCTCGATCAGGTGATAATGATATGGAGTCGAGCACACAAGAAACAACCAGGTAAAATATCACTAAGGTTTCTCCATACTTGGTTCAAGGAACCTACCAATAAGGAATATGAGTCTGAGGTACATTATCCTCTAAGCCAGGCCCCCTAGAATAGATGTGTTGAAGTTGATAGGGGAAGACCCTTTGGAGTCAAGGAAATGAGGAATGATAGAAACTAACATGAGGTACAAAGTAGAGTGTGACTAATAGAGACTGACACCAAAGAGGGATGGGAAGAAAATGAGAGGAAGACAAAAAATTCCCTGGTTCAGAGAATAAATGCAAGGATGAATTAAAAGTGACTAAAAACATTCCATGGGAAATGGTCAATTACTAGGAAAAAAGATTTTCAAGGACATATTAGTAAACCATGGTAATTTGTGAACTTCCATGGATATTCCATTGGAATAATTCGTCAAAACATATCTAATAAAAAAAACTGAAATCTATACTATGAAAGCTAAAACTGTTTAGATTCTTGAATATTTAGTTACCAATTTTCTTCTTATGCATGAAATAGATAAAATATGAAAAATAAAGAATAGTAAAATAAAATCGCACACCATCCCCAAATAACAAAAATATTTTATTTGGGAAACCCTTACGAGATAAAACCCAACTAGAAGGTGAGGTTACTCTGCTCTCTTTTCTCTTGTATGGAAATAATGCAAGTACGGAGGACAAGGCACTCTTTCTGGAGTTACCTAATATGTGTGGCCTATTAGGTTGCTACAAAACATTAACCCCCTCTATTATGTTCTCTAATTTTCCCACTCCCAGTTGTTCTACTCTGTTATGGAACAAAATACAATAACATAGAATGGAACCCCTTCTCCTCTTAGTGGCCCGGTATTTAACATATCTCGATAGTGATGTAGGGATAGGGGCTTGACTTCCTCAACCCTCAATTACTGATCGGGTTTGTACCTTATATAATGTTATATAAAATATACTGCGTGGTTATCCCCATACGTTTAAGTAATGGGATTTGACATTGCATCCACTCACACCGTGGTGATCAATACAATAGGTCAACCTGAAGGAGGCATAACTTTCACATATGAACTCTGATTGAGGAAATTATTGCACCTTTGGAAAGGTATTAGTGTGTAGAATATAGAATATGGATAAATAGTAGGGGTTGGACCATAAAAAATGTTGTTTTATGCCTCAAAATGGCTCAAAAATATTTCAGACGATTTTTTGGACCCAAATTTCCAAATTTGGAGAAACCGCTAAAATGGATCTACAAGTTGATTCCTCCAAATTTTTTTGCTCATAAAGCATAAATATAGATGAAAAATAATATAATGATCCATTCTAGATCATACCTCCCCACTTAGGGAGGATTTGAATTCCCAAAATCAATACTAAATGAGGTGAGGAAATTTTTCCTCTACCTTCTCCCTCGAGTACCACATTGATTTTCCTAGAAGTTGTCACTTAAACGAAATATTCCTAAGGTCATGTTGATCCTATATTGTATTTATGGAAATATTTTGAAAAATTGTTTCCTCTTCCAAATCTACCTTAGTATCTGGTGCTAAGTCCTCTATGGAAGGTAGGACCTACTCCTCCTCTTGATCCAACATGGAAGGCTCATAGAGTTTGAAATTCTCCACATTCAATATTGACTAAATGCACATGTATGGGGGTAGATTGAGTCTATATGAATTATCACACACATTTTCCAATACCTAAAAGGGATAATACCACATATCCTTGATTTTCTTACTAGGGCCCTATAGTGTTTCCTTAATTAGTTCTAACCACACTCTGTCTCCCACTCTAAATGTTCTCTATGTTATGTTTTGTTCATGTCTAGACTTGTACTTCTCCTATGAATTATTCAACGTATCCTATACTTGCAAATTGATATCCTTGATCTTCTCAACAAATTTTCTTTCCTTTAATGCATATCCTATGTGGTCCTCCCTCACTCCTCCTTGTTGTCCATATACAACATTTAAGGGTGAAGGTGGAAAATATCCAAAGCAAGTTTCAAAAGGTGACTTACTAGTATAAGTGTGGACTACTCTATTAAAAGAGTGTTGTATATATATCATATTTTCATCTCAGGTTTTCATATGCTTCTGATTGTAACCCCTCAAAACATGCACCAAATTATTTTTGAATACTACCATCTACCCATTTGTTTTTGGACAGGATGTTGTAGACCTCTTGAGATTAGTGTCCATCTTGTCCCACAATTTATTCTAAAAGGAACTGAGATATCCAGTGTCCCTATAAAAGATGATGCTCCTTGGTATCCCAAAGTGCACCCATACCTATTCAAAGAAAAAGTTTGTTTCTTCTTTTCCCTTGATGGTATTTTTAAAATGCATGAGAATGCAGATTTTTCTAAACCTGTCAACTACCACAAATAAATAGTCATGTCCCTTCAGCATGGTTGGTAAACCACCCACAAAATCCATGGAAATTATTTCCCAAGTTTTAGTGGGTACATGTAAGGGATGGTATAGACCTTGCTTCCTATTATTGGGTTTGCAGGTAAAACAAGATATACATCCTCTAATATATCATGATACATATTCTTGCATTCTAGGCCAATACATGTACCTATGTAAGTTGGAAACTATCTTCCCAAGACTAAAATGTCATGTAACCTTGGAGGTATGAGCCTCTTTGATATGTTGAAATCGTTCACCTTTAGGAACACAAATCTTGTCGAGCTTGTAGAGTAGACCATTCTAGAAATGATAGTCATCCTTGTTGTCACCTTATTATATATTAATTTGGCCCTGTAGGTACTAAAACACCTCCTTGAAGTCCTCATATTCTACGTATGCCTCTTTATATGAATCATGGGTAAAGGGATCCATGTGCATCAAAGTTCCCAAATCTATAATCTTGGTTGTCGGTGGCTGTGAAAACATGTTGTTATGACCCAATGGGGGGCATATATGGGGAATAAGTGTGTGTGTGTGTGTGTGTGTGTGTGTGTGTGTGTATTCATTATTGAGGACATGTGAATTATGATATATGAATGTAGTGGGGTATTTGGAGGAAGTTCTCCTATTATTTAAGGAGTTATTGCATAACTCATCTCTCTTATCTATATTGGAATTGTGATCCACACTCACATTTATGTACATTGTGTGTACTTTTGGTTTATTATGATATTTTAAGAATATGGAACATAACATTTCAAGAAGGTCACAAAAAGATACTTGAAGAATTTGAACTTCATCTAGAGGATGTACATGCCAAATATGATGGTTTTATCTCCAAGTATAGAGTAATAAAAAACCAAGCAAAGAGGATAGAGGATTCCATTGTCTATGAAAATAAGATAGATGAAATGTATGTGTAGAGTGAAGGAAAACTATCAAATATGAAACCATATTGACACCTTCATTACCAGGAAATATTTCAAGGAAGACAAGAAGATTGAAATCATCATTATCAATGAAGAAGATGGAATACTTATCAATATTCATGGAACAAGGCATCATAAAACCACTCTTCAACAAGATATTATCAGAGATCAACAACCACTACAAATTGCAGAAGTTACAACAAAAACACATGGAATCAAAGGAAAGAAAATTATGCAACAACTAGCCACCAAGGATTAATACTGAAAATAATTGATTTTGTATGGATGAATTATCATCAATTGAATGAAGAGAGAAGGAACATAAGAACGTCATCTTACTTGGTTTCATCACATGTGAAGCCTTTAATTTCAAATCTTTGAGGACAAACCTTTTTGAAGGAGGGTACTATGTTATGACCCAAAGGGGGAATATATGGGGTTAAATGTATATGATATGACCCCAAGGGGGGGAATATATAGGGATACATGTATATGTAATGTGTAAATATATATGTAGTAGGGTCAAACTAATAGTAAAGAGGTCTCATGTGTAGTGTGTGAATAGGTATATATAGATATTATGTATTCATTATTGAGGACATGTGAATTGTGATGAATGAATGTAATGGGGTATCTGGAGGAGTTTATCCTATTATTTAAGGATTTATTACATAAATCATCTCTCTTATCTATATTGGAGTTGTGCTCAATGCTCACATTTCTATGCATGGTGTGTACTTCTGGTTTATTATGATATTTTAATCATTTGGAACATAACACATGTATGCCAACTTGTTTGTGTTACCCTTTTTATAATTTATGACCAAATGAAACTACTGTAAGAATCCCATCCATTTGTAGTGTCTGGTTTGTTGTAACTTACTATGGGCCTACAAATACTAGAGAAACTAGTGATCTGTGTGGATTATGGTCTCCTTTCCCATCATATAGTGCTTCCACTTTTTGACAACTTGTACCAAGGCATAAATATCCTTTTCATAGGTATGGTAGTTGAGGATCGTCCTATGAAATACTTTAGAACGATAGCAGACATGCCTTCCTCCCTACATAAGGACCGCTCCCATGGCATACCCACTTGCATCGGTCTCCACTTCGAACAACTTCTACAATTTTGGTAGCATGATCTCTAGTGTTTAACTGATATTTTGTTTCATCTCATCAAAGGCCTTCTGTTGATTCTACCCCCACTAGAAACTCTTATTTCCTATTATTTCCATGGAGTGGTGCAACTACTGCTGAAAACAAAGCTATTAAATTTATCAAGTATTGTGATACCCCAACAAGGATCATAACTTATGTGCAATTTGTAGGAACTAGACATTTTGTGTTGGCCTCCATCATGGCAGGATCTATCTTGATTTCACCTCCACCGATCACATACCCCGAATACACCAAAGACTACTGAGAAAAATCACATTTCTTGAGATTGGACAACAATTGGTGCTTCTTCAGGGTCTCTAACACCTACATAAGATGTGGTATGTGATCCTCCTAGGTAGCACTATAAACCAATATATCATCCAAATAGACAATAAAGAATGAATCTAGATAAAGGCATAAAACATCATTCATTAATATCATAAATGTAGTTGGTGCATTGCATAAATCGAATTCCATAAACAACCACTCATAAAAACCACACCTTATATTGAAGGAATTCTTCTAGGTATCTTATTATTTGACTCACACCTAGTGATATCCTTATTTCAAATCCATCTTAGTGAAGTACTTGGCTTGCTGCAGCTTGTCCAACCAATCATCGATTCTGGGAAGAGGTTTTTGTTTCTTTAGTGTAATATTGTTAAATGTCCTATAATCGATACACATTCTCCAAGTCCTATCCTTATTGGGAACAATTATTATGGGTGACCCTCAAGGTGAGGTAGTTGGTCGAATAACACCCTACTCCAACAACTATTGAAACTACTTCTTTACTTTCTTTCCTTTCAGAATAGACTGTCTATACAACCCAATATTTGATAAGGGGGAGTCTGAAAATAATTGGATTTCCTAATCTAGTTCCCTCTTAGGTGGTATCCATTTAGGATCTTGGAACACTCCCCTATATTCCTTTAGCAACTCCTCCAATTCATGTTTCTACTCCTTAGTACACCCTTCTAGGGATGTATTTACTTTTAATGACTCTTCGCCAAATTAATTTTCCCTTAGGAAAAGAAAAATATATTTCCTACTAGAACTAATCAACTTCTTAGCTTGGTTAGCACTTACTAGTGAGATCTTTGACTTTCCTTTATGCACGTTGATGATGTAGGACTTACCACTAGTGAGATCTTTGACTTTCCTTTATGCATGTTGATGATGTAGGACTTACTATTTGACTCTCTGAATGAATATTTCATCCCTCATATACATGTAGGGGATTCCAAACACTACTCTAGATACGTCAAGGGGTACTACATCCAATTCTACTTCATCAATAAAATCAACACTTATATGAAATTTAATATTACATTGTTTCATTACCTTGATCTTTGCACCCTTATTTACCCTATCTAATGAATATGAACTAGGATGATCACGACCCTCCAATATAATATTTCCAACCAAATACATTGCTATAATGTAATGATCCCAAGCCATTATGCAAGGATCATCATTGTTTTGGTGTCTTTTTAAAACTTTTTCTGACACTTTGATGATCTAACTTTTAGATGTGTTTATATGTGTGTATGAAGCAAATAACAGAAAGAGATAATCATGGAACATACCTCAACCATATGAAATAAGATAGACAAGCCAAAACATTTCAATTCTTCTTTATTCATAAAATAGAGAAACCTGCTACAATGAAGATGCCGATCTGGACTGCTCAACAGATGGCCAAGAAGATAGAAAATAGATAAGAGCTGCTACAAAATGCTCCCGCTAATACAAAAGATGCCTCCAAAGGCTGAATAAGAAATGAAGATCAATACAAGTAGATCTGAATGCCAAACTCTCCAGCCGAAGAATGCCACGCTCTAATAGAAGGTTGAAACCCTCAATAACTCGGACCTGCTACCAAAAGTGTCCAATCACCCTAATAAATATGCCAAATGATAGATCGGGTGATGGTAAGAACAACCCAGGTGACCGAATCTCCAAGATCCCTCTCAATCTCTGTAGATCTGAAATCCCCCACTGAATGGTGTGCCCCACTAGATGACTGAAACCCTAGAATTCGACCTTGCTGAAGGAGGCCTCCAAATGCATTGAAAATCTCCAGAAATATATATCGAGACACTACAAGTCACTAGGTGAAGTCTCAGGGTCAGATCTGAAGTGTAACCCCTCCAAACGGACTAGATATGGATCTCAAAAAACGCCCTCCTTCTCTTCAATTCGCCCCACTGCTCAAGAAATAATCTGAGCCATAAAACTGCCTCAGAAAGCACTAGATATGATGTCCAAGGCCCTGCAATGAAAACCCAAGTGATAGAATCCTCAACGGCCCTGCCAATCTCCTACAACGAATCTCTCTCTAAAGATGGTGTGCCCCTCTTGCTGGAATCCCTCAACTGGTGCACCCTCTCTCTATCTGCACATGAAACTGATGTAGAATCCTCCTACAACTGAGTATATCTGGAACTAGAATGGT